>JBBHKE010000967.1:322801-480296 GCA_037447655.1 Zygnema cylindricum
TAATTATAAACACAAAATTATTTAGACATACGAAAACCGTCAGCCCGTATATTTTGACGTCATTATGACGTTAGTACTATTTGTCTTATAGATATATACTATTTGTCTCTACTCATACTGTTGTCGTTTAACTAAAAAATTTTCACATGTAAATTCATGTAAATGTTCACACGAGCGAGAATGTTGTCGACAAACGAAGCTATGCAAACGTGTTTTTTTCGATGCGATTTTTTTTTTTTTGTTTAGTGCAATTTCACATGCGAGCGCGATTCTATTAAATTATTTTTTGTACCTTTTTACTTATAAAATTACAATTTTGCACAGTCAGACGTTGTCCGTACTCCACATTATTTAAAACGAACCTATATTAGGATTTTTTACGCTAATTAAAATTTTCCTTAAATAGCATAATGAAAAAAATCGAATCATTTACTCTATTTAACGTGATAGAGTCGAAATTTAAGGCGACCGAATTAGCGCTATTTACTCTAATTACGATTCGCTATGTAGTGTACGGAAATTGAGAACACGACAACGTGGCGTGATGTGACGGGATCGCACGCGCAAAAAATTAAAGTTCGATACTGTACGTTACTTAACCGGTATTGATAACACGACATTTTGGCGTGACGTCGATTTTGTCTGGACTTTCATCATACCACTACAACCACGTGAAATACAACAAATAAGATTGTACCACGTGTCTCTTTCCTTTGTCACCAAAGACGCCAATCCTAACTTAAAACCCTCAACGGCTCAAGATCTTACACAAAAAACATCGACGGTCAATTATCGTTGTCACCAGAGACGAAGGCGACTACAATGCTTTTCCCTTTTAGAAAAAGGGCAAAGCAAAAACTATGTCGGAAGTTTTGTATAGGAGCTGCGAGGAAAAACGTATGTATCATTGAAAAGCTTCAGTTTAGTACGAGTGTATTCGGTTGAAATCTTTTTTGGTACGGTGATGGAAATGAATTTAGTGAAGTTTTGTGAAGTGTTTTTTACAACATATTTTTTCCGTACACACTTGTCCAATTGTTCATCCGACGGTTTCGATAAAAGACGAGATTCGCACTTTCCGATCGGCGGTCTCCAATCGATGATACGACAAGTGTGCACGTCGTAAAAATTTGTTAAGTGAAAAAAAACCTAAAAAAAACGGAACACGGAAAGATAGAGGGCCAAAAATCCACTTTCGGATACTTGGATTTAAGAAAATGCTGAGAGCATGGAAATTCATCCTGACAGTATTTATGACGGCAAGCTGACAAAAAATCAAAATGTCGGTACGTAATATATTTGATCAGCTGGCCTACTTGGGAGTTCAATATTTTGTCCTTAGGGGAGCGCCGGATCGCCCTCTCATTTTGAGATTAGGTACAGCCGTACAAGTAAGGACCTAATTCGTACAATAAAATCTTCGGAAAATCTGCTGATGCTGCCTTGGTACGGAATGGTACACAGCCAATGAGGGAATCTTGCGACAAACAACAGTTGGCCACTGGGGAATCTTATTTCAGAAAAGCCGGCAATGCTGGATTTTTTTTGTCGTTTAGTCTTTTAGGTAGTATGATTATAAGCCGTACTGAACCTGATTGACATTTGATAACGCATTTTTTGCCTCGTCCTATACGAGGACGGTATCTAATTTTGAGTACTGTAGAGGTCGCGTATAGTACGGAGTAGCCACAGATGGAGCCAAGGAACTGAAGTGAAAATGTTAAATGTCAAATCTTCGTACAAAACGACAAAGCATAAAACATTTTTAGGGTTAGGTTTCAATCAGGTTTAGGGCGTAGGGTTTGATGTTTAATTGCTTACGATCCAATTCTAAATTCAATCGCCGTCATTGCAAAACGACGACGGATCGTACGGATTTAGCTCATTGGTCCACTTTGAGCTTAGGACCAATTGGGCCAATTTTGAGAATTTGAGTCCTTAGGGTGAAAGCCGATCTAGCCGCGGGGAATATCGTTGTCGATTTTTAATTTGCGACACGTGTCATATAGGAAAGGGAAGAATTATAGCATGCAAGCAAATCGCCCGTGAAAATATCATAGAATCTTTCATGACTGAAAAAGTGGAATATGATTGGTCTAACTTTATGGATCTATCCAAGAAAAGAGTCCGAAACGAGTAGAGTGGCCGTAATTTGATTTATGAAGAGAGCAGTTTAAATGCCGAAAAAAATGCCACGTGGCATACAGCGCGACCATAACCGGATCATTGCTCCAACGACCTGTTGCCACCCGAATCGTGGCCTAGTAATGAGTGCCCAGCCCGTCAGGGTTTTGGGGTCAAAAAATATTCATATAGCTGTTAGCAACACCGTGTATCTTTATTATTGTTGATGTTATTTCTGTTGCTTAAAGCATCTTTTTTCCTACAAATTTGTCCGATTTTGGATCGGACGGTTGCGAATGAGTAGTAGACTCTCAGCTTCCTATTGGTCGTCTCAAATTGACAATCCGACAAGTGTGTACGGAGAAGAGATGTTTTAAGTGGCAAAAAAATCATTAACTTTAAAAGAGATTCACGGTGTACCGTCCAGTTTATACTCTGTAGAGCCATCGGACGGACGTGATTGGACGATCTAAAGATCTCCCAACTGGTCTAAATTTTACAGTTCAGATTTCATTTGGCAGTGGCAGTCTTTTTTGGAATCATCGCAAAGTCTTCCCTCGACACCATGATATGATTTCCTGCTTGCTTAACGAACAATATCAGAAGATTTTGTCGCTATTATGAGCATGCGGGAGCGAAAGATTCGGCGTCGAGAACCATCCGTACTGATTATGATCTGATGGAAAATTAGTCAGACAGTTAAATATCATGTCAGAGAAAATTTTATTTTTGAAACAATGGTCCTTACCGAAGTACAACGAGAATTCCGGTTACCGTCTGTCAGACGGCCGGCCGATACAGAGTCAGCCTCAATATTCGCCGGCAAGAACGGGTAAATGTAGAGATGGAATCCGCGGGAACTGCGGCGGAGGGAAAGGTACAACAAGATATATGTACGGTATGCTACAGTACACCGCCAATGGTTATTAGCGTGTAAGTTTTTTTAGAGTATACGAATAATTAGCGTGGTTTACGCTAATTGGAAATTTGAAAATTTTCGAAGAAATCGTCCATTCTAATTAGGAATTAGGGTTTTTCTTAAATATTGTGGATAATTATATTTGAGAATAACAAAAAAAAAAGCGGGACGGAATTAGCGTACACAACGCTAATAACGATTGGCGGTGTCCATACCTTATGACTGCGGGGCATTGGGTCATAAAACTGACAATACTGAGGTTTAAGGTTTAAATTTAAAGACCGCTCTTTTTGTCGTAGGAAAAGAACGCAGCATACCATTCATTAGATTTAAAACGTTTAAACGTCACCTATTCGAACGCGCGAACTCTTAACAAACATACAACTGTCGACACGGGAGATTAAAATTCGTACCACTTGCATAAATGTAGAAAACCCTAAATGTGTCGGGATGGATAATGGATATCAACCCATGTGCTCGGTTCTGTTCATAGAGGTACCAAACGCATAAAACCAAAGTTGTTCAATTCGTACGGATCTGGACAAATTTTACGATTTTTAAGTCGTATCTGTCGATTCTAAACTTTTCGTAAATTATGTATGGTATTTTTTGTACGGAAAAATACCAAAATGTAATTTTTATTTGTCCCCTTAAACAAACCCTACAAAATCATTAAAAATCATAGAAAGTACGGAAAACATACGGAAAGTGTACCCTAACGACCGTAAAAGTACAAAAGTTATAAGGCACTTGTACTTTAATACATGGGAATGTACGAAAATGTACTCTAACAACCTCAAAATCCCCATTAAAAAACCCTAAAAAGTACGAATATATACAGACACTGTACGTTTAAATGTATGGAAAATGTAAAGTGGTTGTACTTAATTACACCTGAATACACGGGAATGTACCATAACAACCCTAAAATCCCATCAAATAACCCTAAAAAGTACAAAAATATACGAACACTAAACATCAATGTACGAAAACTTAAAGTAGTTTTACTGAAATATAAAAGAAGGTACCCTATAAACCCTAAAAAATCCTTAAATAACTAAAAAAAAGTGGAAATATACAAACATTGTGAATTGTAAATGTACCACAACCGTACTGGTACAAAGTTGGGTATGCATTTTACTAACAATTCATTAGTGTTCGATGCGCATTCTACGTAGCAATCGTGAGTTTGATGCGTGCGCAATATGTGAATTGAACAACTATGCATGAAACACACACATAAAACGTTTCAAAAAAAATGAATATGCGCATGGAACAAATATAATATTGATAAAATGCGTTGACCGACTTTGACTTTATAACAATAATGATAATTTTTTTTTTTTTTATAAACAATAGGAATACTAAAAAATCCAAACGGAACGAAACACATTTCAACGTCACTTCAAATATCTATCTATCTATTTACATTGTGAATCACTATTATCGTTAAAAACGCCAATTCAAAGCCCCCAAATTTTGACCTTTGAACCATAAATAGAATAAATAACTACTTTTTTTGAGGTAAAAAAGATACTGTTTCATTAACGTTAGTGTAATCTAAGAAATCTGTCAATCTGTCCTAAAATAACTCATTTTTGTTTTACATCGACACGAGAAATTGGGTGAGTCTCTATAGAAAAGCGCAATCAAATTTGATTTCAAATCATAAAGACAAGGGAAAATCACGAAAAAATTGTTCCCAAGTGTTCAAGCGTGAAATGTGTGAATACACACTATCGCGGCTACAATATGGGGATGTGATCCAAATTAGTGTTAGCTCAATAATTTATCGTGATTTTATTTTAGCAAAAGGTCTTTTAATCTAAAATAGAGTTGATGATGTTAAATTTTTAATTACATTAATTACTTTTGAACTATAGTAAAGATCCACCATTACGTATAATTCCAAGCATTTTCCTAACATTCTATCGTATACGAAAAGCATACGAATTTTACAAAAAGTTCAAAATCTAGAAAAAATAACGCATTTTGGTAAAAAGTCAAAATTCGTATGGCTAACCTCTATGGTTTTATTCATGTGTACTAATTTTTGTAGTATTAACTGTATATTTAGGTCTTAAAAAAAAAACAAACTTTAAACCGAGGGTGAAGCGTGTTAGACCAAAAGCTGGTTGTTTACACAAATTCGTAACTTTTTACACTATGTTTTAGCGTTTTTATTTTATTTTATCCTCAAAACAACATTACATATGATCCGACCATGAGTTTAAAAAGGTCAAAAAATTAACATTGACCATTGGATTACACTTAAGTATTCATCCGCGAAGAAATCGCTCTATCAGGATTTATCTTTGGTGACCCACCTCGGGGAAGTGGCTACTAACTTACAAAATGTGTAGTATGGCTACACGCGGAAGTTTGAAAAGAGTATTTTATAGGTTCTATATTTTCTATCTGTGTGCAGGTTTTCTTTATTTAAAAGTCCTCCATACTTGTCGTAGTCACTGGAGACGTAAGACAACCATGGTTGACTTCAAGTAGCCAAAGCGACTGACTGAGGAAGGAGGCAGTCTTTTGCTACTACCCAAAATGCATATGCCTTGAACAGGAGTTGATCCTGGTCCCTACAAAGTCATCGCCGATCCTCTCGCCTTATCCTCTTAGCCGTAGAAGAATAGATACATGTATGGGGTGCAACATTTATTTATACATTAAAGCGACGGCTAATCCATGTAGCCGAGCCAACTCGCAAAGACGCGCAGGTAAACCGACGGAATAAAGACGCAAATCAAAACATGCAAAACATATTGACCGGACAGTCGTCTTTGCAGCCACAAACCCGGAATGAACTTTTTGCGGTTTTTCGGAGACACCGTCACGCGATGCCACATGGCGCCACATTATTGGGTATTGCAGAAGATGGGATGAGGATACATGGCTCTTCATTTGACCGGAGTTAACCGAAAGGCCATGTCTTAAAATGGCGGCACAAGAAGTACAATGGCCACTTTACCTTCTTGTAATCTATAGTGATCTTATTGGTCGAGGGTTTAGTAGTAGGTAGCTTTGAGTAGGCAGACCAAGACTTAGTGAAATCCAGGCACCTCTCTTTGAAAAAGCTTGTAACTATAAAGGTCATCTTTGACCAAATATAACTTACTACTCAGGGGAGCAAATTCAGAGATCTCTTGCGTCTCACTCAAGAGTGTTGGGCCTGACTAGGGTGGATTGGTAACAATATTTTTCTTACCGTGTGGCTGTTATTTAGCGAGATAGTAAAAAGAGAAAATATTATCCTAGAAGCTTTGATTAAGCTCCATGCTTTGTGGGTCTATAGAGGCCACAGAGTTACACGTTATGGGCCCACCCTCTAGGGTACCCATTTTTAATGGAACGGGGTTCATGTAATGGGAGACTAGGATGAATGGTGCACTTTTTGAAAAACGTCTATGCAGCATTGTGAGTGGTCGTGTGCGGCGGCCATCTCCAAATTTGAGAGTTCTACCCGGTTTTGGAGGAGTCAGATTCTCACGAGGACCAGAGAAAACACAAGAGGTAGATGATGACATAGAAAGCATTCTGTTGGATAAAGGCAAGGAGAACGGGAATGAAAATCTCACACCAATAGTTATTGGATCTCTACAAGTAGAGGCTATTCCAAAAACAAAGGCAAATGACATTAAAATTTGGGATTTCAACAACACAGTGGTGACTTATTTTTGTCTCAAGTATTTTACTCAAGAAGTTGCTACTCCTCGCCTCAATGTGGACTAGGCGGCCGATATATGGGAGGCTCTTGTAAATATTTACATGAGTAGAACAATTTAGCAGAACAACTGATTGATCATAAGCTGGAAGCATATGCTTACAAAGGAGGAAAGATGCTTGATTTTTGTAATGATTTGTCCGGGTTGTTTATGGAGTTGGAGAGTATTGGAATGTACGAGACCGAGAAACAAAAGTTGAATACTTTGCTCATGAAGATTTCGGATGATTATGAGAACATTGTTAACATGGTCTAGGATTTGCCAGACAGTTGAAAGTTCTAAAATTGCATTGTTGGGGTGATTCTATTATGGGAAAACTGAATGGAGATTCAGAGAGGAGGCAAGAGTGTTTAAGCATTGGCTGCTAAAAGTGACTAAAGCAATAAGGATTTCAAGAAACCTTATAAAAATTTTGGTGGAGAAGGCAAGGGAAAGATGTAGGCCTCCAAAAGAGCTTTGTCACTTCTGTAAGAAGTCGGGATATGACATGGCGGACTGTATACGATTGACAGAGCTGAGAATCATTGAAATATAGATTGGTAGATCTAACGGAGGAAAGACGAAAAAACTTGTGAAAACAGAAGTAAAGGGAGAAGATAATGAGGTTTTTGATGAGGAAGACGGCAAACTCCTACTCAACGAGCAGATGGAGATAAAGGCCAAGATAAAGATTCCAACGAAGCAGAAATATGCTTTCAGCGGAGTGAAAGAAGCTCTCGAAAAAGGTTTGATTAGAGACTTAGGTGTCTCTATGCACATGTGTATAGAGAAACATATGTTTACTAAAATGAGAAATATCCTTACTTTAGAGATAGAGTATGGGAATGGGAGAGTAGAAACCACTAGCTCAGTTGTTGAAAATAGGAAATTTATAATTCTTATATTACTTGTAGTTCTTAGGGCCGAGACGATAGAAAATGCAAAGGAAAGGAAGCCATGGCTGTCCATGACAGCAAGCGCTAAGGGTAAAAGAGATAAAATGGGCCACTTCCAAAAAGTTGACCCATTCTAGATTTGAACCTGAACTACGGGTTCAACATAGCGGGTTCACCTTATCCACTAAGGCATTGAATAAATGATATTAATTAACGATTTCAAAAGTACTTAAAGTGTACTTCATTTGGTGACGTACATTTAACCAACGGAGTACAACGACCACAAAGAACATTCTGCGTGCTGACAAATTGAACGGAAAACATTTTAAAGGAAATAATGAAACAGACAAATCGCGTAAGCGTCGACGGCCTGAAATGGCTCTTTTGGCAGCTATGCCAAAATAGCCACAAATTAACACGTGGTAGGACATCTGAAATTTTGAGGCCTCTCTAGGCCCTCAAATATGCAGCTTATACTAAACCAATAGAATAACCCTGATCCCCTTTGCTTTCACCATGAATAACTGCCACCTTGACAGGTAATGACTTTGACTAGCTTCACCCTTGTGAAGGCACAACTCCCCTGAGTCAATAACAAAAAGAATCAAGTAATTTGTGTTCAAAAGAGGTAATTAAAAGTTCACTTCCCTATTTTAGATAGACTTTAAAGAGAGAGAGAGAGAGAGAGAGGATCAAAAGCACGCCATGGTTACTACCTTATTTAGAATGTAGCAAATTTTGTGGACTTCTGTGTAGTCTTACGCCTTTTCCACAAAGGCATTTTCGAGAAAATACACTTGAAAGGTTTGACAAGTACTTAAACATTAACGCGACGGCTATTTAACACCAAATTGACGACGAAGCGCATATCAAATAATTCATGCACGAACGCAAATCTGGACCGTGTAAATATATTTGATCAAACGGCTATCATTGTAGCCGCCACCGAGAATGAGCTTTTGTCGGCCTTTGGAGATAACGTCACGCGATCATACGTGGCGCCACATTATTAGATACCAGAGAAGATAAGAGGAACCATGGCTCCCGATTCGACAGGCGTCACCTTGAATGCCATGTCGTATAATGGTCGTTTAATAAGTACATCGCTCATTAGTGAAGTTTAGGTACACCTCTCCAAAAGAGCTTGTAACTATAAAGGTCATCTTTGACCAGCCATAACTAACTGTTCAAAGAAGCAAATTCAATGATTCTTTTTGCGTTGGACTCAAAGGAGTCTTGTCCTCACACGGGTGAGAGTGGTTAGAATATTTGTCTGCAAGGGTGGGAGATATTATTGGGGAAACCAAAGTGGGTTGATGTTATCGTAGTGGCTACTTGTGAACAACTCATTTTATGGGGCAACGGAGCCCACAGAATTTCAAGTTATGGGCCCACCACCTAAGGTGGCCATAAAGGATGGTGCAAGCATTATCTAGAAGGGAAAAGGAGGAGGACGACCCAATGAACAAGAAAAGGGAACTCAAAAGACATGTGTTTGTCACTTTTGCAGAACACCAGAACATTACATGGCTGACTACCCTAGATTGGAAAAATTAAGTATCAAATACGGGCAAGTGAACAACAACCAAGAGGAGAGCAGCAAAGAGGAGATGGAGGAGCTTCTCCGTAGTAAAAAAAGAGTTAATCAAATGGAAATACCAAGGAAGCAAAATTGTGTATTTGGAGGTATGAGGGGGACACTGGAGGAAGGGTGGATAATTGATTCAAGTGCTTCAATGCACATGTGTAAGGACAAAAGATGGTTCACAAAATTGAGGAAGATCCCCTCAGTAGATATAGAGTGTGGGGATGGGACAGTAGTATATTCTAGCCTGGTCGGATCTGATGATCTGAAAGTGTTAATAGATGGAAAAACTTATATAGTCACCCTCTCAGATGTTCTTTATATCCCCTAGTTAAACAAAAATCTGATTTTTACCTTGGTCTTAGATGAGAAGGACTTTATGACAAAAACATGTTAATGGGATATTCATCGCTTGCTTCAATGGTGAAGTATATGATAAAGCTCAAAAAGGTAGGCAAGGAATGTTCAAACTTGTTTTAAGTGGTGGAGAGAAAGGAGTTTTGTACTTGGGTATAAATGACAAGATGTTATGGCATAAGCGTCTGGGTCATGTTCACATGGATATACTAGAGGAAATGAGAAATAAAAAGATATGTGGTGGACAGGAATACAAAAATGAGGTAATAACGGATGACTGTGCTAGATGTACTCTAAGAAAACTCCATAAGCTTCCATTCTCGAAAGCTGCAACTTTTAAAGGAGAGAAGGTTCTAGGTCTTTTCCATACTAATGTATGGGGCCAGCTCGGTTTCCATTAGCCGGTGGAAAGAGGTATATGCTCACCTTCACTTATGACTAGTCAAGATACTCGAAGGTATATTTTATAAGAACCAAAAGTGAGGTTTTTAGAGTGTTTAAAGAATACAAAACATGGAGTGAGAAGTTACACGAAACCTTTGTAAAGAGGATAAGTAGTAACAACGGGTGGGAATACACCTCAAATCAATTTGAATATTATTTAAAAGAAGAGGAAATTCAACATCAAAAAACCGTACCTTATTAATCTATAACAAAATGGAGTTGCAAAAAGACTGAATAGAACATTAAGGGAAAGTGCTGTGAGCATGCTACGAGACAAGAGAAAAGGGAAACGATTTTGGGCTGAAACACTGAATTATGCTAAATACATAAAAAATAGAGTCCTCACCTCAACTTTAAAGGAGAAAAATCTATATGAAAAATGGACAAATAGAAAGCCGAATGTGTCTCATCTTAGAGTTTTTGGAAGTCAAGTATATAGTCAAGGATACAGACAAGTCTAATAAGAAGATGGATGCAAAGGGAAAGCCACGATATTTAGTTGGATCTGATGATGATGCAAAAGGATACAGAGTGTACGAATTAAAATGAAAAGATGTTATTGTTGTCCATAGCCAATTTCAGCCATGGATTTACCCTGGGAAGCACCACAGACTACCCAAAAACAGCCTACTTTGAATAAACACAGAATTCTACAGAAATATCAAAACACGCTGAAACTAAAAAAACAAAATATTTTCTAGGCTAAAAAATAACCTTACAAAGTTTCAGACAAAAATAATAAACAGAAAGATCACATCATCTGGTCAAAGTTGCAGAAAATCAGTCTGCCAGAACTTTGATAAAACCGGCCAACTTCACAATGAAGTAAAACAAAGACCAAGAACATAATAAGCCTGAAAATCTGTGACAATATTAAAAATACAAAGAGGAACGCACATACAGAATTTCAGATAATTCTGCCAACAGATCTGAGAGCAATCCTCAGATAAAATTACCAAAAATGTCCATAAACAGTTTTTGGTCCAAGAAGTTCCTAAGTCCTAAAATGACTAAGTCCTACAAATATATACAAGAGCTTTCTGCTGAATGTACGGAGGCATATCAGCCGTACGCTATCTACCAGCTACCTCTATTAATGTTGGTATACCCGAATACTTCAAGGTATGTCAAAGTGAGTAAATATGCATTAACAATTAATTCACAAAAAGACAAATCAATGTTCAACCAAATATTTACATCGACGCTTCCGTAAAATCCGCGTATTGAGTATCAACTTGATTAGTCGCTTGAGGACGAAACCATGTCATGAACCGACATCACATACGTACGATCCACTTGATACCACATCATCAAAAATGTAATCCTTTGGAAATATCGGCGGACGCCGTCCGCCCTCCAAATGTACCACGGACCACTTGCCGAAATTAAACCGTACCTTCAAAATCTTTTCTGTACCGAACCAACGTCCTTTGCAATAAATACGCCTCTCGCAAATAAAGTACACTTGTCCAAATAAGACGCTCCGTACCGACGGCGTACATATTCAACATTCAGTACATTTTACATCGGATCGCTTCGCTATCCGCCGTCCATTTGCAAACGTATTCCAAGCCACTCAATTACTCCCTTTAATTTCAATCGTACAATTACTCCCCCAATCCAGAAATTCATTCGAACCTCCATTTGTACCACCACATTATTTCCGGTAATAATCTACGCACGAACCGTCGCGTTCGCACAAAATGTGGCGTAAGTACGAAACTAACATTTCAAAAACAACAATTATTCTAGTAAAACATTTAGTGGTAATGGATGAAGGAAAATCACTAGATCCATTGAAATATAACAATGTTGTGAAAATCAGAATTGTTCTATTTTTGAACTTGAAGGGAGAAACAAGTTTACAAGAAGTGATTCACCAAGGTGAAGAACATCCCAAAAAAGAAGAAAAGAAAAGAGCACAAAGTGAAGAAATAATCTTAACTGACTCCGAAAAAAAAAGAGAATTTGAACGGGGAACGGAATCCGAGGAAAGGGGAGCATCCGAAAGAGGAACAGAATCGGAGGAAAGGAAAGAAGAGGAACGTATAGGAAGGAATCTAAAATTCTATGGGCTCCATTGCCACACAGAATTTGGAGATCCAAAGAAGTTTATCTAGATAATGCCGACTCCAAGTTGATACAAACCCAAATGAATGACACCTTGACACTTAGAACCCAATAAAAGTTCACCCTTGTGAAAAGAAGACCTTCTGTGTGCTCAGTTTCACCACAGAATGCAAAGCTTGAACAACTGTTTTGGACAATATTCCCCACTATGACTTTCGCACTGAATAAGTGCCACCCTGGCACGCAAAAACCTCTGACCGACTACACCCCTGTGTAGCCTAGACTCACCTGAGTGCGCAACAAAAAGATTCACTAAATTTGTTCACCCAAGCATTAAGTTATGGCTGGTCAAAGATGACCTTTATAGTTACAAGCTCTCTTAGAGAGAGGTATCTAAATATCACTAAGTCTTGGTCTTTTTACTCACGACTCCCTACTACTAAACCCTTGTCCAATAGGAACACTTTATAGTACAAGAAGGTACAATGGGCGATGTACTTATTGTACGGATATTATGCGACATAGTTTACAAGGTGACACCTGTCAAATCGAGAGCCATGGTTCCTCCTCCCATCTTCTCTGGTATCAAATAACGCGGCGCCACGTGGCACCGCGTGACGCTATCTCCGTATGCAGCCAAAAAGCTCACTTCGCGTGGCGGCTACAATGCTGACCGTCAGATCAAAACATTTTTTATACGGTTTAGATTCGCGTGCATGCATGAATTGTTATTTTTCGTTAGTCTGGTGTTAATTAGCTGCTGCGTCAAGGTTTAAATACCTTTGAAACCCGATATGTGTATCGTTTCGTTTAAGCCTTATTGGATAAAACATACCACTACAAATATTTCCATAGACCTTGGTTCATATCTGGTCTAGAGCAGCTTTCGGTTATTTGTTAGTTTGTTACAATTCTCTACTTCTACATTTATAAATACCTATTGTACCCTACGTATTTCATCGTTGACTCTAAGCTATAGGCTAAAGCTAACGGCTATTAGAGGATGGTAGGTATCAGGATAAAATCTTGATATCCGCAATCCTATTTTGGTACAAACTGGAATTAGCCTATCCTCTTTATACAACCATGGCTTTAGCTCTCTGTGGTCTTCAGTGACTGCAACAAGTATGGGGACCGGAGAGAGTTGAGCGAGAAGCAAGCTGCCTTTGCTGACTTACTCTATTTATTTTTCCAATACAGACCTAGTAAATACATAAATTTTAACCAAGGATGCCTTCTATACCGGCCTTAGAATTTGAAGGAGGAAGAAGGATGCGTAAAAGGTTGCAAGACAAACAGGTAAACAATGAACTTATAAGAATGACACACCCAGATGAGCCTCAAACTTTTCAAAAGGTTATTAACTGTAAAGAGTGTGATAGATGGACAACAACAACAAATGATGATATGAACTAAATTATGGAGGCTCAAACTTGGGAGTTGGTAGATTATCCTTCGGATAGAAAACCTCTTGGATGTAAATGGGTTTTTAAGTTAAAATTGAAACTTGATAACTCTATTGAGAGATTCAAGGCTCGATTAGTGGCAAAAGGGTACACACAAAAGGAGGGAATAGACTATGAGGAAACCTTTGCACCAGTGGTGAGGTTTCCATCGGTTAGAATTTTGCTAGGTTTCGCCGCAACGCAAGACATGGAAGTACATCAGATGGATAATAAGACCGCCTTCCTCAACGGAGAATTGGAGGAAGAGATCTTTATAAAGCAACCAAAAAGGTTTGTGGAGAAAGGGGAAGAGGGCAAGGTTTGCAGGTTAATTAAGTCCATTTATGGACAAAAACAAGCGCAACGACAATGGAACATCAAGTTGGATGAGTTCCTTACCAAGTTGGGATTCATTAGAATCAACTTTGACCACTCCATTTACATGTCCGAAATGAGAATGAAGTCATTTATATTGCTGTTTATGTGGATGATATGTTGGTATTGAGTAAGTCTTTGGAATTGATCACAAAACTTAAGAGAGACTTGAGAAGTCAATTCGATATGAAAGACTTAGGGGAGGCAAAGTATATAATGGGAATTCAGATGGGTAGAGATAGGGAAAAGAGAATAATTAGATTAAATCAAAAAGAAGCAATAGGTAATATGTTTGAGAGATTTGGAATAGAGATGGCTAATGGATGTACAACTCCTATGCAGTGAAAAAAAATGAATGGAGAAAATGCTAAGCGGGGAGTGATTACATTAAATGATGAGATAAGTGAGGAAGAGAGAGAGTTTATGGAAAGAATTCTTTATCGACATGTCGTAGGCGGTCTCATATATTTTATGAACTACATTGGGTTAGACATAGCTGCAGGGGCCGGAGTTTTGAGTTGATGTCTTAACAATCGAAGAAAGAGAGACCCGGAGGCACCTAAGAGAGTAATGAGGTATCTAATTGGGACTCGAGATTTATGGTTGCAACTTGGGGGGGGGGGGGGGGGGATACTGACATCACCACTTGGTGTTATGCTAGTTATGGTGATGTTCCTATCAAAAGATCTACATCTAGATATATATTGAAATTGGGGAGGATACTTGTTGTTGGAGTAGTAAACAACAAAAGGTCATTGCTCAGTCTACAATGGAGGCTGAATATATGGCTGGTTGTGCTGCGGTAAAAGAGTTGATGTGGGTGAAAAGTTTACTTCAAGAACTTAGATTTATATATAGTGGAATTGAAAATGTCTTCTGTTACAATCAAATTGCCATTGCTATTACGGCCAATCCAAAACCCCACTTTAAAGCAAAACACATGAAAATTAAGCAAAGCTTTGTTAGAGAAAAAACTGAAAGTAAAAATTTCAAATTGATGTACAAACCCGATGGACATATGATAGCCGATATGATGACTAAATTTGTCCCGTCGCCTAAACTCATTTATTGTAGAAAAGGAAGTGGACTAGAGCTGAAAAGTGACTAGGAATTAAGGTGAGTGTTGAAAATGTTATTCTACGACCACCGGTGTAGGTGGAGGAGTAGAAGTAGCAGTAGAAGTAGACATGATACACTCTCAGAAGCTATCAAGAATCCTATCAAAAAGCTGATTCCAAGTGCTCTCCAAACACTTATATAAGTATCCAAATCTCACAAAACTCTATCGCAATATAGAGAAGCATAAACACTTGACAACTCCCAAAGTTTGAGAAGAATTGACCTGACAACACTCAAGATATAATACTGAAAAGTTTCCCAAAAACTGTCTGCAGTTTACTACTTGGAAGTCTGGATACATAATGTGTTCTGAGTCCTAAATCTTATACTTGTGTAATACCGGCGATACCAGTGTACTTCAGAGGTACGTCAAACCACCAAGTTAACACTAATCTATCAAGCAACCATTGAGCTACCACTAAGCTACCAGTGAGCTACCCACTAAGTTGACTAGAATCGTATCTATCGCAGTTGCTCTGTGGTGTATAGAATCACTTTACAAATATCAAAAGCTGCGTTCTCCGATCGGATCGTATCAAATATAATCGCAATTGCATTGTTTTAACTTCGTCGTTGCTGCTTTGTTCTGACTGTGTCGCAGCTGCGTTGCTGTATCGCATCTCCGTTGCTATATCGCAGCTGTGCTAATCAGTCTGTGTCGTAGCGTCGCTCCTGCGCTGCATTGTTTAAATAGCAGCTGCGTTGTTTTGTCTCCGTCGTAGTTGCGTTGTCCTGTACTACAATTAAGTGATGACTCATGTCCTTGTGAAACTTACGCTACAAACTAATACCTTTCTGCCATCACACTAACTTACTGAGACTTAAAGTTTTCCAAAATACACACTCCCCTAAAACTTTAGACTCACTGTATCAGCGCAACTGCGATGTCGCACTTGGCGCAGCATGCAGCATAGCAGCGCAACATAGCAGCGCAACAAACCAACTAATCACTTGGTTCCACTGCATCCTAAGTTTGTTCTAGCGCAGCATGGTAGTATTGCAGTGGAGCAACTCATCTATTCACTCAATCCTACTACATCCCTACAATACTTTAGCTTGGGAGCAAGAAGAGCTTAGTAAGCATATCGACAACCATTCTTGCGTTTGGGAGATAGCATAATTTGATCGCCCTAGAGAAGACTTTTTCTCTTACAAAGTAATTTTACATCCATGTGCTTACTTTTAAAGTGGTGACTTGGGTAAGAGGCAATGGCAATGGCAGCCTGGTTATCACAGTAGATCACTTGTGGCCCAGCCTGCATGTATCCTAATTCTTGCAACATGGATTTCACCCATAAGAGTTCTTTGAGGGCCGAGCTTGTTGCCATATATTCTGACTCCATTGTCGATTGCGCTGTAATCTTTTGACGTTTGCTGCTCTAGCAGCACGTTAGGTTCCCAATTTGCAAAACGAATCCTGTGGTGGATTTTTTGGCTCGGCATGTCGCCATAACTTTCATCACTCCACGTTTGCAACTCCACCTCTCCTCCGCCTAGTGTGAGTTTGAGGTTTTTTGTTCCGGCCAAATATCTTAAGACTCTCCTTGTTGCATCAAAGTTAGATTTCCTTGGATTTTCCAGACTCTTGCTCAATACCCCGATTGCTGCAGTAATGTTAGGATGGGTACAGTTTATGAAATATATTAAGCTTCCCACTATCTGTCTGTAAGGTATGTGTGTCATAGAATCATTCTCCACTTACTCTAAATACTCACTAACAAGGACACCTAGTTCCGTCTCTTCTCCCTCTAACTTCTGTCGATATTCTATTGGAGTTAGACATCCTTTTGCCCCCCGCATTCCATACTCATCTAACATGTTTCATAGCCTCTTTTTTGAGTCAATTTTTCTCTTTTTAAATCCCTTTCTGAATACCCAAAATGTACCTCACGAGATCTTTCATCTCGAATTATGAGTTTATAGCATTTTTGATTTTGTTTATTTCAGCCATTGATTTGCTAATTAATCGTAAATCATCTACGTACACCGCTATATACACTATCCCATTTTCACCCTTTAGTACGTAGTCAAAGTGATCAGAACTTATCCTTTGAAATCCTAGGCTAGTCAAGAATTCATCAAGCTTCAGATTCCATTTCCTAGGGGCATGTTTTAGGCCATACAGAGATTTTAGCATCTTGCATACTAAGTGCTCTTTTCCTGGTTCTGCATACTTTTCAGAATGCTGCATGTAAATTGTCTCTTTTAGTTCTTTATGCAAAAATGTTGTCTTTACATCCATTTGATGTATTTCCATATCCTTTATAGCAGTTAGGGACAACAAAATCCTAACTGTTGGAAATCTCACAACCGGAGAGAATGTTTCTTCAAAATCGATTCCTTCTTTTTGATTATAACCCTTTGCCACAAGTCTGGCCTTATATCGTTCAATGGTGTTATCGAGATTGAACTTCACCTTGAATACCCATTTGCTGCCGATCGCTTTTCGGTTCAGAGGAAGTTCCACAAGCTCCCATGTTTAAGCCTCCATGATCGACTTCATTTCGTCGTTTGTTGCCTTGATCCATTGATTCCGCTCAGGTGTTGAGAAGGCCTCTTGGATGGTTAAGGGCTCCCTTGAGGTTGCCGAGTAGGCAATGTGAGACCTTGCTTGCAGGCGGCTGTTGGATCTTCTTACCCTCAAAAATTCTGAGGCTGAGATCGTCGGCTGCTTTACATTGCGTTGATTGCGCTGATTTTGCTGGTTACGATCCGTGGGTATCGACTACTTTTGGTCCGGTTGGAACTGAACTTGTTGAGGAACTCGGAGAGCGTCGCACTCCGGAGTCACCACCGGAGAATTTTGCATCTGCGGGACAATTTCTTGCATGCGATCTAAAATGACATACTCTTGTATTTTTTTGCTGCTCTGTCATTTGAAATAAATCTATTGAGTGTAGTTCATCTTTGACAATGATATTCCGTGCTACAACTATTTTGTACCTTTTAAACAAAAAGATTTCTGTAACCTTTGGAGAGATCATCATATCCTAAAAGAAAACCCGGTAATCCCTTCGGTTCCATTTTCCATCTGTCCGTAGACGTGTCCAAGATAAAGCATTGACTACCAAAGACTTTGAAGTGGCTAACATCTGGTTAGCTACCTATCTAGATCTCGTAAGGAGTAGAGTCTACAAATCGCGATCCTATCCTATTTTTAATATAAACTGCACAATTTAGAGCCTCAACCCAAAATTTCGGATCCACATTTTTATCTGCAAGCATTGACTTGGAGCTCTCCGTGAGAGTTCTATTTAATCTTTCCGACACGTTATTTTGTTCTGGTGAATATGTAACAGTTAGTAGATGACTTATACCTTCCTCGAGTAAAAAAGTTTCAAATTCTTTCGACGTATATTCACCACCATTGTCCGGCTTGAGCTGCAAAATAGGTAAATCATGAAGTTTTTCAACATATGCTATATACTGTTTGAAGTGACCAAACACTTCACCCTTCTCTTTCATGAAGTAAACTTATGTAAACCTCGGGAAATCATCTGTGAAGGTGACCATATATTTCATTCCCTCGGCAGATGGAACCTTGGCAGGACCAAAAACATTCGAATGAATAATTTGTAAAAGTTTTGTGGACCGATGCTCAGACTCTTTAGGAAATGGAAGTCTGTGGATTTTTCCCAAAGCGCTACCATACATATTTTCACTGGCTGATCTGTGATTGATACACCCTCTATTTTTCCAGCAATGACCATTTTTCTCAAACTATCATAGTTTACATGGCCTAATCTCTTATGCCACAACTCATCTGAATGCAAAACACCGGAGTACAGAACATCATTCTCCTTGGTATTAGCCATATCCATTCGATACATTTTGCTATTTTCTCTAGTACTTGTAATCGCGACTTTGCCATTTTTGCTAACAACCTGTCTACCATTTTTCAAATTAACCTCAAAGCCCATAGTCTCTACCAAGGACGTAGAAAACAATTTTTTCTTAAAGTCAGGCACAAATAAGACATTGTGAAGAGTTCTCTCAGTTGCTTTGCCCTCCACATCCACTAGCAAAGACACATAACCCACAACACGAGTTTGAACACTCATTCCACAAGCATTATAGATGTTTTTCTCCGGCGTTGTTTTCAGATTTTTGAAGATGGCTTTCCAGCACATGTGGGCTGACGCCCCCATATCCATTATCCATCCAAGGTCCTTTGCGCCCTCCATCGTTGCTACCATAGCGAATAGATCCGTTTCATCCTCCGTAGAAAATGTCAAAGTCTCATCCAAGAGTGATGAAGACGCTGAAAACAGTGCATTTCCACGAGGTGTAGACCCCGTGATGTTTTTGTAAAACTGACTTTGCTGCCATCCCGCCTGTATAAACCTTAATCGTTAGCATTTTAAGTTAAGGACAGAATTTGTATCCATGACCTCTCTCACTACAATAAAAACAAGCATTGTTGGATTGTCTATTCCCATCCTGATTAAACTATCTGAACTGATTAAACTGATTTCTTTGCTGATTAAACTGTCCTTTCCTCTCAAAGTCTAAATTAAAAGCCTCTACCTGCTCAACATTGAGAATATTAGTTGTAGCTTCCTCCTCTAGCAAAATATTGATGGCTAACTGTAAAGTCCAGCTAGTTTTATCTTTCTGTTTGAGCATATCAGATGCTCCTTTCATATTACGAGGGAGACCCCTCATGAGCAATGATGCCTATTTAAACTGAGGAAACTCCCCACCTGCACAATCATGTGCATCTAAAAGAATGCGAAACTTGTTAGAATATTCAGCAATTGTACCGATAGTGTATTTATAGTCCCAAATTTTTCCGGCCAAAAGGAGTTCTTCCTGGACATTAGCATTTTCATTATCATTTTTAAGAGATTTCTAGATATCAATTGCTTTTTCATTTTTATCCGAGACATAGCTAAGTCCTCAGATATACAAAATTTCAGAATAGAACGAGCTTGCGTATTTTTCTTAGACCATGACGGATCAGATTCATCCAGCGAACCATCCAATATATCCAAAAGATTGACATTTTCAAAATGTGTTTCCACCATATCCGCCCAGTAAACATACTTATCCCCGGAAAAGATAGGAATTCTTCATGACAGGCCCGTAACTTGTTGTTCTACGACCACCGGTGCAGATGGAGGAGCAGCAATAGTAGTAGAAGTAGACATGATACACTCTCAGAAGCTATGAAGAATCCTACCAAACAGTTAGTCTTAAGTGCTCACCAATTCTTATACAAGCATCCAAATCTCACAAAACTCTATCAGAATATAGAGTAGCATAAACACTGATAACTCCCAAAGTTATAGCACAATTGACCCGACAACACTAAAGATATAATACTCACAAGTTTCCCAAAAACTGTTTGCAGTTTTACTACTTGGAAGTTTGGATTCATAATATGTTATGAGTCCTAAGTATTATATTTGTGTTGAACTGGCAACACCAGTGTACTTGAGATGTACATCAAACCACCAAGCTACCACTAATCTGTCAAGCTACCAGTGAGCTATCACTAAGCTACCACTGAGTTACCCACTAAGTTACCACTGAGTTCCCACTAAGTTGACTAGAATCGTATTTATCGCAGTTGCTCTATCCTGTACAGAATCACATTAAGAATATCAGACGTTGCGTTGTCCGTACGGACCATATCAAATATAACCGTGGTTGCCTTATGTTGTCTGTGTTGCAACTTCGCTGCTGCGTTGCTCTGCTGCTGCGCTGCTTTGCTGGTGCGCTGCTCGGCTGTATAGCAGCTGCTCTGCTGTATAGCAGCTGCTTTGCTGTATTGCAGCTGCTCTGCTGTATACCAGCTGCGCTGCTGTGTTGTATAGCAACTGCGCTGCTCTGTCTGTATAGCAGCTGCGCTGCTTTGTCTGTAAAGCAGCTGCGCTGCTCTAAGAATGAAAGCTTTCCAAAAAGACAACAAAAATAAACCTAACTTAGGTCGGCCCCGTAATAGTACGTCATAAACCGTCGCGTTAGTGAGCATATCTGCGGCCTCCTCCAATGTTGACAAGTATGAAAACTCAATCTCTTTTGCCGTAATCAAATCTCGCAAAAGTGCCACTGGATACGAATATGTTTTGTTTGCTTATGAAAGACCGGATTTTTCATAAGCGCCATCGAACTCATGCTGTCAGTAAAAATCTGCAAGCAACCACTTACAACGCCCAACTCACTAAGTATCTCATTGATCCACACAGACGCCTTCGCAATATGACACGCAGACATGTACTCTGACTCCGTGGAACTTAGCGCAACCCTAGGTTGGAGCCGCGAACTCCAAGATACTGCCGCGCCGCCCAAAATGAATGCGTACTCTGACGTGGATTTTCCACTATCGAAATCTCCTCTCCAATCTGTGTCGCAATAATCGATGCACTGCAAAGAGTCCTTTTTGGACGCATACACCAAGCCAAAGTCGATCGTACCAACTAAATAGCGAAATATCTGTTTCACTGCCTCCTAATGATAGTTTTTTGGATTGTTGCAATAACGACTGACAACAGACACCGCCGCCGCAATATCTGGACGCGTGCTTACACTGAAATACACTAAACTACCAACCGCTTCACGGTATGGTACTAAAACATTCTCTTCCTCTTCGTACTTTCTGTACTATACTTTTGGATCTAATGGCGTCGAGACAGATTTCCCGCCAATCATACCAAATCTAGTCAAGACCTCTCTACAAAACTAAGCTTGACTTAATTTAATTACATTCTCGCTGGACCTTATGACTTCAATCCCCAAAATGTACCTTACTTCTCCAAGATCTGTAACTTTAAAATGTATGTTAAGGTACTCTTTTAACTTATTAATAACAGAAAACGTGTCACTAATCATTAGGAAGTCATCGACATACACAGAAAAAATAATTTGGTCCTTTCCCTCTCCTTTCACGTAAACTCCGGAATCCGAAACTGTACGAACAAAACCATAATTAGTAAGTACCTTATGAAGACGAAGGTACCATGTCCTTAGCGCTTGTTTTAATCCGTACAAGGATTTTCGCAGTCGCCGTACTTTTCCTCCTTTTGAAGGCACACCCTCGGGCACCTTCATATAAACCTCCTCTTCTAATTCTCCATTTAAAAAGACAGTTTCTATGTCCATTTGATGTATGTGCTTATTCCCCGCGGCCGCAATAGCAATTATCATTTTCAAAGAATCAAACTCAACAACCGGTGCATAAGTTTCCAAATAATCAACCCCCTCTACTTGTTGAAAACCATTACACACCAATCTAGCCTTATATTTTATTATCTCCCCCGTAGCACCAGTTTTTGTTTTAAATATCCATTTGGCATCAATCGCCTTCTTCCCTTCCGGTAAACTCATCTCCCCAAAAGTTTTAGCATCGATAATGGATTTTAATTCTCTCTCCCGTGCTGATTTCCACTTATCCTCCCAATCTATAGAACTTCGTGCTTCGGCGTAAGATTGGGGATCGTCGGGCATATTCTCGGTTAATGATTGCTACAAAATAAATGCCTCCTCCGAGGCGGCCGAAATAAAATAATTGGAGTTTTCCATGTTTCTCCTTTTGCGATCAAAAGATAACTGATCCGGTTTCTTCCCCTTTGTTTCACGTTGACTCCTTCTCAATGGAATTTCATTTTCTTTTTCTTTTTTATTTGCGGATTTCTCAAATTCGGGTTCTTTTTATCGAGAAGAAACACTCAGAGATTTAGAGCTTTTAGATCGATGATTAGATCGATGAATATTCGAGGACATTCGGGATTTGTCACCTCGGATCTCGTCAAAATTAATTAATTCCGGATGAGTTTCGGAATAAGCTATCCCCTTCTTGATATTGGCGACTGGATCCGCCTCATTTTCGGAATCTGAATCATTGAGATGAGGAAAACAGAGAGATTCGTTTACTTCAAGGAAATCATGATTAGTAGAAAATTTTGCGGAATGAGAAATAACAACTTTTAGATCCTCATGAAAATTAACATTTCGACTCTCTTTGATTACATAACGAATTGGATCATACACGCGGTATAAACTCCCTTTGGACCTATACCCCAAAAAATTTCACGACCAACTACGAGAAGAAAATTTACCTCGTCGTTTTACCGATTCGATGTACACCGTCGCAGGACACCCCCAAATTCGTAGATGATGTAACGAGGGCTTTTGACCATGCCATAACTCGTGAGGAGTCTTATCGCCCGAAATAGAGGTAAATCGATTGTTACAAATATAATTAGCCGTTAAGATCGCATCTCCTCATAAATACTTCTTCCTTCCCGATCCGTGAATCATCGAGCGCACCATTTCTTGAAGTGTTCGATTTTTGCGCTCGGCGATTCCATTCGATTCCGGTGAGTAAGATGCCGTAAATTCATGTCGGATCTTCCATTTCTTGCAAAATGGATCAAATGCCTTAAACTCCCCGCCTTTATCGGATCGAACCGCCTTTAATTTTCGTTCACATTGCCTTTCAGCCATAACATGCCACTCCTCAAATTTTGCGGATGCATCGGATTTATTTTTGAGGAGATAAACCCATGTGAATCTTGAATAATCATCCACAATCACCATTATATATTTATTACCTCATAAGCTCTCAGATTTAACGTTGCCACATAGATCCACGTGTACCTTTTCAAGTGGGTGAGCTGACCGAAAATTCCCGTCTTTAGTAGGATGGGATATGCAGATCTGATGCCTTTGACTGCATTCGTCACAGTTGTTGATTTTTTCTTTTGACGTCAAATCTAAGCCGCGCGTACAACCGGCTTTTATCATTCGTTTCAGATTTTGTTCTAACGTATGACACATGCGATTGGTGCCATAGTGTCAAATCTCCTATAATTTCGGCAATCTGACTTATGATGCCGTAATCATTATGTTTGAGTTTCGGCCGCCTCCACAAAAGACGACTATGAAATGTGTCAGATACTTCGCCCTCACTGATTGTGACTCCATTAGATCGTACGATTTTGATTATCGAGTCTCCTAAAGCGTACACGCTCGCGCCAGATAACTAGATTTGGGATACGCTTTAAAGATTCCCTAAGCCGCCCGGAATATAGAGTACATTAAGTAACTAAATCTCAGATATTCGCTTAGATCCATTTGGATCTACCAAAATCATGTCAAGTCGTACGGTACCTACTGTACCAACAAAAATAACTTGACTGCTGGCGACCGTAATGATTTTTGGTACGGTTAAAGCGTGCATTTCGTCGAAAAGTGTGTCGTCCGTACATATGTTATGCGAAGCGCCGAAGTCTATAATCCACTCCTTGTCGTCTTGCGTTTCGAAGTTTGGAGGTTCGTTCGTAACATTTAGCGTGGAAAAGGTAATCGCACCTTCCTCCCTCTCATCATTTTCCTCGACGAAGTGGCCATGGCCGCCTAATCGGCCGCCATGTCTACCACGCCCCCCTCTATCAAATCGGCCACCGCCACGTCCATTAAATCTGCCGCCGGCGCGACCGCCGCCGCTTTCAGATCTTGCGTAACATTGGGGACTAATATGTTCCCATTTCTCGCAATAGTGTCATTGTTTCTCCTTATCCGGGCATGAGGAGGAAATATGACCGGCCTTGTTGCAACGAAAACAGGTAACTGCAAACTGGTCTTGGAAAGAAGGTTGGCCGAAAAAGTTTCCCCTTCTTTTGATGATTCTCCCCCCTCCCCTAGATCTACCTCCTCTTCCCCTTCCTCCTCTTCCCCCACGGAAAAAAATTAGATCCGCGGGTTCTTCGGAGGATGTGTTCAGAGATCCACCCAAGGCCGACGCCTTAGGAGGACCTCCGCGATGTCTCTCGGTAGTTTTAAGATAATTCACGATAAATTCATAAGTCGAATTCGTTTGCGCCCAACGTATTTCCTTAAGGTAAATAAGATTGTCGGGTAACGCATTTATGAGTTCAATCACTTTATCCTCCTCGATAATAATTTGGCCGTTGTTCGAGAGTTGCTCCACAATAATATTATATCGCTTGATCGCATCATCGATTGATTCGTTCGACTTGATTTTAAATTGAATAAAGTCAGTGTAAGCATATTGTCCCTTATTTTGGAGTCCCTTCTCAAATTGACCTTCGAGCGCCTTCTAACACTCATGCGCCGTATCTCGGGTAAAGAAATGTTCATGCACCGAAGCGGAGCAAGATTGCATGATGCCAGTGATGGCCGCAAGATTTTTCTTCTTCTAAAGGCAGCAAGCCTTCGGATCGTTGATCGGCATCTTTTCTTCTCCATTCACGATCTTCCAAAAGTGTCGGAGAATGAGTTGTGCCTTGATATATTTCTTCCATATTTGATAGTTAGATCCGTTAAAGAGGACGATCTTCCACGGCATGGAAGGGTTCGGTAACTCGTCATCGGATTCATATTCAAGATCCAAGTCGTTCTCGATCACAAACTTTCCTTTTCGGAGAGCCTCTCTCAAGATGTAATCATTTTCGACCCCTCCATCCGAAGCCACCTCAAAAGCATTCAAGATCGGATCCTCCTCCTCCACTTTAAACTTCCCCTTTCGATTGGCATTCGTGATCCGTTGATCTACTAGAGTAAGAAAGTCGTCAAACAACTCATTGAGACGATCTTCGGTCAACACCACCCTTTCTTGTTTCTCTTTCTCCTCTTTTGGAAGTGGGATGGAGGGAGAGCCCTTTTCAAACGTCCTCTCTTCTCTGAAGCCGAAATCTTTCACACTCTGATCGGGAGATGAATTAGCAAGATCTGGTAGATCCGGTAGATCCGGATTAGGAGCCGCAATAGGAGAAGGTGTGGATGTGGACTTCTTCTTCTTTCCCCCCATGGCGGCAAGACTTGCCACCTTGAGATCTCTTAAAGGAGCAAACTAGCTCCAATACCACTTGTAAGGATCGAATCACAAAAGAGTAGAAGAAAGACAAGATATAGTGCGGAAGCAAAAGATAGCAAGAAGAGATAACACAAGCAAAAGACAATATATTTCACCGGAATATTTCCTCTCTTACAAAAGATGATATCTCCTCCAAACGGCTAAGTCCTAAATACTCCAAACACTCCTACCATACAAAGTACTACTCAAGCGAAGTCCTACAAAAGTACGCCGCACGAACCAAACAAATAAAAGTACCAACAAAACAGCATACAGTACGCGGTACTATACAAAAATGTAAGAGCGCCGTACAAATAGTAGTACCACACAAAATACACGACTACCATTCATATCTAAAGTACTACGCACGCAAAACCAAACCAAATTCTGTAAAACTAAACTAATCAGGCCACCCCAAACATAATCACACGTAAACTATATAATTTATAATACGCCGCTCAACAAAACTAACACGCCGTTTCACAATGAACCTTACAAGACTTACTCAAAAAGAAGCAATAGGTAATATGTTTGAGAAATTCCAGATGGAAAAGGTAACAATTGTACCACTCCCATGGACTTTAAAAAAGTAAGTGATGTGAGTGTAGAAGGAGGAGTGATAATCTTAGATGATCAGATGAATCCAGAGAAGAAAGAGTTTATGAAGTCTATTCCTTATAGACAGGTTATAAGAAGTTTGATCTACTTTATGAATCGTAAAAGGCCGAACATAGCGGCAGCAGTAGGAGTCCTTAGTATGAGTCTTAACAATCCTAGGAAGAGAGATTAGGAGGCCACCAAGAGAGTCACAAGATATCTGGTAGGAACCAGAGAGTTATGGTTGCATTTGGGAGGGGAGCACACTGATATCACAACTTAGAGTGATGCAAGTTATGGGGATGCACTTATGAGAAGATGCACTTCTGGGTATATGTTGTATGTGGGGGAAGGTGCTTGTTGTTGGAGCAGCAATCAACAAAAGGTGGTTTCTCAATCTACTATGGAGGTTGAGTACATGGCCTCTTGTTTGGCTGTGAAAGAGTTGATTGTTAGTTTCAAAGCTTTATTCTCAGTAGATAAGGTTGTGAGGGGAGGTTTATAACTTAGAATATTTTTGGTTCTTTAAAGTTATAATACTTACCTTGTATAGTGTGACATGGATGAGTAACTCTTGAGTGTAGTGTACGGTCTGATAGACACACGTCAGTATGAGGGACAATACAAAAAAGGCGGAATGAATCTTGACACATATAAAAGATTGGAAGAAGTCAAACCGGCGCATCGGACGGACGAAAATGAATACCGACATCTGGGAAAACAAGTGTGAAGACTAAATATAGGTCGTCGATTTGAACTAAACTAACGGTTACGATTTGAGTGTGGACCACAGGTGACGAAGTACTCCGTTAGCACTCCAAATATTCGTACAAGATTAACCACATCCAGTTGGACTTATTTGACCACTGCTAACTAAGCAGCAAAATTGTGTGTACGGCGCCAAATGAAGAAAACGTGAACAAACGGTTTCTGGAGTTTAGTGAATTTAAATTTAATGTGACAATGCTTGATTTAGGTTAGTGGCAAACATGATGTTTTGGAAGTACATTAGGTACTCTGTCGTACTATATGTTGTTTTTGAAGATTTAGTTTCGTGCGTACGCGACGTTTCATGCGTACGTGAGGTTTCGTGCGTACTCGACGCGATTTGTAATGCGTGAAACCTAACTGAATTTAATGTGGAAGCTCGAATGGATTTGCGGATTGGGGGAGTAATGGTAGGAATTGTTTTTAAGCGTACGGAATAAAATTTGAGTGACGCGAATCAAATTACGGAGAGTACGGTTTGCGTAATGTGAAATGGACGGCGGATCGCGAAGCGATCCGATGTAATTGATTTTGAAATGTTTTTGTAAAAGTGTGTCGCCCGTACGAAACATAATGTGAGAGGCGCACTTATGAAAAAGACGCGGTTTCGGTACGGAAAAGATTTGGAAAGTACGATTTCATTTCGGCAAGTGGTTCGCGCTATTTTTGGATGTACTATCAAGTGGGTCGTACGTATGTGATGACGGGTTACTACGTGGACTTATCGACAAGTGACTAAGCAAGTTGTCACTTATGACACGGATTTGTGGATGCGTCGGTGTAATTATTTGAAACATCAATATTTTGTTTTATGCGAACTAATGATTTGGTGTTGATTAAAATAGTTATATCTTACGTGATTAATGAGGATATCGACACTTTAATTTATGTGTCGTATTTACAGACAAGTGTACGCTTACGATTGCTTGACTTTCAGGTGTACGCTTACGATTAGTTTATTCTTAATAGTAGGTTATCATGTTTAAATAGGAGATAATGATAGTTACGTAATTTCCAGTTAGGATTTTGTCGTAATAGGATATTATGTTTTAGTGGAAGTTATGTTAGATATTTTGACAGTTAGTTATTTGCTGACAGCTCACAAGTGTATATATAGCTATGAGCTTTGTTAGCGAAATCATCAATGCTTGTTAGAAAAGTAGGGACCAAAGATGTAGTATTTTAGGGATGTAGATTAGGTCATGCACTTTGAATGATATAATGATTATTTGATTATACTTTTGTTTATGTGTGATGCATTTGTTTGTTATTATTTATTTATGTTATTTTATATATGTTTGATATGCATTGTTTATGCATTTGTCCTAGGGTTTGTTTATGTCGATTATACCACCAAACCTTAGATGTTGTCATAGGGTTTATTTATGTTGATTATTCCATGAAACCCTAAATGTTGTTTGTTGCCTCTGTGTACGCATATGGAGGATGCATTTCAAATGATTGTTCATTGACCTAGCTTTGCTTAGCTTCTTGCATGATAGTTTGGGTTGCTTCTGCGGTCTATTTTAGACCAAAGAACAACACTATAGTACAGTACGACTATTCAGATACTACAATCTGATTGGTCAAAATGATTGGTAGATAAACACCCAGTGTATAAAAGTTTAGGACTTACAAATATTTTGGTAACCAGTTTTGAGACAATGCAAATCTGAATGCAGTTTTGTGAAACTTGCAGATGTTATATCTTATGGTTTACTAGTTCAATTGTGCTTTAATTTAAGGAATTGACAGTGTGTATGCTGGTGATATTTTACGCTGAATTTGGTGTAATTTGTACTTGTGGATCAGGTTTTATAGTGAGTGAAACATCAGTGTTTGAGTGGTTTTTTGGTTGGCTTCTGTGAAAGTTATGTCTACGTCTACCACTACTGCTGCAGCTCCACCACTACCGGTAGTCATAGAAAAACAGGTTATGGGCCTTTCTCCAAGAATACCTGTCTTTAATGGGCAGAAGTATGCTTACTGGGCGGATATGGTTGAGTCATATTTTGAAACTGCAGGTTTGCTGGAAGTGATAGATGGATCTCTTGATGAAGCTGATCCATCATGGGCGAAAAAAAAATCGTCAGCTCAGAACGCTCTGAAGCTTTGCCTTTTGGAGAACATGGTTATGTCTCGAATAAAAATGAAGAAGGCGATCGATAATTGGACTTCCCTCAAATCGTCTTATGAGAAGGCGAATGTTCGAAGGAGCTTTTGATGGCAGGAAAAATCTAGGATTACAAATACTCGGGTGAACGATGGCAGAATATACTGACAACTTTCGAACTCTTATTGATTCTCATGCGTGTGTTGGTGGCTCTTTCCCGGAGTTTCAGCAGGCTGTTGTAATCATTAGAGGTCTTCCAAGCAGTATGAAAGATGCATCTGCTGAATTTAAAAAGCATGATAAGTCTAGCTGGACACTTCAGTTAGCTATCAATATTATTTTGGAAGAATAGTCTACCTCAAAAATGCTAAATGGAGAAAAGCAAGTAGAAGCTTTTAACACAGACTTTGACAGAAGAGGATAGTTTAATGAGTCAAAGAATCAGTTTAATCAACTTAGAAATCAGGGTCCTAAGAATCCAGGACAGTTTAATCAATTTAATCAAGGGCAAAATAGGCAATCTTTTACAACATGCTTTTACTATTCAAAGAAAAGTCATGGATATCGGTACTGTCATTAGCCCAAAAAGGCGAATGAAACTGGTTTATATAGGCCAGGGTGGCAGCAAAGTCTGTTTAATCAGAGCTTTTCTAGTAATCGTTTACAAAACAACTCACTGTTTTCTTCATCTGTAACTCAGGAAGTTGAGTCATCTGGTCTCAATGAGCAGGATACATCAGAGTTATTTGCCATGGCGGCAGCGATAGAAGGGTCAAAGGACGCTGGGTGGATCATGGACACGGGAGCTTCGGCTCACATGTTTTGGAACAAAGCCTTTTTTACTACTCTCCAGAATAAACCTGCAAAGAATATATACTATGCCTGTGGCATGAGTGTCCAGACTTCTGCTCAAGGTGATTTTTCATTGCTGGTAGATATAGGAGGCAAGTCGGTTGAAAGAACTTTACACAATGTCCTGTATGTTCCAGACTTCAAAAAGAATTTATTTTCTACGTCTCTAGTTGAAAGCAAAGGATTTGAAGTAACCCTTAAGGGGGATAGATACGTTGTAAGCAAGCTAGGAAAAGTAACAGTCACAGGAACTAGAGATAAAAGCAAAATATATCGTATCGATATGGCATATTCTAAGGAAAATGATGTTCTTTATTCAAGTGTAATGTCTGAGAATGAGTTATGGCATAAAAGGCTAGGACATGTTAATTATGACAGCTTGAACAAAATGGTGAAATCTGGCAAAATAGAGGGTGTTACTTTAACAGATCAGCTTGTTAAAACATGTGATGGCTGCTCCTTGGGGAAGATTCACAAGCAGCCTTTTCCATAAGAATCGGAGCACAGATAAACCAAGGTCTTACAACTCGTTCATTCTGATGTGTTCGGCCCGGCTCAGATACCATCTGCTGGGGGGGTCCGCTTCATGGTGACTTTTACTGATGATTTTTCCAGATATACTAAAGTGTATTTCATGAAAGAAAAAAGTGAGGTTTTTTCACACTTCAAACACTACAAAGCTTGGGCGGAAAAGCTCTATGGTATTTCAATTTTGGAACTCAGATCGGATAATGGAGGCGAGTATATGTCAAATGAATTTAAAAAGTTTCTTTTGGATGAAGGCATCAGTCGTCAGCTAACTGTTCCCTACACACCTCAACAAAATGGTGTTTCAAAAAGGTTAAATAGAACAGTTATAGAGTGTGCTAGATCTATGCTTGCTGATAAAAGTATAGATAAGAAATTCTGGGCTAGGCCCTAAATTGTGTAGTGTATATCAAAAATAGACTTGGGTCCAGATCGGTTAGCACAACACATTTTGAACTATGGACAGGAAGAAAACCCCACGTCGGTCATTTTAAAGTATTTGGGAGTAAATGCTTTATCTTAAATAGTTCTCAGTCTACGTGGAAAATGGAGCCAAAAGGGTTACTCGGAATCCTCATGGGGTATGATGATTCTTCGAAAGGGTATAGGGTATAAGTTCTAGAAAAGGACAAGATTGTGGTGTCCAGAAATGTTATTGTAAAAGATGAAAGAGATTCAGCAGACAGGCTGAAATGAAATCTCACGAATATGTCATTTTTGATACTCTCAAGACCACTTACTTTCCAGTGGTTCAGCAACCTATTGCAGAGCAAGTTTCTTCTGATCAGCAAGATCATGTACAGCCTCATCATGAGCAGGCTGAGAGGCTCCAGGAGCAGCCACGGTAGATTACAAGACAGACAAAGAACTCACAACAGCCATCGATCTCCGCCTCAGAATTTTTGAGGGGAAAGAGATCGAGCAGCCGTCTGCAATCAGGTTCCCATTTTGCATTTTCTTCAACTTCAAGAGAAATTTGACCATCCGGGAGGCCTTCTCATAAACCGAAAGAACTCACTGGATTGATGCAGCAAATGACGAGATGAAATCGATAATGGAGGCTCAAACGTGGGAGTTAGTTGATCTTCCTCCGGACCGGAAAGCTATTCGCAGCAAATGGGTGTTCAAATTAAAGTTAAATCCGGATGGAACAATCGAGAGATAGAAAGCCAGACTTGTGGCAAAGGGTTACAATCAGAAGGAGGGTATTGATTTTGAGGAAACCTTCTCTCCGGTGGTAAGGTTTCCAACTGTCAGAATTCTGTTAAGTGTAGTTGCAATTGAAAACATGGAAGTTCATCAAATGGATGTTAAGACAGCTTTTATTTATGGAGAGCTTGAAGAAACTATCTGTATGATGCTAACAGAAATGTATGAAGAGACAGGAAAGGAAAGACTAGTCTGTAAACTGCTAAAATCTTTGTATGGGCTGAAACAAGCCCTTAGACAATAGAACTAGAAGTTGGATGAGTTCCTAACTGGACTAGGATTTAAAAGATTAAGTTTAGATCATTTTGTGTATGTTGTACAAGGAAATGATGGGATACTCTATATTGTTGTATATGTAGATGATCGGGTGCTTATCAGCAAAATCTATGGATGAAATTAATCGTATTAAGAGAGCCTTAAACTCCATATTTTAGATAAAGGATCTTCGTGTAGCCAAATATATATTAGGGATACAAGTAGAGAGAGATAGAAATAAGAGACAGATAATGTTAACTCAAAAGGAAGCCATAGGTTCCATGCTTGAAAAATTTGAAATGAAGGAAGTAAAAGGGTGTGTAACTCCTATGGAATCTTGGCAGAAATTACAGGGAAGCGACTATGATTCAGGAATTCTAGTCACTGAGAGCCTAGAGTTAGGGGAGGAGGACTTTATGACATCAAAACCATACCGGCAGGTAGTTGGTAGCCTCATATATTTTATGAATTCCACGAGGCTTGACATTGCAGCTGCTGTTGGCTCTTTAAGTAAAAGTCTGCAGATTCCGAAAAAGGTTGACTGGGAGGCTCCAAATAGAGTTCTGAGATACCTGGGAGGAACTCGAAATCTAAAGCTTGTTCTTGGAGGAGGAGAAGTAAAACTGCAAACTTGGAGCGATGGTAGCTATGGTGACATGCCTAGCAGAAAATCTACTACATGTTTTGTTTTGCATATTGGAAATGGAACTTACTGCTGAAGCAGCAAACTTTAAAAGGTCATAGCTCACTCAACAATGGAATCCGAATATATGGCAGCAAGCTCTACCCTCAAGGAACTCCTATGGGTGAAGGCACTTTTGTAAGAATTGGGATACATGCAAACTGGTCCTCGGGTGATCTGGTGTGACAACCAGGCAGCAATTGCAATCGCCTCTAATCCCAGCCACCACTTCAAAAGTAAGCACATGGATGTCAGACTTCATTTTGTCACAGAGAAGGTGCTTGTTAGAGTCATAAAATTGTCTTATTTGCCTTATGAAAACATGGTTGCAGACATTCTTACTAAAGCTCTACCTGCACCTAAATTACAATTCTGTAGACAAGTTATTAGTTTGAGTGAATAACTGAGTCTAAACCTTTAGGGGAGTGTTGGTTTCAAAGCTTTTTCCTCAGTAGATAACGTTGTGAGGGGAGGATTATTACTTAGAATATTTTTGGGTCTTTGAAGTTATAATACTTACCTTGTATAGTGTGACAGTGGATGAGTAACTCTTGAGTGTAGTGTACTGTCTGATAGACACACGTCAGTATGAGGGACAACACAAAAAAGGCGGAATGAATCTTGACACATGTAACACATCGGAAGAAGTCAAACCGGCACATCGGACGGACGAAAAGGAATACCGGACATCTGGGAAAACAAGTTTGAAGAAATAAATACAGGACGTCGATTTGAACTAAACTAACGGTTATGATTTGAGTATGGACCACAGGTGACGAAGTACTCCGTAAGCACTCCAAATATTCGTACAAGATTAATCACAGCCGGTTGGACCTATTTGACTACTGCGGACTAAGCAGAAACATTGTGTGTACGGCGCCAAATGAAGAAAACCTGAACAAACGGTTTTTGGAGTTTAGTGAATTTAAATTTAGTGTGACAATGCTTGATTTAGGTTAGTGGCAAACATGATGTTTTGGAAGTACATTAGGTACTTTGTCGTACTATAGTACAGTACAACTATTTAGATACTACAATCTGATTGGTCAAAAGGATTGGTAGATAAACTTTAGTGTAAAAAAGTTTAGGACTTAGAAATATTTTGGTAACCAGTTTTGAGACAATGCAAATCTGAATGCAGTTTTGTGAAACTTGCAGATGTTATATCTTATGGTTTACTAGTTCAATTGTGCTTTAATTTAAGGAATTGACAGTGTGTATGCTGGTGATATTTTACGCTGAATTTGGTGTAATTTGTACTTGTGGATCAGGTTTTATAGTGAGTGAAACATCAGTGTTTGAGTGGTTTTTTGGTTGGCTTCTGTGAAAGTTATGTCTACTTCTACCACTACTGCTGCAGCTCCACCTGTATCGGTAGTCATAGAACATAATTGATGTGGGTCAAGTTCTTGTTGCAACAACTAGGATATATGAAGGAGGGAGTGCATCAAGTGTTTTGTGATAATCAAGCTGCCATTGCAATTGGAGCTAATTAAAAACATCATTTCAAGGCTAAACATATGGACAAAAGATAGAGTTTTGTGAGAGAAGAAGTTGAGAATAAGATTGTGAATATTTTATATAGATCGGATGAGGAAATGGTGGTTGATATGATGACAAAACCATTGCCCTCTCCTAAGTTAAAATATTGCATAGAAAAGTGAGGACTAAAACTGAAGTTAAAGTTAGACTAGAAAATAAAGGGAGTGTTGGAATTACTAGATTTTTAGGGTATTTTCTAGGTCTAAATAGATTTGTAAAACAGGAAAAACGAAAGTGCAGACAGCCTGCCTCCACCTCCTCTCTCTAGCCACCATACTTATTGTAGTCACTAAAGATAGAGACGGTGGTTGAGCCATGGTTGTCTTAGTTGTACAGGCAAGACTAAAGAGTGACTTATGACACTCTCAACAAAAGGTTGAGTCCAGCAGGACTCGATCATTCGACCGGCAGAGCGAGGAGTAACCGTCAACTCTAACCGGTAAGTCGTAGGAGTTCGTTAACATGTATGGGGTGTGATATTTATTTAAACTGTGTTTTGATCCTGAATCAGATTAACAGAATGACAAATAAAAAAACATAGAACAAAGTAATATATAGTGCGAACACTATCTCGCACGAAACAAGTGAATCTAAAATTTGTTTTGACGGCTAACATTAAATGTCGGTTTATGATCCGACGGCACATATCCCTGTCGAAATCTCGGAATGGTCACTTTGGCATTTTTTGGACGTGGCGTGACCTGGCGATATGTGGAGAATAACATTCGGTCACGGGAATTGCGGAGAACATAAGGACGAGTTAAAAATGTACACGCGTTAACTCAATGGCCTTGCCGTACACATGACGTACAAAAAGTACATCACTCGTAGTACCTTTAGGTACTCTACATTAGTGTAATTAGTTCGTACGTCATTAGATAGGGATTGTGAGATGGGTTTAGGACTCAGAGAATATGGTAGATAGGGACCTCTCCCCCTTAGAGAGTTTTGTATAAACTTGGCATCTTTGCCACTTTATAACTAATCGGTTGGTTAGTTGTTTTCAGAGATTCTTTTTGCTACGGACTCAAGGGAGTCTAGACTGCACATGGGTTCAATCAGACTGTCAATTTGTCTGCTTGGGCAACAGTGGTTGTGGTTGAAAATGGATTAGTTAAAAACTATCTAGAGGCTTCTTGAATTCTGTAGTCCAATCGACAACACAAAATTGCACGTTATGGCTCCACCCTCTAAAATTTGGTACGTATCGACCTCTCTCCCTTAGAGAGTTTTGCATAAACTTGGCATCTTTGCCACTTCATAACGAATCGGTTAAATGGTATTTTTCAATGATTTTTTTTGCTACGAACTCAGGGGAGTTCAGACTGCACACGGGTGCAATCAAACTGTCAATATGTCTGCTTGAGCAGCAATGAATGTGGCTGAAAGTGGGTTACTTAGAATTTGTCTAGAGGCTTCCTAAATTATGTAGTCCAATGGAGGTCACAAAATTGCAAACCTCTCAATAATTCCATTATTTTCTCGCATATATGGAACTATCAAATTATGACTAATACCTTCTTCAAAGAGACACTTCTCGAATTCATTTGAAGTATATTCTCCTTTGTTGTCCAATCTCAATGCCAAGATCGAAACTCCATAGAATATTTCCGCCCACGCTTTGTAGTTTTTAAATTGGGTTAGTACTTCACTCTTATGTTACATAAAATAAACTTTTGTTTACCTAGAATGGTCATCTGTGAATGTAACCATATAGTGAACACCTCCAGCAGATGCCACTTGGGAGGGACCAAGAATATCTAAGTGAATGAGATAAACTTTTTCTTGCAACTCTGAGACCTCGATAGGTCCTCAGAGTAGGCAATTCACACGAAGCCTCTAGGATAACCCTGACCCCTTTGTGTTTCAGCATGAATAACTACCACCTAAGCGAACAAAAACATTGAGCTTTCATCTTATGAAAGCAAGACTTTCGTGAGTCGATAGCAAAAAGAATCACTGAATTTGCTCCTCTGAGCGTTACATTATGAAGGGTCAAAGTTGACCTTTTGTATAAAAGCTCTCTAGGAGAGAGGGTCATATCTACCAAATTTTTCTAAGTCTTATCTCTATCTAAAATTCTATCTACTAAAAAACGCCACAAATCATAATACTGTGTCATAAAGAAAGGTATAGGTGCTCGTGTACTTTCTATACGGCCATTGTACGACATGGCCAACAAATCGACACATGTCATATTTGGATTCGTTCTTGTAATCCCAAAAGATGCTGTAATCCAATGTGGTTATGCCACGTGTCAATCAATGTGGCGTTGACCGCAAACCGGCAAAATTCCTATTCCGCGATCTCGGCATTCTTCGCGGCCCTCCGATCAAAACCGGGTTTGAATCGTAGCCGTCATAAATACTTGCGCGATATTAGTGTCGCTATCGAAAAAAAAATGTGCGGTATCCGTTTCAAGATGTTTCGTTTCCTGTTCAATACAAACTGTGTTTATGTCCTAATATTCTATTAAATGAAATAGTCCACACGTAAACATTTATATACCTATCACACCATATATCACATAACCTTGGTCTTAGACTAAATGGATAGAACTACGGTCCACCAACGGCTTGACCGACATTAGGTACTAGGTTCGAATTCTAAAACCGTGAATTACCATTTAGGTAAATCTACCAATCGTCTCTCTGTCTCCCTTTAGATAGCATACGTAACCATGGCTCCAGCTCCCTCTCCAACTTTTAGTGACTACAACAAGTGTGGGAGCTGAAAAGAGGAGTTAGATGCAGACTGCCTCTGCTTCTTTTGTGCATTTTAACTATAACAAAAAAAACAAAGAAAATACTAAAAGAACCTTTAATTTCTATACTCCCATTATTTTCTAGTCACTCTTTAATTTAAGACCACACTTCTCCCAGCAAAAAATTAGTTTACGGGAAGGCACAAGTTTGGTCATCATATTTGCTTCCATTTCACTATCTGGTTTATACTCTAAACTGATTATCTTGTTTTCTACTTCCTGCCTAACAAAGCTTAGTCTAATATCCATGTGTTTGGCTTTAAAGTGATGTTTAAGATTGGCAAAATGGCAATGGTTCCTTGATTATCCAAAACACCTTTTGGACACCACTTTTAAGATGACCAAGCTCACCAAGCAAAGACTTGACCCACATTAATTCTTTTAAGACAGAGCAAGAAGGTATGTACTCAGCCTCCATGGTGGACTAAGCAATGACCTTTTGCTGCTTGCTGCTCCAGCAGCAAGCCCCATCACCCACATACAATATATACCCAGACGTGCATCTCCTAATATGAGCATCCTCATAGCTGGCATCACTCCAAGTGGTGAAGTCAGTATTGTTCCCACCCATATGCAACCATAGATCTCTAGTCCCTATTAGATATCTAAGGACTCTCTTAGCTGCCTCCCAATCATTCTTAGTGGGAGCATTCAGACTCCTACTAAGTACTCCTACACCCGCGGCTATGTCTAGATGGGTACAATAAATGAAATATATTAGGTTGCCCCCTACTTGTCTATAAGGGATGGTCTGCATAAATCTTTTCTCTTCCGGGCCTTTCTCATCATCCAAGAATACAACTCCCTCTTCCACACTCCGTTCACTTCCCTTCTTTAGTTCCATAGGAGTTGTAAAACTATTAGCCTTGTCCATTTGTAATCATTCTAACATGTTTCCAATGGCCTTTTTTTTAGTTAATCTTATCATTTTTCTATCTTTTTCTCTCTCTACCTGATTCCCAAAATATACCTTGCTTCTCCCATATCTTTCATCTCAAATCTTCTTTTTAGATGATTTTTCAATTTATTTATTTTATCTATAGATTTACTTAAAACAAGCAAATCTTTAATATAAATTTCAACAAAAATAATTCCTTCCTCATCTTGAAGCAAATAAATTGAGTGATCTGAGCTGAACCGAATATATCCCAAACCTGTTAGAAACCTATCGAGCTTGTTGTTCCAGATTCAGCCCATACAAAGATTTGATCAATCGGCATACCTTACTTTCCTCCCCTTGCTCCACAAATCTTCAGGTTGTCGTATAAAAATTTCCTCTTCTAACTCTTTATTTAGAAAGGCTGTCTTGATGTCCATCAGATGCACTTCCATGTCTTCTACTGCCGCCATACTTAGAAGTATCCGAACTGAAGGAAACCTGATGACCGGAGCAAAAGTCTCCTCGTAGTCAATTCCCTCTTTCTGCGTAAATTCTTTCGCCACTAATAGAGCATGGTTGCGCTCAATGGTGTTATCCGGGTTGAGTTTCACCTTAAAAACCCACTTACACCTAATTGGTTTCGTCTTAGGAGGACAATCCACCAATTCTCATGTATCGGCCGCTATAACTGAGGCCATCTCCTCATTAATTGTTGTCTTCCACCGGTTTCTCTCAAGATAAGTCATTGCCTCATTATAAGTTTGAGGTTCCTCGGGGTGAGACAATTTGGTTACCTTATTGTTAACTTGCCTCTCTTATAATCTTTTGGTGCTTCTTCTTTCTCCCTCAAACTCCATTGTCGGAATAGATGCCTCTCTTAGATTCTCCCGAACAGTTTTTGCTTCTCCCCTATCCCTTGATTTTGGGTCAATTTCCACCACGTGTTCCTTTTCGGTTGAAGTTAATATTAGAGGTTTCACATTTGGGTCCTTCTCGATCTGATCTATAGCTGCAAGATCATCATTTTTTTTGAAATCTTTGATAGTTAGGAAGCTCAAAGTCATCGGAATTTTTGACTCAAATCTGATTTTGATTCTCTTTGTATGCTTAAAGGAATCTATAGATTTCCCTTCATCCATAACCACTAGATGCTTCTCTAGGATTATATCTTTTCTCTTGAGATCATAGACTCTATATCCTTTTACATCTTCACCATATCCTAATAGATATCCTGGTTTTCCTTTTGGATCTAACTTCCACTTTGACCAATCTATGTCTTAACCGAAGACTTGACTACTGAAAACCTTTACTCTCTTAATTGGGGTTTCATGGAGATTTTCACTCCATGCTTTATATTGTCTAAAACATTCTTGAGCCTCTGACTTATTTTTCAAAAAATACACTCTGAAAAACCGAAACCAATTATCGGTGATAGTCATCATAAATCTCTTCCCCCCAGGTGAGGGCACTCTGGCCAGTTCCCAAATATCTGTGTGTACTAAATCTAGAATCTTTTCTCCCTTGTAGGTGGTAGTTTTTAGGAAGGGTAAGTTGTGTGCTTTACCTTGAGCACATCCACTACAATCAGTTAGATTTTCACTCTTATCGAACTGTATCCCTTCCACTACCCCCATCTTTTTCATCTCTCTTAACTTATCTACATTCACATGCCTAAGCCTCTTATGCCACAACATTATATCATGAACACCAGCATAATAAAGTTTCTTTTTTTCATTGTTTAAAATCAGCCTAAACATCCTTTGGCTACCTTTTTCAGCACTAAAATAAACTTCCTCCTCAAAACTAGCAGTAAAGACTCCTTTCCTAGTGCTAGTATCAAAACCCTTATCATCTAATACAGACGTAAACATGAGGTTTTTGTTCTGCTCCGGAATAAATAATACATCGAAGAATGTATTTATGGATGTCTTTCGTTCTACTAACACTTTTAGATCTACCGATACTACAAGAGTAGTAGTGACTATCCTCCCATCCATGTACTCTATCTCTACGGTGGGAATCTTTCTTATCTTAGTGAACAGATGTTTATCCTTACACATGTGCATAGAGGGACCAGAATCTACAATCTAACCAATTTCACCTTTCAATCCACCGTAAGCACGTTTCAACTTTCGTGGATTTTTGACCTCGTTTTTCGCTTCCAACTCCTCATCCAATAGGAGTTCATTGCCCTTATCCTCGGATTCTGCCTCATTACCTGTGTCACAATGGCTTTTTACTTTCCTCTCGGGGGTCCACTGATCTGCCCTTCATTTAACCACAGCTTGGTTAACTTAGTGCACTCCGCCATAAAGGTCCCTGGTTTCTTACAAAAGTGGCACGAAGCCTTGGGAAACCTTTGTCCCTACTCGTCAGTCTAATTTTTCTGCCCACCCCTTCCATAGTTTCTGACCAGTTTCCTGGAATCATTCTTCTTCGAATCGATCCTAGTTACGAAGGCTTGCCCACTCTTTCATCCTCTTCGGATCTCAATTGTATCTTCACCAACCAGAATCATCCCTACCACTGAATTCCATATCAACCTTGAGTCCGGCAAGTCTAGCACACGGTTGACTATGTTCTCGAATTCATCTGGAACCTTCATGAGCAACGAGTTAACCTTCATCTTTTTCAATTTCAACTTGTCCGGCACTCTCTAGCTTTATGAAAAGTGTTGCCAACTCATTACAAAAATCCAACATCTTCCCCCCCTTGTATACATATGCGCTAATTTTCTGATCAACCAACAGCTGTTGTTGAATTGTACCACTTCAGTACATCTCTATGAAAGCCAACCAAAGATCGAATGCCCTCTCTACTTGCAAATGAGGAGATGCAAGCCCTTGAGTACGATGGCGGAGGATGAAGTGATTGGCGGCCATATTGTTGTAGTCCCAAGTATCGGTATCATCATCCTCGTTCCTCAAATAGGTGAATGAATGCCGAACCGGTTGATATTGGTGTGACGGTCTCCTTCTTTTTTCTTTTGTCCACCACCTCCCCTTCCTTTGTCTCCTTCGTTGAAGATGGATCGGCATTTCTGGTAAATCTACTACTTCTAAACCCTCGAGGGATCCGAAGACTTGATAGACGCCTCACCCATCCACTCACTATTCCCCAAAACCGTCTCACACATAGAGCTCCTACCATCATACTTTCCGAGGATATGAAGCCATGTCCATTCAAGATGGGCACCCTAGAGGGTGGGCCCATAACCTGCAACAGTGAGACCACCATAGGTCGTTAGAGTAGGCAGCTCACACGACGCATTTTAAATATCCCTAACCCCTTTGTGTTTCAACAAGAATAAGTGCCACCCAGGAAGACAAAAAATCTGACCACCTTTATCCTTTTGAAGGAGAGACTCCCTTGAGTCAATAGCAAAAAGAATCTCTAAATTTGCTCCATTGCTGAAACGACGATTCAACCATCGAAGATAGGAATACGCCCACGAAAGGCCCATAACCTGTTTTTCTACAACCACCGTTGTAGGCGGAGAACCAGCAGTAGTAGTGGAAGTAGACATGAAAATAAACAGAAACTATCAAAGTACCTACTCAACAGGGAACTTAGAACTGACACAAAATTTGATTCAAAAAGCCAATATGCTTTAAATTCGCCAGAGTGATACAAAATACAGTAAACTAACAATTCCCTAATTTGAAGCCCAAATGACTTGGTAAACCATAAGATATGATGTCTAGAAGTTTCACAAAAACTGCCCTTAGGAAATCATATTCCCAAAACTGGAAGCTACAAAATTGGCTAAGTCCTAAGTTATATACTCACAGTGTCTATCTACTGATCTACACTAATTTGGGTAACCGTTACTACGGTTATTATCCTGACTAACGACAAAGCATCCTACTTGTACGTCACTGTACCTCAAAACCCTAATTATTATTTTCTAAAAACTTGATTAATGGAACACTATTTTTTTATCACACTAAACTACAAACTAATGTTATTCAAATATTTACATACATTGAACCGTACACAAAACGTTCTAACCGTACACAAAACGTTCCAAATGCTTAGTCAGCGGTAGCCGCTAAAGTCCAGCCGAATGTGGTCGTGTAGTACGAAGCACCTGAGTGCTTCGTCACTTGTGGTCCCACGTGAATCACGCCTCGTCACTTTGTGGTCCCATGTAAATCACGCCTCGTCACTTGCGGTCCCACGTGAATCGCGTCCGTCGACGTCTCTCAAAATCAATGATCATAATTCACTTCCGAAATATCCAGACGTTTCTATTTAATGATCATAAAAATATTACGTACCATATAATTCCAAAACATCTGTATGACTCCAAAAATAGCCGTACCATATATTTTCCGAGATATCCGGATCAGATTTCGTCCGTCTGATTTGGCGATTCCAATTGTCTGCTGCGTGACGCGTGTCGACGTCACTCTGTTAAACTTGCAGAGGTACAATACACTCTATTGTACTTTGCCTACAGTAACACTAATAAAGGTAAGTCTTATATACCACTTTTTAGAAACTATTCAAAGTCTACTCTATTTACTAACTAAAGATTTCAAATCTCAACACTCCCCTAAATCTTTAGACTCAGTTACTCACTTAGTCCAACAGCTTCTCTGCAAAACTGCAACTTAGGAGCAGGAAGGGCTTTTGTTAACATGTCAGCCACCATCTTCTCATCCGGTAAATAATACAACTTAATGACTTTTGCAAGTACTTTTTCCCTGACAAAGTGAAGTCTAACATCCATGTGTTTACTTTTAAAATGATGGTTGGGGTTAGAGGCAATGGCAATGGCTGCCTGGTTGTCACACCAAATAGACTAACGACCTGTTTGCATGTACCCAAGTTCTTGTAGAATAGACTTAACCCATAGGAACTCTTTGAGGGCCGAAGCTGCAGCCATATATTCAGACTCCATTGTGGATTGAGCTGTAACCTTTTGTAATTTGCAACTCCAACAGCAAGTTCCATCTCCAATCTTAAGTACAAAACCAGTTGTAGATTTTCCGGCTTCGCATGTCCCCATAGCTGGCATCGCTCCACGTCTGTATTTTAACCTCTCCTCCTCCGAGTACAAGCTTGAGATTTCGAGTTCCTGCAAGATATCTCAACACCCTTTTCGCTGCTTCCCAATCTGCCCTTTTACGATTCTGCAGACTTCTACTCAAGACTCCCACAGCTGCTGCAATGTCGGGTCTCGTACAATTCATAAAATATATAAGACTTCCGACTACTTGTCTATATGGCTTTGAAGCCATAAACTCTTCCTCCCCTGTCTCTAGACTCCCACCAACCATTATGCCTGAATCTGTATCAATTCCTTCCAATTTCTGCCTGAATTCCATAGGAGTTACGGATCCTTTTACATCTCTCATTTCAAATCTTTCCAGCATGTTACCTATTGCTTCTTTCTGAGTCAACATAACCAGCCTCTTGTTTCTGTCTCTTTCTACTTGTATTCTTAAGATGTATTTGGCCTCACCGAGGTCCTTCATCTCGAACCTAGACCTTAAAGCCGCTTTAATGCAGTTTATTCCATCTATTGACTTACTTATTAATAATAGATCATCCACATATACAGCAATGTAAATTACTCCATCCTCTCCTTGTAGAACATATACAGAATGATCTGAGCTAATTCTCATAAAACCTAGCCCAATAAAAAACTCATCTAACTTCAGATTCCACTGGCGCAGGACTTGTTTTAGCCCATACAAAGATTTCATCAATATTTACTCCCCCAATCCGCAAATCTATTCGAACCTCCACACTACATCGCGTAAATGCGCACGCACGCGAACACGCGCACGCACGAAACGCTCCGTACGCACGAAACTAAGTTTTCAAAAACAACACTTCCGACTACTTGTCTATATGGCTTTGAAGCCATGAACTCTTCCTCCCTTGTCTCTAGACTCCCACCAACCATTATGCCTGAATCTGTATCAATTCCTTCTAATTTTTGCCTGAATTCCATAGGAGGTTCGGATCATTTTACATCTCCCATTTCAAATCTTTCCAGCATGTTACCTATTGCTTCTTTCTGAGTCAACATAATCAGCCTCTTGTTTCTGTCTCTTTCTACCTGTATTCCTAAGATGTATTTGGCCTCACCGAGGTCTTTCATCTTGAACCTAGACCTTAAAGCCGCTTTAATGCGGTTTATTTCATCCATTGACTTACTTATTAATAATAGATCATCCACATATACAGCAATGTAAATTACCCCATCCTCTCCTTGTAAAACATATACAGAATGATCTCAACTAATTCTCTTAAAACCTAGCCCACTCAAAAACTCATCTAACTTCAAATTCCACTAACGCGGACTTATTTTAGCCCATACAAAGATTTCATCAATTTACACACTAATTCTTCCTTTCCCTTTTCAATGTACATTTCAGGTTGTTTCATATAAATGGTTTCTTCTAACTCTCCATGCAAAAAGGCTGTTTTAACATCCATTTGTTGTATTTCCATATTCTCTATAGCCGCTAGACTTAGCAAAATTTTGAGAGTGGGAAATCTGACAACTGGAGAGAAGGTTTCCTCAAAGTCAATACCTTCTTTTTGATTATACCCCTTGGCCACTAGTTTGGCCTTATACCTTTCGATGGTGTTGTCCGGGTTCAGCTTCACCTTGAATACCCATTTGTTGCCGATGGCTTTTCTGATCGGAGGAAGATCCACCAGCTCCCATGTTTGTGCCTCCATAATAGACTTCATTTCATCGTTTGCCGCCTCGATCCATTGATTTCTCTCAGGTGATGAGAAGGCCTCCTAGATCGTTAGAGGCTCCTCTGAAGCTGAAGAAAAAGCAAAGAGAGCTTGCTTGCAGACGGCTACTAGATCTCTTTCCCCCGGAAATTCTGAGGTTGAGATCGTCGGCAACCTCTGATTTTTTTGTTTAGTGTGAACCGTAACTTGATCTGGTACAAAGTCTGTAGTAGTTCCTTCCACCTGAGGCGTAGCTTGTGGTGAAGCATCTTGTAAAGGCACCTGAGGAATTGAAGGAAGAGGTGTCCCGCTTGCCGGTGGAAAGTAAACTCGCGGCGTATGGTAAAAAATGACATATTCCTGCTTTTCTTTTGCTGGTTGATCTGGCACTTTAAACAGGTCAACCGAATCCTGTTCATCTTTAATCTAGATATTTCTAGAAACAATCACTTTCTGTTTCTCAAGTACAAAAACTCTATATCCTTTCGCATTATCATCATACCCCATAAAAATCCCAGGTAAGCCTTTAGGCTTCATTTTCCATCTATCATGTGAAGTATCTAAAATAAAACACTTGCTACCAAAGATCTTAAAGTAACTAACATTAGGTTTTTCCCATGTCCAAAGCTCCTAAGGTGTAGTGCTAACAGACCTAAAAGCAATTCTATTTTTAATATAAACAGCACAGTTAAGTGCTTCAGCCCAGAAATCCAAATCTAGCCCTTTATCTGCAAGCATGGACCGGGCACTCTCTGTCACTGTCCTATTTAATCTCTCAGACACACCATTTTGTTCTGGTGTATATGGAACTGTAAGATTGTGCCTGATACCTTCATGAAGGAGAAATTCTTCGAATTCCTTCGATGTGTATTCTCCCCGTTGTCCGATCTTAGAGCCAATATTGGAACTCCATGAAGCTTTTTCGCCCACGCTTTGTAGTGTTTGAAGTGAGTAAACACTTCACTTTTATGTTGCATGAAGTAAACTTTGGTGTACCTCGAGTAGTCATCTGTTAATGTGACCATATAGTGGACCCCTCCAGCCGAAGCCACTTGCGAAGGACCGAGAACATCAGAATGGATGAGCTGAAAAACCTTTTTTCCGATCTATGGTCTGTTTTTTGTGGAAATGGCAATTTGTGGATCTTGCCAAGTGAACAACCATCACATGTTTTTATAGGATGAGATGTGAGAGAAACTCCATCAACTTTTCCCAAATTCACCATTTTTTTTAGACTATCATAATTCATGTGTCCTAATCTCTTATGCCACAACTCATAATCAGATTCGACACTGGAGTAGAGAACATCATTTTCCTTATATTCAGCCATGTCCATCTGGTACTTTTTGCTAGCATCTCTAGTTCCTGTTACTGCGACTTTCCCTTTCTTGCTAACAACATGTCTCCCTCCTTTCAGAACAACTTCAAAGCCTTTGCTCTCCACTAATGATGTAGAAAAAAGATTTTTCTTAAAATCTGGAACATACAAAACATTGTGAAGGGTTCTCTCTACCGACTTCCCCCCCACATCTACCAGTAATGATACATCACCCTGAGCTGAGGTTTGAACACTCATGCCGCAAGCATAGTAGATACTCTTTGGATATGTTTGTTGCACATTCGTAAAAGCCGCCTTGTTCCAACACATGTGGGCAGACGCTCCCGTGTCAATGATCCATCCTGCATCCTTTAGACCCTCCATGGTAACCGCCATAGCAAATAAATCCGCCTCCTCTTGCTCATTGGAGCTGAGAGACTCATCTGTATAAGTTGCAAAAGCTGAAAAAAGAGCATTTCCACGGGAAGGATTTCTAGAAAAACCTTTGTGATGATGGCTCTGTTGCCAACCTGGCCTGTATAAACCTGTCTCATTAGCCTTCTTCAATTTAGGACAGTACCTGTATTCATGACCCTTCTCAGAAAAATAGAAAGAAGTAGTAGTAGATGGCCTATTATGCCTCTGATTAAATTGATTTTGATTTTGATTAAACTGATATCTTTTGTCAAAGTCTGTTGCAAATGCTTCAACCTTTCCTTCTCCCTCAAGGAGTTTAGTATTTGTTTCTTCCTCCAATATAAGATTATACGATAACTGAAATGACCAGCTAGCTTTATCATGACTCTTTAGTTGAACAGACACACCCTTCATGCTACTAGGGAGACCTCTAATAAGCAAAGCGGCCTGTTGAAACTCAAGAAATGACCCCCCAGCAGAAGAGTGAGCATCAATGAGCGCGCAAAAATTTTCACAATACTCAACCATAGTTCCCCCCGTGTATTTGTATCCCCAAATTTTTCCAGCCACCAAGAGCTCCTCCTGAACATTCGCTTTCTCAAAAGCGGATTTGAGGGATGTCCAAATCTCCCTCGCCTTCTTCATTTTCAGTCGAGACATGACCAAATTTTCTGAAATACAATGAATTAGATTGTTCCTTGCCATTGAATTCTTTTTTGCCCAAGTTGGATCTGTTTCATCAAGGGAGCCATCCAAGACCCCCAATAAGTCAACAGTTTCAAACGAAGATTCAACCATCGCCGCACAGTACGCATACTTTTGGCCATTGAAGACAGGAATTCTTGACAAAAGGCCCATAACCTGTTTTTCTACAACCACCGTTGCAGGCGGAGAACCAGCAGTAGTAGTGGAAGAAGACATAAAAAAAAAAACAGCTGAAACTATCAAAGTACCTACTCAACAGCCAACTTAGAACTGACACAAAATATGACTCAAAAAGCCAATATGCTTCAAATTCGCCACAATGATACAAAATACAGTAAACTGACAATTGCCAAAATTGCAGCTCAAATGACCCAGTAAACCATAAGATATGATGTATGGAGGTTTCCCAAAAATTGCCCTTAGAAAATCATATTCCCAAAAGTGGATACTACAAAATTGGCTAAGTCCTGAGTTTTATATTCACAGTGTCTATCTACTGATCTACACTAATTTGGGTAACCGTTACTACGGTTATTATCTTGACTAACGACAAAGCAACCTACCTGTACGTCAATGTACCTCAAAACCCTAATTATTGTTTTCTAAAAACCAGATTATTGGAACACTATTTTTTATCACACTAAAATACAAACTAATGTTATTCATATATTAACAAACATCAAAATGTTCTAACCGTACACAAAAACATTCCAAATGCTTAGTCAGCGGTAGCCGCTAAAGTCCAGCCGAATGTGGTCATGTAGTACGAAGCACCTGAGTGCTTCGTCACTTGTGGTCCCACGTGAATCAAGCCTCGTCACTTTGTGGTCCCACGTAAATCTCGCCTCGTCACTTGCAGTCCCACGTGAATCGCGTCTGTCAACGTCTCTCAAAGTCAATGATCATAATTCACTTCCGAAATATCCGGACGTTTCTATTTAATGATTATAAAAATATTACGTACCATATAATTCCAAAATATCTGTATAACTCCAAAAATAGCCGTACCATATATTTTCTGAGATATACGGATCAGATTGCGTCCGTCTAATCTGGCGATTCCAATTGCCTGCTACATGACGCGTGTCGTCATCACTCCGTAAAACCTGTAGAGGTACAATACACTCTATTGTACTTTGCCTACTGTAACACTAATAAAGGTAAGTCTTATATACCACTTTTTAGAAACTATTCTAAGTTTTCTCTATTTACTAACCAAAGATTTCAAATCTAAACACATAGGGGCTCATTTGGTTAGAGGTTTTGCTTGCCATGGTGGTCGCATTTCTTAGGGAAAGTCAAAGTGAGGGAATGTGTCCAAATACACATATTCTAACTTTGCATTCTGTGGGGGAATTGAGCACACAGAAAGTTTTATTTCACGAGGTGAAGTTGTATTGGGGTCTTGATTGTAAAGGGGTCAATTATTTGGGTTTGTATCAACTTGGAGTCGGCACTTACTAGATAAGCTTCCTTGGACCTGCAAATTCTGTGGGAGAATGGACCCCATAGAATTACACAAGTAACAATTGACATAAAAACACTTTGAAAAGTACACCGGAAAACCCGCACTAAAATCTGGAGTAACATTCTAAAGTTTTGGTTACATGGGCACACAGCCTAATGTACCTTAGCGTTGGTACTCTTCCAAATATTTTGGCGGTCGTGTTTATCGCCAGTCGCTATTGTCACCAACCTAAAATTGCACATTGGGAGGCCGTCCATCGAATATTTCGATATTTTATTGCCACGATACATTGTGGACTTACGTTCACTTCAAACATAGATCCTTTGGAGTTTATTGCATATTGTGACGCAGATAGGGGTGGCGATTTTGATTCTATTTAATCAACGTCAGGTTATAGTTTCGTTTTTGGAGGAGTCGCGGTTTGATGGAATTTTAAGCTACTTGCTACAGTTCCGTTGAGTTCAACCGAATTTGAGTATATGGTTGCTGTCGTACATCGAAAGTGTTTAATATGAATAAAGAGATGTTACGTGAGTTGGGAGTTTTCGTTGCATGTATGAAGATTTATTTTAGCAGCATGAGTTAAGATAGAGGGTCACACGTGTCTAACATAATAAAACATAGCTAAAGATTGGCCCATGTAAGAGTGGTTACATGTGAGGGTTTGGACTTGTTTACTTATATATCGTCACTTTTGACAAAACTTGTATTTGAAGTTCTTAGTTTTATCAAGTATGCCTCAAATCCCACAACGTTTTTTTCTATTTTTGTTCATCCATATCCTAGTGATGGTCGTATGTATTCATCAGTAAGTACCTAGATAAGTTATAGCCTTCGTGATTGGATTTCAAGGTGTAAAAAAAAAAGAACATTAGATGAGTTATAGCCTTTGTTATTGGATTTCAAGGTGTAAAAAAAAAAAAACATTAGCTGGCAAACTTATTTTTTTTCTTCACTTAAAAGGACACCTTGAAGTTATCGTTAAAAAATGTTCTTTTTGGTTAAAATAAATATAATTTTAGTTTTAAATCTATAAATATTAAAAGGCTTATTTCCATGGTGGCACATTTGATTTGAAACCCTTTTCTTTAGATCAAGATACAAGCGACTTGACACATAATCCAGTCCCTCGCGGTTTCCCGTTTTCACGAAGGTGGAACTCTTAGGTCGCATTGACAATTTGGGAACTAACCCACAAGGAAGCGCAAATGCCATCTTAGGGGTTTGTGGGACATGATGGGCCTTCAAGAAAAAATCGAAATCTTAGCACAGCATGGGAGTCCAAAAACGGACGCGATTTGCACAAAGATGTTATGATTCACCATGGAGAATCAAGCAGCGCGCGCGTTTTTTTGGTTTGCGTCGATGATTTATTTTGCAAGTGGTACGTTCGGCATTTCATGTGAGCACGGGGCACGTGATTGTTTTCTTGAAGTTTCGTGGTATCCGCGCACAAAACGTATTTATTTTTTAACTCTTTCGAGGGGGAAAGCGCGTCTGTCACCTTTTCGGCATACCTCTGCTTCCCGCGTGTCTTGCTCAAAAAGGCGCCACAAGTGTTCATTTTTCCTCGTGCCTTTGCTTCCTCTGTGCCTTCTTTAAAAATGCATCATAAGTGTTCTTTCTTTAAAAATGCATCATAAGTGTTATTCTAATCATCCACAGCATGTTAGATATTTGGCTAACTAAGTGCATGATTTTAGCTTTATAATTTATCATTGAATTATTAAAGTTTGAATTGTTAAAGTGAAAATGAGTGAGGAGTGAAAGAGTGAAATCCTTGTATGAAAAACGTTCCGGCCATCATTTATAAAATTTCCTTTTTGGTTTTTTGTTCATTTTCTTTGTGTGCTTCCGCTATGGTATATTGATTCTTCGATCGTTTTAAAGGAAATTCAACAAACCATCATTCAAAAAAGTGAAAAAATATCAAATGACGGAATAAAAAACTGTGGGAGGAACTCCAGTGGATTAGGCATCCACCCCATGTAACGAAAAATTGGGCACATACCGGTGTGGACTCATAAGACCTTGTGTGGTCACTAATTATTATTTGTCTATACAATCAAATTTGGAACTGATAAGAAGCTCAACATAGGTAACGGTAGCAATAAAATGAGTCTTCTTTAGAAACCACATCCATTGAGAGATGTCGAGAAGTGAGCTTATAATCCTTTTAAAACTTGCAAATGTGGACCTCTATCTTAGCATAAACCTCAGAAGTTTAGGGATTAACTATTACATCTTTGTAATAGTGGACGATTGTTGCATACATAATATTATCATGCGGGTTACGTGTATCTTACACGAGGTCCAATGCACGGCTTTGCATAACAAAAAAAGTGTGAGAACCAAAAAATAATTTATGTTTTCTTGAAACTTAGTACGCAATTCAGATTGGCGTCTTTCCATTTCGGACCTATTGCCATGTCACATCATCTCGTTTCCAAACTCAAACGCAAACCATCCTAAGAATCGTTTTCCGATTAAAATAACACTTGATAAACGAATACAAAAACCTTTGCACGCGTTTCACGCAATTTGAACATTTACGCTATTTTTTTTCCTCCCGTCATGCGCATGTAAGAAAAAGGATTTGTAGGAGTGTTGCATGTCCACTCATTCATGGTTTTTGTAGAGAAGTCTACGTCGTTGTCGCCTCTCCCCCTCCCTCTCTCACTATCGTTCCGCTTTTCGTCTTTTTGAATGAAACATAAAAGTATTGATATAAAATAAAATGAGAGTGCATCAAAGAAAAATCTTTCGACTATCTTTGCGCGTAATTTGATGAAAGGTCGAGAAAGAAAATACAAAAAAACAAAATCAAGAAGTGGAATTAACAAATTAGTGACATTGATGCGACAACGAATGCGCATGATGCCACAAGGTCACAAAAATATTACACTTTATAATACTTCATCGTCATAAAATTGTGTAGCACTATGAAACGCTACCACTTCTATTTTCGAACATGAGTACGCTCGAAAAGTACACGGGTGATCTTTACAAATAAACAAAGTTTCACCGTTAATTTATCGTTACATGGGCACATATCTAAATATTCAAAAAATTGTGAAGTGTAAATCATTGGTTTTTATAAATAGCCACTACCGTTAATGATTTGATTTGACATTGATGTGATTAACCTCTAAAATTCAATTATAAAAACTTTGTTTTAGGTACACTTATTTTTTCACGTGATTTGATTCGACATTAATGTGATTAACCTCCAAAATTCAATTATAGAAACTTTGTTTTAGGTACACTTATTTTTTCACGTTTTCATTTTTGCAAGTATTACATTTTTCTACAGGGCGATAGCAACCATTAACCCTAGTTTGAAGTAAAAACCCTCTCACTAGATGAGAGACAACCATTAACCCTAGTCTAAAGTAAAAACCATATTACTAGACGAGAGACAACCATTAACCCTACTCTGAAGTAAAAACCCTCTCACTGGACGAGAGACATTTGAATCAATGACTAAAGGGGTACAGCGTGAATCGCTATTAGCGTTAACAAATAATTAGTGTGGAAAAACAATTACTGGTATTGATTCAAATTTGGGAACAAGGCTTTTCGCCAGTTAAAATTTTACTCTAATTTATTCATAACTCTAATTTGGGTCCGTTTTCCGCATAGTGTTGTCGTCGTAGCCCGTGTTCAGATACACGACGTTTGAACATGTGAGAATAGGTTCACGTGATTTTCCGTTGTCTTTATCACTAGGAATCAAATATGAGTGCGCTTTTTCGTGTCGACGCATTCACTTTCGCGTGTCAGCGCCTTTATCGGACACACTTTTTGTACGATTGTACAAAATAACGAGCAATTTTAGTAAAGACTAACGCATTTTGTACACTACACCGCGAATCGCTATTAGCAAATTGAACGCTAAGTTGATTCCCTCAAATTTTGACCCAAATTCTTAAATAACATCAATAATTCTTTTTTTTTCTTTACGCATTTTAGGGTTCTATTCCAATTAGAGTTAATAACAAAAGTACACTGCGATATAAATAGTGTGGTGTACGGTCAATGTTAGACCGTACAAAATTGTACCTTTCTAAGTGAAAAAACACAGAAAATAATTTAACATAGGTCCGCGCGCATGTGAATGTGCATTGGAAGAAGGTGAAAATTTTAACTGGCATAAAATAGTCTAACAAGTACGGACAGTAAAATTATGCGACGGCGTACGATTTCAAAGTTTTTGTACGGATAACTATATTAGTGTAAGTATGTTTAAGTTTTTTTTTTTTTTTTTAAATCCCAAAGTTACATTGGTTAAAAATTAGAATATATGTTTTTTTTGAAAATTTTCAAATTTCCAATTAACGTTAATAACGCTAATTATTTTTATACGCTATTTAATCTTATACGCTAATAGCGATTCATGGTGTACACTATTTCAAAACTTTCCAAATTAGAGTTATTAACGCTAATTCGACAGTACCTTTATTAATGTAAAAAAAACAATTAAGCTATTAATTCTATTTTAGATTTGAGGGTCAAAATTTGGGGGAACCGAATTAGCGTTTTTAACAATAATAGTGATTCAAGGTGTAGTCTTGTTTATTGAAGGTAGGGAAAACTAAAGGCACATCAATATATAGTACTCTACTCTTCTTTCTCTCCCTTTTGCACATTTTTTCTCTCTTTTTGTCACCTTTTTTTTTACATCTTCCCCATGTTCGATTACAATCAAATATTTAAACATGTTGTAAATATCATTAGCGAGTCAAATTGAAATGGTTGAATTAAAAACTTAGGTTATAAATATGTGTGTTATGTTAAATTGCCTTCTATCCATAACCGGAATCTCAAACGTAAAAGAAAACCATACAAACATATGCATACAAATTAAATTACGTTAGTCAAACGTGATTAAACGGTGAATTGTATATTTATATTGTTACACAACTCTTTTCTTGGCAAGAAAGTGACGCTAATAAGCTTTTTCTATGTAAAGACAATATAAATCAAAATAGATGCATGTCAAAAAATTGAAATATGTATGCATATGGTAGAAATGATCAATCGGTCATAGCTGAATTATGCAATCTATTGTAGAATAACTCTATTGTAGTAAAAGTCATAAATTTTTACTCATATGCAAAAACACCATAAAGCGCACAAGATGGTCATTCAATATTTAGATATATTCTACAGAGCCTTAGGAAATCATAATCATTAAAGCATGCCTCAAATATGTTAATAGACTCGAAAACGCCTTTGTCACAATAAGTAGTCATATAAAAAACTACCAAACATAAAAATGTATTTGAAGATAGTTTTGTCAATTGTAATAGCAAACTGTATATATTGCTCTGAAAACATGTTAATCAACTTTGAATATGAGCAATACGATGCAATGCGTTTGTCGCTACAAGTAGTCAAACAAAAACGCTTCAAAGATGGAAATAAATAAAAGATGGAAATGTATTGCAAAGCCCATTAGCCAATCCCCTTTTAATCAAAGGAGGAAACACTACATAAAATATTGTGTACTTCATAATACTAAACATTTATAGATTTTCTTTCAGGCTTTCATAATCGAATGAAGTTATATCGGGACCGTCAAACCATCGTGCGTACTGAATCATAATGTATGTATGTTTCGATGCATTTTTTTCTTCGCACTTAACTTGTCCAACAGGGATGCGTGTGCAAAACTTCAAACTCCGCGGGCTACAGCTTTTCAAACCTTTACTGTACACGCAGATTTGATAATAGTTGGTATTCAGTTACGTCTTTTTTTTGCTCTTTTTCTCGTTCCGTACAGCGCACAAAAATGGCAATAAAAATAGTAAAATACACAAAAAATACAACGACCGATTACTGTACTTCCCCTATTTAGTGGGATACGCGTTTTCCGCCTAGGTATCCAAAAAAGTGAAAAACAATTATCACGGCGAACCTTTTAAGCTCGTACTTTACACAACAAGATATAATATGAAAGGTGAACCTTTTAAAGCATAGTTGTTCAAATCGCGCGATTTTTCCCTTTTTTCCAATTGAAACGTATAATTTGTGACTTTTAAAAAAATCGTAAAAAAATGTGTACTGTAAACTGAAACTGAAAATTTACGGAACCTGTAAACAAATTATTGTAACAGTACATTTTCTTACGGATATGTACGGAATAAAACGGGAAATATGCGTCGTACTCATTGGTACTTTCTGTTTAGTGAACTGAACAGAAATACCACAGAAGTTGTACGTTATATAATCGAAAATGTACGGACATTTTCGAAAAGAGACGTTGAACGTCACAATAATTTCGCGCGTTCAGTTTGAAATTTGTACAGGCGTCTTCTTTATTTTTTTTTGAAAGAAGACGACATGGAACATTGAAAATGAAACCGCAAGGAAGCCGCTTCCCCATATCCTACTCTCCTCCCTCCCAATCTTTTTACTATCCTCGCCTCCAGACTTCGACAAAAGCAATCATGCCCAAAAATTGAGGAGAGGAGTGGGAGCACGTGAAGGCTGCAGACGGTGGAATTCTTCCGGCCAACCAATTATGCATCTGTATTTATTGCAACTTCGAATATAACGCCCAAGCGCCGACGATCAGAAATCATGTCCTTGGAAACGTAAGAAATGCAGGGATTAGAGCCTGCACAATGTGCCCATATGAGGTGAAGGAGGAGTTTAGTGCACCGAAAACCCAAAAATCTGCAACTTCCTCTCAAAAACATGTAATTTCCGACTTGGATGATCTCACCACCAATTTTCCATCGATTCCAAGTCCCAAAGTAAGAGGGGTGCAAACTAGAATACAAAATGCTTTTAATAGGTGTAACAAAAAAGAGGTCGATTTAGCATGGGCCACAGCTATCTTCGTCAATGGATTGCCATTCCGACATTTACAGGATCCATATTTCAAGGCAGCGCTGAATAAGATTGGTGTTCTAGGAGGATCTTACAAGTTACCAATCCGTAGTGCAATGAGAAATCGTCTCATCTTAGAGACCAAGGCGAAGGTGAAGAAAGTTTTAGCAAGTTACGAGGAAACTATTTCTCTCACAGGTGCCACGATCACGTCAGACGGGTGGACAGCAACCACGATAAACCTCTCCTAAATATTATAGCTGTCACCCCGAAAGGTGACATGTTTTTGACAGCGGAAGACACCAGTGGGCATATTAAGGACGCCGAATTCATATGTCAGGTGTTGGAGAAGGGAGTGCTTGCTATAGGGGTGGAGAATGTGGTGCAGGTTATTACCGATTCTGCCCCAATGAACAAGGCTACAACATCGTTGCTCGCGACAAAGTACCCTTCTATCACGTGGACGTCATGCGCTGCGCACATTCTCGACCTGCTGTTGGAAGATTGGAGTAGGTTGTCATTTATGTCTAAACGTATCCGAGAGGCGAAAGAAATTATAAAATTCATCACTAATCATAGCATGAGTGTAGCCATATTCAATCAAATTTCTGAACTTCGGCTTCTAAAACCTGGAGAGACTAGGTTTGCAACTAATTTTATTATGCACCAAAGGTTATTAGATGTGAAAGAGAGTTTGGATCGTTTAATGTTTGATAACAAATTCAAGGAATGGGTTGGGAACCTATGTACAGGATAGAGGGGGCTAAGGTCAGGGGCCACATTTTAAGCACGAAGTTTTGGGTTAGAGTGAGTGAAGCCGTGTCAATTTCATAACCGGTGGTAAGGTTGATGAGGGAATGCGACAAAGGTGGCCCGGATGTGGGGAAGGTTTACCACGGTTTTTACGCGATTGGACAGTTTTTGGACAATTTAGCTTGCGCTGGAAGAGGTAATATTCAGGAGGGCATGCAGACTTTGGAAGAGTTGAAGACGGCTTGGGTGGCGAGGTGGAAGATGGCGTGCAGCCCGATTTATGCGGCCGGTTTGGTACTCGATCCGGAGTATCAGAATCTTGCATATGGGCAACGTGCTAACTCGACAGTTATGGACGGTTTTGAGACAATGTTGGAGAGGATGCTTCCAAATGTGGTGGAGATAGAAGAAGCCCACATGCAGTTATCAAAATATAGACTTTTTGAGGGAGTTTTTGGTAGGGAAATGACAAAATTTTGTGCAAAGAAAATGCCGGCGTGGAAGTGGTGGCAAGACTTTGGCCATGCCACTCCTATCTTGCAGAATGTTGCAACAAAAATACTTGCGCAATGCTCAGCTGCAAGCTCCTGTGAGCATAATTGGTCAACATATGACCATATACACTCAAAAAAAAGAAATAGATTAACGGCTAAATGGGCTAATGATCTGGTATGGGTTTTCACTAATCTCAGACTGTTAAAGAAAACTAAGGATGTTAGCTATGAAGAGAGCATGGTGGCATGGGAAGAAGAGGAAGGGGAAGTAGAGGAAGAGGGTTCGCATGAAAACATCATGGACGTTGATGTAGGGGAAGAGGATTTAGAGTAGAGATAGACGAAAAATATGTATTTTTTTTTAATTAATGTGAATGATCTTTTTTAAATATCTTGTTTTTCTATGTTGTGCAAATTGCTGAATGTGAAAAATGTCATTTGTTCTTGGTATGTATTTTTTTTTTGGAGTAATGCGCTGTCTGCGAGATAGAGAAAGAAGGCAGACAGAAGGCGGCCAGCCATGTCTGACAGTGGCCGATGAAATGTCATAAAATTATATATTCGTGGCATCCGAACCTGGGTTCGTCAAGTGCGTAGCTTACCCTTAGGTGAACGATTGGACTACCAGTTGGTGAAAAAGTTCCGATACTAACAAATAGTGTGATAAAAATATAAAGAGTTTACTGTTTTACCGCTCATTTAACGCGAAAAACTTGCAAACTGCTTTATTTGTAATAGTTTTTTGTTTTTTTATGTACGGAATAGTACGGAAGGAAATTCATTAACGATTTTTTGCGATTTGATCAAAAGGTTTAATGCGTTTGTTACGTATAATTCGTCGCGTACGGTACGTTCGCACTAATCGCCGTGAACAACTATGTTTTAAAGCATAGTTCAAAAGTAGGTGAAAGTAGGCCCATACAGTATGCCTATTGTATGCAAAACATACAATATGCCCTTAAGACCCATATTGTATTGGTCGAAAAATGAAAAAAAAGGTTAAGAGGGTTGAGTTGCACATCGATCGATAGAGAATTAAACGGCATGTCTAAATTTTGAAAAAAAATCGGATAAAAAATATTTTTTCTGTGAATTTTGAGGTGTTTTTTATTTCAACCGTCAGATTTAGACGATCGACGGTCGCTGATCAAAGTTGCGATCTTAAGAAGATCACATGAAAAGCCCATAACACAACTTACGATAGGACAATTTGTCATATTAGCGTCTGCAATTTTGAAGGCCACACTAAATAAAGCCTCAAATTGACCAACCAGGTTGCCCGTCCGCGTTTTTTTTTTTTTTTTTCCGGGGTTTTTTTCCGGCGGAATGTCATCCTACGCCGCGTCAGTTCGCTAAAAAATTTCGTCAGGTGGCGTGCGCTGTACTATGATCATATGTCATATTCGTACGATCGTACAAGAGTGTCCACAACTCACACCCATACAATATGCCTACTCTACGCGAGTTTAGTGCCAAGTTTTGTGCGCCTACCAAAGGCCTACCATAAAAACGCCTACTTTTGAACTATGTTTTAAAGTTTTAATCTCGTACTTTACACAACAAGATATAATACGAAAGGTGAACCTTTTAAAGTTTTAAGCTCGTACTTTACGCAACAAGATACAATGCGAATGTTCTAGATGAAATGGATCTCTCCTTTTCGTCTGATTTTGACTTTTTCCCGCGACTTTCCAATTTCTGTACAAAATTTTATTTTTGTAATCTGTCGCCTCTCTAGAATGTCAAAGTTTTCAGCCATGGTTTTTCTTCGGCCTCTCATAACATTCTTTCTTTTGCAGCTTCTGCTTCTTCCCGTTTTTTCTGAAGGTATGTGCAATTTAGCATATATGATGAATTCAAATGGTGGAGAGTTTCACAGACCTAAAATTCTGGCAACGAAACTTATTCTAGCTTAGAAAGTATCTGTCTCTGTATTCTTCCTTTGTTTTAAAGGAACTGTAAGGAAATCGTTACAAGAATACTTCCTTTTGACGCGAATTATTTTTTAGACTCTTGACAATTGTTGCATGTGTTTGCTATGGCGGTACAGATGACCTTCCTAACTTCAATAAGATGAGAGTCAAGGAGCTAAAGGTACATATGTATTTTCAATTTCTATGTATTTTCTGGAGATTTTTGTTCCTAGTTGATGAAAATGAATTTACAGACCATTGTTGGTTTTCTTTTAGGAGACGGATATTTCATTCTTTCAGTCTTGTTCTCAAATGATCGTACAAGGAGTGAGGCTTGAAGAGCTGTCTCTCTCCTTTTCATTCTGTATCATAAAAGGCATGGAAACGCTATGTGGTTGCCTCATACTATACGAATTTTATAACCGAAAAACCTGTATAATGTGTGTATAATGCGGATAACTAGATATAGAATTTCCGCTCATTTTCGCACTTTTTATCTATCAATCAGAAATAGGTCTTTCCATGCTGGAACGCTCCACATGACATACTATTGTTTGTAAACTATAACTGATCGGGTCCGTATAACAGGCATGATCCATTGCACACAACAGAACTGATGGCATTTTGGCGTCCCGCACATTGCAAATGTCCCATTGTCTATCCTGACATAAAACTGATCAACTGCTTAATCCTTGTATAGTTAGTGATTTTTTTTTGGCTGACACAAAAATTATCAGTTGTAGTTTTGTTGTCATCATTTTTTGCTCAGCTGATGTTTATACTAACGCTGATGTGGCTCCTTACCTTTGCAGAAACTGCTGGATGAGAGAGGCGTGGACTGTCCAGCATGTGTGGTAAGTTTCCTGTTTACTATTATTGGCAAGGATGGGAGATCAATTGGTGTTCACAAATTGCTCTAGTTGTATCATTGTACCATACCGTTACCATTGTTCCTTTGCATCATGCATCCTATGCAAACGTTGCGCATTATACAGCTCAATGCACTCTTGTTGTTCTGAATTTGCTCAGCGCCATACTGTTAATGGGAGAAGGGAATGTCAACATCTGTCAACATTATTAGTTAATAATACAATTGGTTTTTCTTTATCTTCTATTGTATATCTATATCTATATATGTATATATATATATATATATATATATATCATATGTATGTATATATATATATATATATATATATATTTATATTATATATATATAATATATATATATATATATATATATAATAAAGTAATAATAATAATGCACACACATATGTATTACATGTATGTATATATATATATATATATCACATATATATATATACATATATATATATTACATATTATACATATATATATATATATATATATTTATATATATTTTTTTAAATGCATGAAAGCTTTGCAGGAATGGTGTTCATCATGTTATATTTTCTATATTGAGATAAGTTGTAATGAATGGTGCAAGTTTCAAGGGTTGGCCTTTTTCACGAGTTTTATTTTTTTTAAGTGGCCTAAAAGTGTCAAACTACTTGTAATTTAGAGGTCTTATTTTTCTGAAATTGGTGTGCGCTATAGTGTAGGCAGTTTTTGGGCTATTTCTTCACTTTTAATTTCCATACTGCAAGATTTGGGCAATGATTTTGTTTGTACACCTCATCAAAGTATCAGAAATCTTTGAAATGGCTGGTAATTTTTATGGTTACACTGTTCTAAACAATAAAGTCATTGCTGCTTTAAGTGTTGTAGTGTCTATGTGAACTATGGATAAGGTTAATGGTTGATTTGTCAGAGAGTCACACTGCATATTTCTATTTCTGACTTCTTCATGGTTCCATCGTTACGTTTCAATGTATAGAATGTAGATTGTCCAAGGAACAACTGGGAATGTAGAGTTCTTATTCTTTCGGCTGGTTGACGTCACTGTCATTGCTATTAGAGTTAGCGAATTATTATCGTTAATACTTGATTATAATTATTGACGCAAAATTACGCTTTGCCACTTGTTGGGCCTTTTAACTCATTAGTATTATGGACACTATTTTATGAATTAGGATCAAAAAGACACTCGAATTAGAGTAATTTACTCTAAGTATCTTTGGGCAGTGAAGTGTACAGTTTTAGAGAGGATATTGCAGACTAAGAGCTGTGCATTCATATTGGGCAACTTCTTCATATCCGTCGGAACAGATGACTGCCAGAAGGCTAAAGCTTGTAGTCGACTTATAGTGTTTACTCTAGTTAAATTTGCTATTTGTTGTTGTCTAAACTATTTATTTGTGTGTCATCTTATCACCCTCATGATTTGTGGCATATCGTTCACAAATATCGCTTGAGGGCATAAGAAAACATCAAAGAACAGATAAAATGTAAGAATTGCTGCTATATGTAATTCGATCTAATCCCTACACCATGATTTTTTTCTAGAGTTAATAACACTCACTTGGTGTCCCCATTTTTTTGTTTTTTTTTTTAAATAGCTAACTGCATAAGTGGCCAGAAGTCTTCCCCGTCAGCCTCACGTAAATCATAATCATTAATACGAGTATTGGCGCGATAATTTCTTTATCTAGTAGCAATACATGGTGTTATTATTAGACAACTTGGGAGAAGTAGAGGGATCTAGAATATACATTAGCCTCAAGCGAACACCTTATGAGTTAGGCATACAAATTCTTAGATAGGTGACAAATGTTAAGCGCAAGAGGATAAAACATTCAAAAAACCAAAGACCTTCTGACTTTCTTGAGTGTCATGAACTTAAGGGACTTTCCTGGTATTTGTTACTACATGTTGGCAAGGTCCCTGGCATGCATTCGAGGTAACTTCATAGATTGAGGAATGTAGAAGCGGTCATATTATTTTAATTCATGTGTAGATTTTACTACACAGCATCTCTTTCAAGCCATTTGACAAAGTAATACTATATTATTTCAGAAATCGTTAGCAACTCTTAAAGTCAAACCTTACAAATTGAGATTGTTGAAGTTATTTTTCTCGTTTTGGTGTCAATATATATGGTAGTTCCGTCATTTTTTCTGTCATTATTCTCCCGCTTGAACAAAGTAACTGCAAATTCTCGCTTGCAACAGTTGCAACTTGGACCTTGATAACGATATGTTTAACTATGTTCTGTGGTGTTTTCTTTTGATGTTTCAGGAGAAGGAACATTTGGTATCCCGTATTAAAGAGACGTACCATCAACCTGTCCTTTCTGAGGACGAGCTTTTGAAGCGTGAAGAGGCCACGACCAAGACAGCTGGAAAGCAGACAAGCTCCGATGGAAACTCGGAAGATCCAAGAAAGAAAAAGTACGACGATGCCGACATGCAGAAGCTCATGGGTACGATTTCCTCTTTTTGTCTCCCAATTTCCCCCGTTTAAGTTTTCTTGTTTTCAAATGGAATGTTACCCAAATGTACGAGGTACCTTGTTATCGTTTGAGTCTTAAGCCAGTTGCTGCAATGTCGAATAGAGAGTTTTCAAGTTTTTGTCTCTCAGAAAGCTTTCTCTCTAAAGCCTAAATGTATTGCTTTTAAAAAGAGAAAGCCTGTATATAACAAAACAATTCCGTGGTTGCAGTGAGATGTGCCTCTCTACTGTGGGTGAAGGAGATAAAAAATAACATCATGTAGTTATCATGTAGCTTTGCAAACTAGTTTACATCAGCTTCACTTCCTTTTCCTTTTTTTTTTTTTTTCAAATTGGCTTGCTTAGCTCAAGGTTTCAATCCAATGTAGAAGGGTTAACCAAAACAATACCAGGTTTTCTCAGAATGGCGGGGGAAGGGGCGTGACATAGAAGATTGCTTCTTGGAGAGTTATGCAGAGACAGAGGTCTCAAGTAAAGTTATTATGAAAGATAGATGGTATAGCTTGAGACACTTCTTTCCGGGAAGGGGGCGATGAAGGGCATAATGGTGGGACTGGTAACCCTAATTTGTATTTGGACAATTTTTTGTGTTTGCAGATGAACTGAAAAAGAGTGGGGCAGGCTTTGAAAACTTTAAGGTGCATTTCCTCTTCCTTTTATTTTTCACTCCTTTCCTTTGTTTCATTTCTCATGTATTCGGATAGGATTGCTTTGTTTTTTTTGTCAATTTCCTGCCCTTGTATCGGATCTTATGCAATATTGAAATGCTAAATTTTGTCTTTTAAGACAATTATTTTCAGTGAATAGTGCTCGGATGTTGCTGGACTCAACAATTTATTATAAGTGTGAGAAAGAGTAAACTCATTATTAATGTGAGAAAGAGTTAACTCATTATTAGTGTGAGAAAGAGTAGAAAGTAACTCGTTATTGTTTGAGAAAGAAAAAAAAAGTAAATCATTAGTGTTTGAGGAAGAATAAAAAGTTATTAATCCGTGTGAGAAGGAATAAAAAAAAAGAATAAAAGAAGTGAAGAGTAACTTTGGTTGTGAATGGGTGTGCAGATGTACACTCCCGATGACTTGAAAAATTACGATCTGAAGGACTTTGAAAAGGGCGGTTATTCAAAAGATTTTAAAAAGGGTGCTCGCGCAAAAGAGGAACTGTAGTAATTTTCTTCGGTAGTATGAAAATGTATCACAACTTTAGTTGTGTAATCGAAAACCCTAAAAACCCTTCAAAACCCTAAAAAAAGTAATTGTGTAGATGCTAACCCGTTAGCAATGTAGACTTCTGCCTTTTTTTCTAGTTGTCATAAAATGTAATGTTTTTTTTTTTTTGTCTTTGTACCTTTTCACCAATCTCCGTCTGTGTGTGACACGTGTCTTTTCATTTTACCTTCCATTTTCGCCCAAAAAAAAAAGTTTTCACGTTACCTTCCATACTTGGCAAAAATATAAGTTTTTATTTGACCTTTCGTTTTTCCGAAAAGCTGAAGTTTTCACGTTTATCTTCCATTCTAAGAAAAAAACAAAGTTATGTTGTCAAGTTACTTACCACTTTTGCTTAAAATTTCGGTAATCGCTTTTCTAAACTGTGATTTTGTCACGAAGGCGAGTCCTATTTTTTTTTTTTTTGTGGTCACGGATTGTGGTTTGTGGACTTGATGTTTTCTTTCCACATATTATTTTTTCGATACGGTCTCTCCTCTCCTGAGAACTAGGGAACATGGGAAGTCTAGGATTTGTAAATACCTTTTGAAATGCGCAAGCATAAAAGAAAATGTTTATAAAGAAAAAATTGTAAACATCGAGTCTAAAACGGTTCCGGAAAAGGCTTATGGAATTGAAGAGGGTGGATGTCAGGGTTACATTACCCATCACTATTAGGGTTAAGCATTTTTTGTGAACTCAAACGTATTATTTTTGCAGTACGGGTATTTCTGATTTTCGATTTTCTGTTTATAATTTTCAAACGTGATGTGACAACCGATTTACGGGACAATTATGTTTTGATTGCCCCAGGAAGTAAAAATTTGAAGGTTGATAACAAAAGTTAGAGATGTTGAGTGCCTGGAAAAATCTAAGGGTACGGCCCTATGTAACTTGGCAAACTTTATATTATCTGTACACGGTTTTCAAGAGTACCAATGTGTTACTGAAGTTTATGACGATTGTATATGTCGACAATGACTGTAACCGCGTCAACGCCTACAATCTGTCTTGATGCACCTTATTTTTTGAAACGTTTTGGCACTTCGCATGTCTTTGCGTGACATCGTAGACATACAGCCTTTTAGCCATGCCTGAACAAGATGCTTTTGTGTTTGCCTCTCCTGTCCAGTCAACATGAGTGGACAGAATTCTCGAGGACCCTACAAAATAAAAAACATTTTTTTTTCTAAGTGTGGTGGTTGAAAAATGTCTTTATGAACATTTTCTCCCGCTCCCGACCGGTGCACTTAGAGCCATTGCGTGATAATGCGAAATAGTGAAGGAAAACGACAGAAAAAAACCTTTACTTAGCCACATGGGGTCGTATCCTAACACTTAGTGTAGTGGGCAGTCTACACTGTATCGCTATTAGTGTTAATGTCTTTTTTACCACTTAAAAACATTTTTTCTCCGTACACGCGTGTCAGATTGATCTGATGGTTGCGATTGAAAGGCAAGAGTCTCACCTTCTGATGGGCGATCTCCATCTAAAAATAGGATTAGTGCAAAGTGGCGAAAAACGTATTAACACTAATAGCGATACTCTGTACTTCAAGAGTGTACACCGTGAATCGCTTATAGTGTAACGAACATTATATCTGCGCCACTAGATTTTGACCCTTAAACTTAATATAAAATACTAAATGTTTCTTTACGTTAATACATGAATGGTTAAATTAGCGTACATGACCCTAACTTGGGCGGTTTTTAAATAGTGTAGTGCAGGAAATGTGCCAATCCGTACGAAAACTGCTCTTTTATCATACAAGCGTACAAAAAAGTGTCAGATGATAATGTCTAATCGGGAAAGTGAGTGGCATTGACACGTGAAAGCACACTCAGGTTTGATTCCTAGTAATAAAGACGAGGAAAATCACGCGAACCTGTTCTCACATGTTCAAACGTCGACAATGAGAACACGAGGTATAACGGCGACACTTTGGGAATGTGCATCGAAATTAGTGTTAGATGTATAAATTAGCGTTAATGTTTGTTAGCGTTAGGTCCGTAAACTCAAAATAGAGCCAATAGCACTAATTATTTATCTACACTAATAATTGCTTTACAATAGAAGGTTGGTCTTTTACCTTTGATGGTCGGGAACTATTTCTAGTTACAATCATGTTTTGTACTTAGATGGTCTTACCATTGCGTTTTTGGCAATAATATCCATTCAGTTTCATTTTTACACTATAAGCAATACATGGTGTACCTTAGGAGTATTATGTAGGAGTGTACTTAGCGTTAATTATGCTAATTGGGCGCCCCCAAATTTTGACCCTTGAACCTAAAAATAATTAATAACTCTAATTGTTTTTTTACGTTAATATAGGTACTGTTCAATTAGCATCAACAACTCTAATTTGAATAGTCTTAAATAGTGTAGTGTACGAAACGTGTCACTCCGTACTAAAACTACTTAGGCGTGCAGAATAACTGTCAGATAAAGGCGTCGACAATGGAAATTGAGTGCGTCGCCAGGGGGAAACGCACTCAGATTTGATTCCCCGTGATGAAGTCGAGGAAAAAATCACGATTCCCCGTGATGAAGTCGAGGAAAAAATCACGCGTACCTGTTCTCACATGTTCAAACGTCAGATATGGGAACACAAGTTTTACTGGCTACTCTATGGAAGAATAATATCCAAATTAGCGTTAGTGAATACATGAGAGTAATTTTTTTTCTGGAGAAGGGCCATGAAACAAATTTAAAGCTAAACACTACACCGTGAATCGCTATTAACGTTATGAAATAATTAGGGTTAAAAAATAATAATAATTATTCACCCTACTTGGGAATTTGGGGATTTTCAAGGAAATCATTTACTCTAATTTGTTTTTTTTAATATAATTAATAATTCTATTTGAAAATTTGGGTCAGAATTTAGGGGCGACAAATTGGCGTTATATACGCTAATAGCGATTCACAATGTGCTTTTGTTTTTACACTAAGGGGGTGTCCCCATGTATTAAAGTATCGACAAATTCAGTCGTTTTCCCCCAAAATTCAGTCTCAAACGAGAAAAACTTTAGCTATACGAAAAAATACTTTTACCATCGTAGTGAATGTCAATTCGATACTTTGAATGTACTCCATGTTTGTCGTCTTGTGAACTCATTTTGACGTTTTCCTCTTTTTGACCCCAGGGGAAGAGAATCCAGCTCATAAGAAAACTTTATCAAAAATCACCTCGCAAGGTGATTTTAGTTAAAGTATCACCCGAACAACGAATGACAAATTATCCATGCACCCGCCACATTAGTGGGAAAATTTTAGGACGATGGAGAGTACTCGTTGTTTTTCTCCTTGCCCAACACGCGTATGTAAGGAAAAAAAATTGTTGGGATCAAGGACCTCCACTTTCATACATGGGTCATTTGCAAACTTGTATGCCGTCGTCTCCTCTTCCCTCTCCCTCTCACACTATTGCTTTTATCTCACACTTTTAGAGTGAGACACTACAATACTGACATGAAATGAAAGATCTTTGAAAAATAATCTTTTGAATACCTTTATGTGTAAACTTATGGCAAGTCAAGTGAGAAAAGTAGAAAAACCGAAATCGAGAAACCATGGCGTAAAATTCTTTGATCAATGATGTCGACGTCGTCACAAGTGAGCATAACGTCACAATGTCACAAAACCCCAAACATCTACAATGTCACCAAAAATTAACGTCTACAGTGGTCGTTGTTTTTGTAGACGTCACCAATTGTGATAAGTTTCGTAGTCATCTTCAATCGTCACAAGTTGTAACCACGTCTACGACCGTCACATTCTGAAGTTCCGATTTCATTTTCGCACACTTAGGGGGTGTCCCCGTGTATTAAAGTATCGACTTTTCTCTGTCGTTTTGCCCTAAAATTTAGGGAACTTTGAGAAAAACTTTAGTTGTACGAGAAAATCATATTTACCGAAGTACGGTGAACGTCAATTCGATACTTCGAATGTACTGCATGTTTGTCATCTTGTGAACGCATTTTGGCCTTTTCCTCTTTTCAACTCTTGGGCAAGATAATCCAGCCCAATCAAAAAAATTGATCAAAAATCAGCTCGAGAGGGTGTTTTTAGTTCAAGATCTGCCCAAACAGCAAATGAAAAACGACCCACGCACGCGCCACACGAGAGGGAAAATTTTGGGACAAGGGAGAGTACTCGCTATTTTTCTCCCTTCTCGTCACGCGCATGTCCTCTCACACTATCACTTTTATCTCACACTTATTCGAATGAGGCGCAACAACACTGGTATGAAATGAAAGATATTTGAAAAATAATTATTTTGACTACCTTTATGTATATTTTTCTGCCAAGTTGAGTGAGAAAGGTCGTAAAAACGAAATGGGGTAGCCATGGCAGAAAGTTTTTGAATATGTGACGTCGACGTTGTCACAAGTGAGCATGACGTCACAATGTCACAAACCCTAAACATTTGCCATGTCACAAAATTACAAAAATTTAGCCGTCTACAATTATCGTTGTTTTTGTTGGCGTCACCAATTTCGTAGTCTTCTTCAACCGTCACAAAGTATTCCGATTTCATTTTCGCACAATTGGGACGCTCTTCAAAGTAGTCCGGAGAATCTCACTACAGTCCAAAATACTTTATCAAAGTACCGATTACATGGGGACACCCCCTTAGGACGCTCTCCAAAGTACACCGCGAATCGTTATTAGTGTCAGAGTCACTAATTTGGGTTATTAAAATTTTGTTTTTTTTGTTCAAATAGGATACATGATTTTAATTTTTCTTTGACGTTAATTAAGGTACCGTACAAAATAAAGTAAAGCCAAAAAGTACAATAAAATATGAATAGTGTGGTGTACGGTCGATGTGAGACCGTACATAGCTGTACCTTTTCAAGTGAAAATTTATAAAAAATAAATTAATCAGACGCGCACGCATAGGAACGTGCGCTCAAAAAAACGGGATTAGTCTGACACGTAAATTATTATAGCATGTACGGATATTTTAAATTCGCGACGGCGTACGATTTCTAATATTTTGTACGGATACATATATTAATGTGTATAATCGTACGGCGAATATTCCGTTTTTGCTGTTCCCAAATTAGCATAAACGCCGAAATTAGAATACACCTTTTTTTTGGAAAATTTCAAATTCTTAATTAGCATCAATTACGGTAAATTTTCTTCAACACTATTTAAAATTTGATACTAATAACGATTCGCGGTGTAGTTCGAAGAACCTTCACTAAAGTCCAAAATCTATCTTCAAAGTATCGATTACTTGGGGACACCCCCTAGTTATTTCTTCACGCTAATGGCGATTCACGGTGTACTTTAGGAGGTACTGTACCTTGGCTAAACCGCGAATCGTAATTAACGTTATGTATGATAATTTCGTCGCCCCAAATTTTGACCCTATCACCCTAAATCGAGTACATAATTATGAATTATTCTTTACATTATTTATGGTACTTTTTGAATCAGCGTTAACAACTCTAATATAGTGCCATTTTAAATAGTGTGGCGTACGGTTGGTGTCTGACCGTGCAAAGGTGTACTTTATTAAACAAAAAATACAAATAATGATTTAGTACAAGCCATTGTGCGAAAATTGCGATGGGAAAAACCATTTTAGTACAAAAAAGGTAAAATTGAAATAAAACATTTGGAGACTACAAGAGTCACAAAAAAGTAATCTATGCCTAAAAACAAAAAAGAAAGACAACAAAACTAACAAGAGCAAAGAACCAAACCAAAACAATAACAGACTAAGACCGCATATAAAATGAAAAAACCTAGACTAGATTACCCGTAGGCAAACTAAGGTCCACAACCACGGAGATCATGGATGTGAACCGGGTCCCTTGGCGGAAGGTCTGGAAGACCTCGCCGATTGTCCGCGAGTGTGCTACGTCGAAAGAGAGCCGCCGCTTGCCCACGTTGAAGTGCAATTGAAACACGTTGACGGTAAAACGCAACTAATAGACTCGATGGAGGACTCCTTGGACCCTGAGATTCAAACGTTTTTCGCGCACAGTGTCGAATGAAGTCATCGAAATACTTGTCCATAATCAAATATCTCCACTGCAAATGGGACAAACTAGTCCGAGGGGTCTCGGTGAGCGTAGTCTCGTTCTTTTGTAGCCGCTGCGTCCCGAGCCGCCACCACAGAATGCGAAGCCGCGCGAGATGAAATGTGTGTCCCGGTCGGATCCGTGAGGACCACAGCGCCAGGCGTCCTCCTAACACCATGAAGAAAAACCAAATCAACCCGAGGGCTGCGAGAACACTTAGATTGGGGCCGAGGTGGAAGTATATTAGAAACCTCGCGTTAGACAGTGTAGCCAGCCTCGGCACCAATGGCAGCAATGACATCTCGCACCAAATCATGCGCGGCTGTTCGTTCCCCACCATGCGAGCAACGAAGCAAATGGATCCCCTCAGCATCAATAACTTGGTTACAAACGCACTGAGCCCCTCCCCCAAAAGCGGAGGGTGAGGCAAACCCCACCGCAAGCGTAGAGCAGAAATAAATTGGTTAGACGATAGACGGAATGTCGAAAAAGTTGGTGTTGCTTGTAGCCATGCACCATCCCCAGGCCCAGCACACGAACGTAAACGAGCACGCGGTTGAGTAGAAGGTAGCGCTTCCAAGAGGTTTGCAAAATCAGCGGCGGCTACTTGCTCAGATATGTTGTTGAAGTTGGAAGTTAATGTCGGCCATAAGAGAAGGAAAAGGTGGAACTTGGTGTCGAGCGTCCGGGGGTAGTAGTGTTGTTCTTTGGTCTAAAATAGACCGCAGAAGCAACCCAAACTATCAAACAAAATGTTAAGCAAAGCTAAGCCAATGAACAATCATTTGAAATGCATCCTCCATTTAACATACATGCATACACAGATGCAATCATTCATCCGCACACAGGCGGAGCAATCATCCGTACACAGACGGAGCAAGCATGCATACACAGATGCATGAATAACATTTAGGGTTACATGAAAATCACAAGAACCCTAAGACAAATGCATAAATAATGCATATCAAACAAACATAAAATTAACACATATATATAATAATAAATGAATGAATCACATATAAACAAAAGTATAATCAGATGATAAATGTATCATTTAAATGCATGACCTAATCAGCAACCCTAAAAGTCTACATCTTCGGTCCCTACTTTTTATGCTAAGCATTGATAATTTACTAACAAAGCTCATAGCTATATATACACTTGTGAGCTGTCAACTATCCTACGTAAATTACGTAACTGTTATTATGTCCTATTTAACCATGATAACCTACTACTAAGAATAAGCTAATCGTAAGCGTGCACCTGAAAGTCAAGCAATCGTAAGCGTACACTTGTCTGCAAATACGACACATAAACACACACAAATTAAACTGTCGAAACCCTAATTGATCACGTAAACACAAAAGTTCATAATCAACACTAATTTATAATACACATAAGACAAACCAATGTTGTCCCAAATATTTACAGGTACACATAATCTCACAAAATCGTATGCTGAGTCAATCAACGTAACTCCTCGAATTTTGTCAAGCAATCCAAAATATACATCTTGTGATTTGACGCGATTTCGCGTCCCCACTAGCTGAAAAAATCTCGGCGGTCTTTGTCCGCCGTCCATATCAATTATTCGGCACCCTTGATGTCGTGCCACGTGGTCCCAAAGTCCACTTAACGAAACAACGTCAAACCATCCAAATCTTTCGTACCGTAATCACGTATTTCGTCATAAATGTCGTCTACCGAAATTAGAGTACACCTGTCAAATAAGACGAACCATACCGGCGGCGTCCTTTTTTAATGAATGTCGCCTGTCCCATTATGTTTCGTACGGTCGGCGTACATACTCAAATATTATGTACATTTTACATCGAATCGCTTCGCGATCCGCGGTTCATTTATCCAACACATTCCATTAATTACGTGCGTTGGTTCGCGTCACTCAATTTGATTTCGTACGTCACAAAAATATTCGTACATTTACTCCCCCAATCACCAAATCTATTCGAACCTCCACATTACATCGCGTAAATGCGTACGCACGCGAAGACGCGCACGCACGAAACGTCGCGTACGCACGAAACGTCGCGTTCGCACGAAACTAACTTTTCAAAAACAACAAGTACACCGCCAATCGTTATTAGCGTGTAAGTTTTTTTAGCGTATAAAAATAATTACCGTGGTGTACGCTATTTAAGAATTTGAAAATTTTGGAAAAAATCATACATTCTAATTGTTTGGTTATGGTAATTTGGATCTTTGAAAAAAAAAATGTCGGTCGCAAATATGCTTACACTAATATAGGTCTCCGTACAAAATTTGAAAAATCGTACACAAATCGTACATTCACACGGTCGAAACGCGGCTGTCGGACGAATATGTGGGAACGGGATTTTTTACGACCTGGATTTTTTCACGCAAATTCTCATGCGTCCGCAGTTACTAAAACTAATTTATTGTACTTTTTAAGTTAAAAAGGTACATTTATGTACGGTATGACATTGACCGTACACCACTCTATTTAAGAGACATCGTACTGAAAATAACCCTAAATAGAATAAAGAAAAAAATAGAATGAACTACACTAATGGAGAATAATAAAAAAAAAAAGCGGGACGGAATTAGCGTACACAACGCTAATAACGATTGGCGGTGTAGCGCACGAGCGGAAAGGAGACAACTTGCGCCAAAATGGGGACATCATCCACAATGATACGAGAAGTGATGGTAGGCCATTATCATGTAACTGCGTTTTAGACTTTTAGCAAACCGTGTAGTGAAAACGTCATAATGACGTGAAAATGTACGTTTTGTCAGATTCTGTACGTATACCTAATTTACAGTAAAGATATTCGGCGCAGATAATTTTTACGGAAAGAAACCCAATTTAGAGTAATTGATAAATTAGAGTAAAATTTCTTTATGAAAAAATATGTTTACCCAAATTAGAGTTAATAACTCTAATTTGTTTTTCATTTTTTATTTGTATTATTATCGACTCTAGTTACGATCCGCGGTGTACTGCAGTTATTACACCGTTTTCAATCAAAAAGTGTCGGTTTTTAATTCCGCTTTCGAGGAAATTCATAGGTTCATAGATTCACCATTATAGACATATGTATTGATGATAGATTGTCTGTATCGTGTTTTTACCGCATCTTTTCTTTTTCGTTATCATCATTTTCTTTTCCAAGCGTTACAAATTCATCTTTTCTATCATTCGCGGCTGTAGCATCATTCCACGTGTCAACAGTGTTCTTGCGACAGTCTGGAAAAGCCGTACAGATGCTGGCGAATTTTGTACTATGCGGTCTTGCTGACGTAATGGAGGACAGCTGCAATTGTCTCCTTGTGTACGGAAGGGCATCTGACATTCAAAAGGCAAAAACCTAAAGCTGCTAAAATTTTGTACGTTCACCAGCTATTGCCACCAGTTTACATTTTTTTTAAACGAAAAATGTTAGTGTTGGGGGACCCTTGCGTCCTGCCCGTAAAAATAATAGTCGCGGGCGACCTGATGCTTTGCCCTTTGGTTGCCAAGGGCCTTTCGTTTTTGTACACGCAGACCAATAGGAGCGACACAATTTGTCGTAGGAGTTACATGTACTCCACGTATGAATCCGTATCCGGTAGTGTACGGATATTGATAACACGACAGCGTGGCGTGATGTGACGGATCGCACGCGCAAAAAATAAAAGTACGATACTGTACGTTATTGTACTCTACGGTATTGATATCACGACATTTTGGCGTGACGTCGATTTTGTTTGGCGTGACGTCGATTTTGTTTGGCCTTTTATCATACCACTACAACCACGCGAAATACAACAAATATAATTGTACCACGTGTCTCTTTTCATTACATCAAAATGGAACATGACAAAGCCAATCAAAACTCAAATCACTCAACGGCTCACGATCTTACACAAAAACAATCGACGATCACTTATCGTTGTCACCAGAGACGAATGCGACTACAATGCTTTGCCCTTTTAGAAAAAGGGCAAAGCAAAAAGCTACGATTGTCGCCACGCGGCTTGTTTCGAAACGCGGATTTTACATTCGTCGTTGCGTAATGTCGCCGCTCGCCAATGTCGTGATCGTTACTTTCGTCGCTCGACCACTCCGCGATTCCGAAAAACGATTCTAGCTTGTACCCGTCACAGGTGACGCCAGTTAGCCACCTCTAGGAAGGTTCTTTCCGTACGCCCGTCAAGTCCGGTATAAAACAATTAAGAAAATCTTGTGGGCGCGGACAAATTTCGATAGCGACAGGGAATTCCAGACTATTCGACTATTCGTATCTTTTTTGTGACTGTATAATATTTTGTGACGGCGAATGGGACGGCCGTCCGATATTTCTGTCATTTCTTTTCTCGCCTTTAAAATAATGACGGCGTTCTGGACGACCGTTCGAACGAAAGCGGACGGACGGCAATTTTCGGGGCGGTTTTGGGAAGTAATCTGGACCATCCGTTTTTGTTTTTTTGACATCCCGTCTTTCTAGACGCGGGAAGATTCTGTCGCACGGATGGCCAATAAGAGTAATCGCAAAATTTAGACAATGTCGCGTAGGGACCTTTGTCCCGGCCGTCTAAAATACCAACGTCTAAGGGTACTTTCGCATGTGCTAAAGTTACAGTTATTTTCTGTCGTTTTCCTCCATAACTTAGAAAAAACCGAGAAAATCCGCAGCCGTACCAAAAAATAGAAATTACCACCGTACAAGTTGCGTTACCCTGAAACTTTATTCGTACAGGAGTTTGTAGTCTAGCTCGATACAATTTGTCGTTTAGCGCATTTCGACCCACTTTCGCGTCCTTTCAACACATGTTCAAACTTTACATCAAATCACCTCGCGAGGTGATTTGAAATAAAGTCCAATGAGGTGAGCGAATAGGCAGGCACTGTCGCACGTGTCTGAAGTTTTTACAATTTTTGTGCGCGGAGCCTGTGCATATTGTTTTCCGTACGTTGATTTCCGTACAGGGGCCATCTCTTTCAAAAACACGTGTCTTCACACTACAGCGTATGAACAAATTTGGCCACCTGTTGGCAAGTGGGAAGACAAAAAACGAAACCGCAAATTCTGTGCGACAGCGAAAGGTATTTTAGGGTTTCGACACGTCGACAATGTGGCGTACGGACATTACGAAGTCACAAAAATTGTCCAGCGTGCGGAGAAACGCCTCAAATTGAAGCCGAGTGGAAGTTTCGCCTCATTTTATGTACCACTTCATCTGTCACAATTCTTTGTACACGTCTGCGTGAGTCACTTTTTTAAGTGACAAGTTATTTGCGTTTACATCCGAATGCTCTAAAATTTGTACGGAGAATCTTCGCTAAAAAACAAAGTAGCAAGACTGAGTTTCGGTTGCATGCGAAAATACTAGTGTTGTGTATCGGTAAGGATTTTCCGATAACCGATATGGGCAATTTTTCGGGGACCCGATAATCGATATATTGGTACAATATATCGCTATCGGTCTTATCGCCGATAAGTAGCCGATAATATCGGCTACTTATCGGCGATAATGCCGATAACGATAACTATCGGCGATAACCGTACGAACCGTACAGATAAATGTACGGCATGTACACTCATATGTACGTCTTATTCCCCCGACAGTAGCCGGCATAATATATGTACGGCTTTAGTACGGCTCCAGTTAAAGTGATGTACCTTCCACAACCGACGCCGTGGCTTTGTCCCTTTATTTTTTGAGATCCACTAAAAACCTGCCACGTGTCAATCCGTCGACTTTTTTGGCCAAAGCCGCCAAAAAAGCCATTCTGAGATGTCGGCGCTCACGCTGACCGTCCGCTCTTATTTTATCATTGAATGTCGTCCGTTCGATTCTAGCCGCGCGCATAATGTTATTCTGCATCCGTTGTACTTTGAGTCCGCCGTCTTTTTACCGTTTCATGATAATCAGTTTATCGGTACAATTCCGTACATTCCCGTCAAATTTATGTACAGTTAACCGCCCAAAAAGTACTGCAAAGTGCAACGTATTTTTTCGTCAAATTCCGTACATTTCCCGTAAAAAGCCGTACATTTCACGTAAATTTCCGTTCAGTTTACCGGACAGAAAGCATTCCGGACAGAAAGTACAGAAAGTACAAATATATCGGGACCGCTGACCGTTCGATAACGATAACTATCGGTATCGGTGTTATCGCGATAAGTTTTTTACCGATACACAACACTAGAAAATACCCTAAGGGTGCGTCTCTGTGTCCTGTAAAACTTAGAGCCGTACCGCGTAAGTTTCAACCGTACAAAAAAATAGAAAAAAAGAGAAGTACATTTTGCGTCATCATCGAATTTAAGATGTACTACATGTTGTCATCTTGTGTTCTTCGACCCACGGCCACGCCAAAAAAACGTCATCTTCAAACTTTTCTTTAAAATACAGGACCTATGTGTTTTAAAACAAAGTATTTTTCAAGAACAAATGATAACACGTATTCGCACGTGGATTTTTTTTTACAAAAATTTCAAACGAATTCAAGCAATGGCGAAAAGTTACACTATTCGTTATATTTTGTCCGTTTGCGTCCATCAAAGTACACAATTTGTTGTGTTTTGTCGCGTTTCGTTTGGTACGGACTTTTCCATTCCATGGGTCTGAAAATTTCGATGCCATTTGACAAAATCCTGAGAAATCTCTGAGGGCACCCCAACAAGTGGCACACGCCGCCTCTCTCACGCAGCCTCGCATTCTCGCGACCTTCAAGGCAATTTTTTACAATTTGCTGCTTCAAAACAAATTGTACACTATCAACAGCCGTCGAAGGCATTGTCGACGTACACAATCGTCACGCCCTTAAGTGACAACTTCGTTTGGTACACATAGGGACACCCGAAATCCGGGTCCGCCGGATCAGGGCTAAAAAACAAAGAAAATTTTCTAAGTTTGAAGTACATAGCACCCTAACTCGAAAAATTTGACGTCTATTGAAACGAGGCGGAACAGGATTAACGGTCAATTTGTGGCCGTTCGCGGCGATAAGTAGTTAATTAATAATTATTTTGTGCTTATCGACGTCGATATGCCTAGCTTCATTAGTGTCCGTACTAAATTTGTACTTGTAAGCAGTCCAACTTTGGTCAATTTCTGGCGGTCCATCATGTACGGACCGTACTGTGGACCTAAAAAAAAAGTGTTTAGGGAATGGCCCCATGTGGCTAAGTTCGGGTTTTTTTCTGTCTTTTTCCTTTCAAACTTAGCGGCGTACTGCCTAAGCTGCGAGCGTACAAAGAAATTGCAAATTTTTATGGTACAATTTGTGTAATTCTCTAACTTAGGATGTACGGAAATTTGTCGTCTTGCGTTTTTTGGACCCACTATCACGTCATCATCAAACTTATCATAAAACACATCGGCAATGTGTTTTAGGCTAAGTAAAATCCGTTTACACCAAGAGGAAAATAATTTTTCACGTGTGAATTTTTACAAAAAAAATTGATGAAAAAAAAATATAGGGTTGTTGGGTTTTGTCCGGTAGTACATTGAACGGTTTTTTTTTTGCAGAGGCCTCGATGCTGCAGTGTCATTTCACGCAAAGTTGAAAAATCGGCGAAGGTGAAAAATCTTTGAAGTCATGGCGGTCGGACAAGCGAGGTTTACGCAAAGGCATGCCGTACAACCACTTTTGCAAGGCTCTACGTCTACGATGTCACGCATTGACACGCGACATGCCAAACCGTTTCAAAAACTATGATGTGTCCTACGACGCTTCAAAAATTTCGAAATAATACGGTGCAGCAAAGACAAATTGTATTCGGTGACAGCCGTCACAGGTATTGTTGACATATACAGTCGTCACAAACTTAAGTAACATTCTCGAGAGAATACATAGAGACACTTGAAATCCGGGTCCGCGGGATCCGCGCTAAAATCCAAAGTACGATAAGTTACACCTACATGGAGCCGTACCCTTAGACCCATAGATTTCTCATTCGTACGGATTTTGACATTTTTACGAAATTTCGTTATTTTTTATAGATTTTGAAACTTTCGTTAAATGCGTATAATTTTCGTACGGATAAAACGTACGAATATTATTTACGAAAATTTCAAAAAAGAGACGTTTTATTTCCGTGCACGAAGTTTGACAAAACTTTGTACGGTACGAATACAACGTACGGAAAGTTATGAAAAGTGGCTTTTCATTTCCGTGCACGAACGTTGAAATAAATTTGTACGGCTCATCATTACACCGAAGTCGCCATTGAATCCGCCATTGAAGGCTCGATTGAAGCCACACTTGAAGCTTCCACAAAACTCTTCACAGGTAGCCATGTCTAGGCCTCGAAGAGTAGAGTGGGAGCATGTTAAGTACACCGCGGATCGTAATTGGAGTAAATTACTCTAATTCGGTCGCTCAAAATTTCGACTCTGTCACATGAAATATAGTAAATGATTCTATTTTTTTCATTATTCTATTTAAGGTAAAGTGTAATTAGCGTTTTTAATTCTAATATAGGTTCGTTTTAAATAGTGTGGAGTACGGACGACCTCCGTTCGTGCAAAATTGTACTTTATTAAGTAAAAAAGTACAAATGATGATTTAATACAGGTCGTTATCATGTAACTCCGTTTTAACAAACCGTGTAGTGCAAACGTCATAGTGACGATAAACTGTACGTTTTGACAAATTCTGTACAAATACCTTATTTACAGTAGAGGATATTAGCGTGCCAAATTAGAGTACTTAAATAAATTAGAGTAAACTTCATTGTTGAAACAACTCTATCACATAAATTAGCGTTCATTACTCTAATTTTTATTTTTAGTTTTTGTACTCTATTTTTTTCATTATTCTAATTACGATTCGCGGTGTAGTGTTGGGTATCGGGTAAATTCATATCGCGAAAATTTTGATATTCGATATATCGAATATCGATCGAGCAGACTCCTCGATACAGCGTACCGAGACCCAGAGGTCGCAAAAGTCAAAAAATTTCATACCCGAAACCGACCGTTTTTTTTTTTCAAAATCTGAGTAACCGACGCCCGACCGAGTTTTGTCACGCTCCAAAATTGTTAACCGTTAACCGACCGTCGTTTACGAAAAAAAAAATTAACCAAATCTTGACTTTTCGCGACTAGCCGTGCCCGCCCGTAACCGAAAAAGTACAAAATTAATCAATGTACAACGGAATAAGCCAATAATTACGATTTGTCGCGTTCCCTAAGATTCGCGAAATGAATAGTGTTACTTTCCTCTCAGATTTGCGACGCTTTGTCGCGTTCCCTAAGATTTGCAAAATGAATAGTGTACTACTGTGTCAGATTTGCGACGCTTTGTCGCGTTGCCTAAGATTTGCGAAATGAATGTTGTACTACCTTGTCAGATTTGCGACGCTTTGTCGCGTTCCCTAAGATTTTCGAAATGAAGTGTACTACCGTGTCAGATTTGCGACGCTTTGTCGCGTTCCCTTTGATTTGCGAAATAAATAGCTTACTACAGTACCGTGTCAGATTTGCGACGCTAATCATGATGTCACGTACTTCCACGATGCCAAAGAGTACAAAGTACAAGAATGTTGGATTATAGGGACAATACAAAATTTTCCATTTTTTTGGTTGACCGACCGTAACCGACCGATTTTTTTTCCTGGTGAATCAACCGACCGTAACCGCCCGACCCCCAAAATTTGGCAACCGAATCCGTTCCGGATCCGGCGCGGGCGGTCGGTTAACGGTCGGTCATGGTTTCGGTTGACCGTTTGCGACCTCTGCTGAGACCAACATAAATCATTGCGATATATATCGCGATATATAGTATTTCTTAAATTTAATATTTAATATTTTAATATAATATGTTATTTTAGCGAAAAATAACAAATTGTCTGATATGCCACGTACGATGTGATTTCGTTCCGTGACTTAAAGGTAGACGCCGCAAAATGTAACCGACAAAAAAGTACAAATTTTGTAATTCATATAATTACTTATCTGGGGTATGGTTACATGAGGAGGTCTTGTAATAGTACGGGCAGCAAAATTTATGTATTAAAGAGGGCCTCGGTTAACATCGCGTATCTTCTGTAGACAAGTTTTTACATACGTGTTTTGATTTGAGTGGTTCCTTGTAAGCTGATGATCAAATCTCTAGAATCGTCAATAAAATGAAAATCGACCATTTTCGTATGGAAATCTGTACTTGCGTATTACGTACGTGTACTTCACAAGTGTACTGCGTCCATGTACCTCAGAGATCTCCTTCACTCTGCTGACTTTCAGGAAAAACCGTATTTCTTTTCGGCAAAGATTTTACGGTCACCTTGTCCGAAGGCGACTTTGGAGAACTGTGAAAATTTTCATTTTTTTTTTAAATGCCTCGATATATTGAGAATACGATATATTGGCAATATATTGGCGATATATCGCGATATATTTATTTTCGATATATCGAAGCGATATATCGATTATCGGGTACCTGAAATTCGATATATATCGAATATCGGCAAAAGGTCCTCGATACCCAACACTAATGTTAAGGCTCCAAAGGGATATGATGGATTTTTATTTTTCAATTATGATTTTGTCATTATCCAATTTGAAATACAAAAATGGTTTTTTTTTGCTTCAATTTTGAATTTATCATTATTAAATGTTGACATACAGAAAAGGATACTTTTTTTTCAATTGTGATTTTTTCATTATTCAATTTTGACATTCAAAAATGGTTATTTTTTGCTTCAATTGTATATTTGTGAATGGTGACATGTTGAATAGGGGCGAGCTCCGGCATGGCGCTGACAGGGCGCCGGCGCTGCCTCGGCGCTGGCGACGAGTCCGGCGAAAATGCAGTCTGGTCGCTGGCGACGTGACAGTCTGATCGCTGGGTGCAGGTTCAGCATTCAGCGAATCGTCGTTGGTTTTCGTTTAAAACTTTTGAAATTTTGATTAAGTTGTCATCGTATTTTTCGTTATCGATTAAATGTTTTAATATTTTTTATTTTTTATTTTTAGTTTAAAGTCAAAGTCGGTCAACGCATTTTATAATTTTTGAACTTTGTTTCATGCGCATATTCGTTATTTTTTTGGCGTTTCATGCGTGGGTTTTATGCGCATGAGACATCTATGCATAGACGGCTTGGCACCATTGGACAGATTGCGGCTCGAAAAACCGCTCGTTTGGAAAATATCTTTGACCGCAAAAAAAAGCTGTTAGAGCTGTGCGCGTAATTTAAGGAACATAAAAATAACAAAAAAAACACAAAAATCGCGCGTAGATTTTTCGAGAAACGTAATTTTATCACCACAAACTGGAATCTGATTCGACGAAATTTGAGAATAGATCCTGAAAATTAAATTTGGACTGCGCAAAGCTGGTGTAAGGGAAATTTTGTTGTCTACCCGTTTCTTCTTCTTTTTGTTTGTAATGACCACGTGGCGAAATGTCCTGTAGCGGCCGAATATTTGACCCGAGTCCTGCCATAGGTCCACCAATCGGGTCAATCCTTAAAAACGAGCGCTGGACCCGCCCATTGGTCCCGATGGATTCTGGACTCAAGCCCAAGGACAAAATAGTCTTGTGTGACGTCAGCAGACGGCTCTAAACTTTTGACCCGAAGTTAGGTCCCTGTTTGGTAAAATCGGATCTGTACGAATTACAAGCATATCTTTTTATAGAATCTATAGTTTTGGAAAATCAAAAGATATTTAGCAATAAATTTGAAATTGACCAATCATCTTGTACTTTCTAATATTGTACTTTGCCGCGTGTAATGTCCTGTGTCACAAATTTAAAACTGTCAAAATTTGAATTCCAGCCACCAACCTTGCACCGTCAGCAATTCCGTCGCAAATAATATCTCGGTTTTTGATTCGCATATCCATATTTTTGTCACAGAGTCAATCAAATTTTCGATACGTTTTCTTGTCGTTGCATGAACCAATGGCCGTAAGGACTGGGCTCCATTGCCACGTAAGCGCCTGTTTTGTGTGACAAAACAAAAGACGCACTTTATTAAAATACGCGATGACTCGAAAAAAAACAAACGTAAAATGCTCAATGATTGGGACAGCCGCGGGGAATCTGGCGGACCTGTAAAAAAAGAAACAGGATACGCTAAAACTGCCCGTGAAAATTCAAAGAAAACATGTCAGCCGTCGGAAAATGGAATCTGATTCGCCCGCTTTGCCAGTTGATCCCCGAAAAAAAATGTGAGTTTGTGACGCGGTAAAATCGTCAGAAAAAAAAACAATTTCATGCATTAGGGTAACCTTCCATCAGGCGAAAAGTGGGGTTCTTTAAGTACCTTTTCGTACTAAGCCGTACTTTTTTTTTTTTTTTACAAAAGATGTTTGCCAGAAATTCGTTAAGATTCTCCAGAATTTTTGGCGAAAAATTCCACCGTCCGATTTTGAATTTTCGACGCAAACGCCCCTTCTATCAACACCTGGCGAGTCTCCTCCGACTGTATTCAGGAGGACACTTTACGGTTACTGGACGCGTGTATTGGTCCACTTGTAGAGTCAGAGTCGATCCACGACTGACGTGAAGTTATTCACTTACATATGGCAAATGGCGTGTACCTTCTGACATCAAAGCCACCCTGTTCGACGACAAAATCTTGGCTGTAGGACATCCTGTCACGCCTCCGCTGGTACAAGCGATAATACATGAATGTACAAAATGGTACATTCATTGACATTTGTACAAATTTTCATTTTGCAACGGTTTTCGTGACCGTTGTTTCAACGACAAATTCAAGGACGTACAAATTGTACATTAGCGTGACGCTACTAGATATTATAATCTGCGTCCGCCCGTATAGATACGCAGTTGAGATTTTGTACTTTTCAAATCTTTCAATTAATCCCGGGCGGCTCAACAGGATCCTACGTGGTACCAATCACATTCTAACACGTAATCAATTTTTGCTTCACTGGCACGACCTGATGGAAAGGTGTTACAAATATTACTGCCAGTAAACGTGACCGTACGATTACTGGGAACGCCTGATGGAAGGTTACCCTTAGAGGAAACGTGAAGTTGATTCGAAAAATTCCGTACTTTTTCGAACCATCTTGTACTATTATTTTTTCTAAGCAATATCGCTGAAGATTCGGCCAAGATTCTCCAAGGTTTCGGCCGCAACAATGACCGTTCGATTTTTTTTGGATCCTTATCCGTGAAAAGAATACAAATCTGGCAAGATGCCCGGTGGTTATCTTGCCAAGTGTGGGATATTTGGGTGAGTGGGGCGATCTCCCACAACTGCCACATCGCGGCCGAAACTTGTAACGAACCTTACCTGTATTAAACTGTGGTTACAGCACCGGCCTATCGTACCTATTTACGAATCGCAGATTTGCATACGATTTTAGAATCTAAATTCTCGTTCCCCCGTACAAATGTTTCATTCAGATTTTTCTCTTGTAAATTTTCTGACGATTTTTAACGTCTGAACACTAGAATACGTGTTACATTCACCACGTAGCGACACCAAAGATTTTACTGGCAGTAAACGTGTAAACGTGTGTTCGTACGATTAGTGGCAGCGCCCAATGGATGAGAGGCGCTACTTTAGCTTAAGATTTTGTTGGCGTTACCCTTGATCCCAACATAGAATCAATAACAAAATATTTTTTAGACCCTGATAGTTTCTTTATACTATTGGCAATTCAAGCTGAAGTCACAAAACGACAAATCATTCTGTCTTATTGCCTGCTTTTATCACCCTTCCAAGAATTTTGGAGCAAAAGGCCATTTCCACGAACCGCCGGCAGATGGTAATGCGGCGGTCGAATATTATTGGTGGACACATATATGCGGCAGTACGGCGTATTAGTCGTCACACTAAGAGCCAATATTAACCGTTCGATCTATACATGTCAAAAATAAACGGTCCCGATTTCACGATTCCGTCCTTAAAGCGTACATCCGATCACAGTGTTTCCTCACCTGCAGGACGGAATGCGTCTGGTTACGTCAGCATTGATAACGTCATGCTCGTACAACCAGACGGGCGTCAACATTTGTGGGCGTCGATTTTCAATGGTCGATTATTGGACAACCGTTGACCGCGGTAGAGCGAAAAACATAGTACAGTACAGTATTGTACCGTACATAGTACATAACATACTGTACTTGTTTGGATATGCACGTGCGAGAACCAGATCTTCCTCTCGAAAAGCCTAACGTAAGTCCGTCTAAGGTAACGTACGAAACAAAAGGACCGCCCTTAATCATTTCGTTAGAGACGGTCCTCCGTTTCGATTCTCTACGTCAGCGAATCTTACGGAAGTCATGACGGGCATGAAAAAAAACGTGAGGTGTGGCGACCCTATCACTCGTAGAGTATTTATATTCAAATGTCATTCTAGGAAATAAGTTGAAATCGTGGAATCCCACAAAAGCTAGAGAGAAATTCATTTAACAAATCAAAGGGATTAGATAAAACAATTAGTAACGTAGAAAGTTAAGAAAGAGAAAGAGAGAAAGAGAGAGAGAGAGAGAGAGAGAGAGAGAGAGAGAGAGAGAGAGAGAGAGAAAGAGTGAGAGAGAGAGAGAGAGTGAGAGAGAGAGAAAGAAGAAGGTGATTGGAAAAGCTCTCCAACTAGAGTTTCATTTTATTTAATTTAAGCGGTCAGAGTGGAGGAGGAGAAAAGGAAAAAATATGTTTTTTATAGTTTAACTCAAATTGTCTTTGGAACCATCAGTGAGTGGGGGAGGAAGTTAGAGGCAGTAATGGAGAGAGGGGGGAGTTGAGGCATGGGGAGGGAGAGAAAGGAGAGAGGAGAGGAGAGGAGAGGAGAGGGGGGAGGAGATGGAGATGGGGGAAGTGGGAAGGGGGAAGGGGGAAGGGGGAAGGGGGAAGGGGGAAGAGGGAAGAGGGAAGGGAGAAGGGGGAAGGGGGAGAATAAAAGAGGAGATCCATGACTTTGATCCACTTGAGATAATAGGTGTATTTAGAAAAGGGAGGGAGCCAGAAAACGGATGACATTAATGGGAGGAGATAGGTGGAGACACTTGGAGTGGAGAGAGGAGAGGAGAGGAGAGGAGAGGGGGAAGGGGGAAGTGGGAAGGGGGAAGGGATGAAAAATTTGGAAAATTGAGAAGTGGGAGAGGATATAAGTGAGAAGAGGAGAATAAAGGAGGAGAGCCATGACTTTGATCCAATTGAAATAATAGGTGTATTTAGAAAAGGGAGGGAGCCAGAGAATGGATGAAATTAGTGGGAGGAGAAGGTGAAGACCCTTGGAGTGGTAGGGAGATGAGAGGGAGAGGGAGAAGGCGAGGGAGAGGGAGAGGGAGAGGGAGAGACAGAGGAGGAGAGAGAGAGAGAGAGACAGAGGGTGAGAGAGAGGCGGAGGGGGATAAGGAAAGGAGTTAGGAAGTACATAGTGGGAATGTGATAGATCGACGCAAGGAGAGAGAGAGGTCTGGCATTTATTTTTATTTTTTTTGTTCAATTATCCATTCCCTAACAAATCTGAATATTGTTTGTTTTCGTGTTTGTGTTTCTGTGGGAGATTTATGGTTTTTCTTCAGCAAATGTTGCTCTCCAGAGGCCCACATTTTCCGCGAGCGCTCTAAAAGGCGGTGCTTGTTCCGGAAATCGATGCAAGTCCTCAAATGCTGTTGATGGAAAATATCCAAGCTCGGATTTTGATGGGGGACAATGTTTCCATTCGGATGAAGTTGAAACTCCCAACTTAAGAATTGATTTGGGTTCCGTAACGGCCATAGAAAATGTCACTTTGTTTAGTGTGATTTCTGAAAAACCATCGGAGATGCAGCGATTCAACAACATTCAAGTTTTTGTTGGGCACTCGAAGAATTTCCAGAGTTCCAGAAATGTCGAATGTGATGCCAGTGAAAAATATTATTTTGAAAGTTTTGGTGTCCCGTATCCGTTTACGAAGATGTGCAAAGGTGTAAAAGGAAGATATGTTTTTGTCGTCTTACAGAAAAAAGAATGTTTAATTTTGTGCGAAGCACAAGTTTTTGGCAAAGCTAGTAAGTTACATCTTCGCTTTTCCCGTGTTTTTTACAAACTTGTCTAATTAACTTTATTTTTATTATTATTGTTATTGTTGTTACTGATGTTCTTGCTAATTATTGCTATAATTATTATTATCCCTATCGCTATTGCTATTGGTATCATTAATACTTACTGCTACTATTTTTGTTATTGCTACCATTGTTATTATTGTTATCATCATTATTGTTGTTGCCTTTTTTATCAAAATTACTATTGTTACAATTTATAATGACAAATATTACTATTGTTGGTATTATTATTGTTCATATCCTAATTGTTCATATTTTATTTTTATTATTTTTTTATTGTTTCTGTTGTTGTTGTTGTTATTACTGTTATTGTCGTTATTGTCGTTTATTATGTTTGTTTTCTAGTTTAACTGTTTTGGATTGTTGTACCTTTGTACTTTGTGTCCCTCTGTTGTCTTTTGATCAATTTTTTTGGTTTCTTTTGGTTTTTCAAAAACTGATGTGAGTGGGAGAGGAACTCATGCCTTTGACACCCCATAATCCCACCTCTCCTTCTCCCCTCCTCCGCATTTATTTATGAACTTATTTCTGGGTTGGTGATTTTTGCAGGTTCTCCAAGACGACCTTTCTCTCTTCCCCCTCCTCCTCTTCCTCCTCCTCCTCATTCCCCCAAGAAGTCTCCTCCTCCAACCAGGAAAACGTCTCATACTCCTCCCAAAATGAACTCTCCCACATCTCCACCGGAGAAGAAGTCTCCTCCTCCTATCAAAATAAAGTCACCTCCTCCTCCTCCCAGAAAGTCTTCTCATTTTCCCAAATCTAAGTTTCTGCCACCACCTCCCGGAAAGAGCTCTTCTCCTCCCCCCAGAAGGAGCTCTCCTCCTCTTCCCGCTCCCTCTTCCCATTCTCCTCCGAGTCCCTCTTCTCCTCTTCCCACAACCTCTTCTCCATCCCCTCCCGCTCCTTCTCCCCCTCTCCCTCCCCCTCCCACACCATCACCCCCCCCCACCCTCGCAGAAGGACCTATAGGACCTGCGGAAGAACCTGCTGACGGACCTGCGGAAGAACCTGCGGAAGGACCTGCGGAAGGACCTGTTTCTCAGCACAGAAGATTACTTTTAGAATTATCTGACTATGAAAATCCTAAAGATACCGATTACAAATTATTGTTTCCCGATTGCGAAACCGAGTATAATTTTTGATCAAATTCCTTGTTTTTGGAGCTTCAAATTTTTGGGAATTCGCAATTTTGGAATGTTGAAATTCTGGAATGTTTAGAAGGATTTCGGCTTCGGAAGAATTTTTATTTTCAAAACCGCCAACATTTCTAGAACGTTTACATTTATTCGCGATTTCATTTTTTATTACTTAATGGAGGTCTTTCATTTTTGTAACTTGGCAGAGGTTTCTCCGTTTTCCCCTGTAACTATTTCCTTATTGTGTTTAAGTTACTGTTCATACTTTTGTATGTCGTGTCACGTCAAGCGCCTCGCTTTGTTTATATTTAAGCGCCTGATGTTTCTCGATTTTTGCTTCAAATTGCCCGCATTATTTTTGTTTATACTTAGTTTCAGATTTACTGTTAAATAGTGCATCTATTCTAGTTAGCCAATTATTTTTGTTTGAAGCAGGTTAGAGTTAAGCTTACTAATTTAGGTTGCTCAACGCACTTACCTCCTTGAGTGTTTAGCCAACTTAGATGTAAAAACAATTCCCTCTCGATTCCTCAACCATCCTTGTACAAGGTCACTTTTTATTTTATGAAAACCTTTGACCCTTTGCAACAATTCTCTTTATCTTCGTTTCACGGTTTTTTATTTTTGGCTGCTTATTTTTCGTACCATAATTTATTTTTTATCATGCATGATCCTAACAAGATCTGGGCCCTTAAATCTCTTCGCGAAGAAAAAAAATCTCTAAATTTAATTGCAAAAACTTTCATTTTTGGAAGTTCACTGGAAAAAAAAACTTTGTCGGGGAAGGTCTTTGGGAGATTATGGATGGTCATGAGAAAGAACAGGGAAAAGACTAACTAAACCATAATTCTCAAATTCGGTTTTTGTTATGGGAGTAAACTCTAAAAGCAATGGCGAATCTTGTAAATCAACGGAAATATGTAAAACATACAAGTCATTGGCGTACATCAAACGACATGATATCGTATAAAAGTACACAATTGCGCATGTAAAATTACAATACTATAATTTTACAAATTTGACAAAAGTAAAAAACAACATCGCCAGCTGTAATACGTAATTTTGGTTTTCCTCTCCATGTGGTCCTGTCCATGACTTTGCCTAAAGACTGTAGTCGTTCCATAGGCCACAAGTCACGTTCACTCATCTGTAGGAGAGTGATCATCGGGCTCTGGAATTCTCCCAGGCTAAAGGCCGAAACCAGGGCATAAGGCCTGCCTACCCAGCGATCAAGGTCAATGGTAGACAGTTTAGTCTTCTGATAAAGACTAGAGAGGCGGTTAAAAAGTGTCTGAGGCGTCTCATTCTTCAAACACCGGAATTCCGTGAATTCCTTGATGGCTGATTCGTTCCTCTCGGTGTAGAGGAGTCTCCAGATGTTTAGAAGAGTGGTGTAAGGGGTAGGATTCGCCACCATACGAGTTGCAGCCCGAGCTGCCTGAATTGCTTCTAGCTGTTTAACATATGCCCTCCCTTGGGCCTGCAACTTCATATCATCGGTGAAGGTAGCTGTTACAGGGGTCACCGCTGCGGTAGCCAAATCTGCCTCCGCTCGTAAAACTTCTGCATCCAGGGCCGGATCTGAGATTTTGATGCTTGGAGCCATCAAGAGAGGTTGACGCTCCTTATAATCAACTTCTGTGTTTGTCAAGATCTTTTTGATACACCTACCAGAAACTACAGCCTGTCTCTCTCTCTGGGCAGCATGGGCATCCATGGCTCTAGCTTCCTCTCGAACCTTCAGTGACTACGACAAGTGTGGGGGTTAAAAGAGTGGAGCGAGAGGCAAGCTTCCTTTGCTGGCTTCCTCTTATTAAGTTTCCTTTATTCAGACCTAGAAAATACATACATTTCAACACTCCCCTTATTTTCTAGTATACTTTCCTTTCAACTCCTACCATATAGATTTTCTTTTTCTTTTTCTTCTTTCTTTTCTTCTCATAAATCTTTAAGGAAATAAACTCATATTCAAAAAAAGTCTGTTAGATGAGATGAAATAAACATTGCATCTTGTTGATCACACATTTTATTTAGCATCATACTTTTCATAAATCCGAACAAAGATTTTATCCACCTCATCTCTTTTCCATCCACACAACATCTAATTTTCCTCTTGCAATTCAAACAACCTGCCCTATCTCCAATCTGCAACACACACCGAGATGCTAACCCTTTTACAGGCACACCTTTATAAATGGCATCACTCCCATTAGTGATGTCAAAACCATTACCCCCCCAATTTTTCCTGAAATCAAGATTTTCCCACTAAGTTCATCATAAAATCTACATATTCTGAACTCATATTTTTATCCATGATAATTACCCAATTTTTTAACTTTCCTCACTCTCTCCCACGGAATTCTTTCCACTATCACTTTCTATTTTTATTCCCAAAAAATATTTCTCCTCCCTTAAACTTTTTATCAAATATTCCTCTTCTTCATATCCTTTAGAGCCCCTTTTAGATTTACTTCTCCCCTTTCCTCGGAATCCGTTAAAGTCTCCCTTTCCGACCAGTTTTTTGTTTCCAAAATATCTATGAAACTATCTGCAATATTTTGAACTCCCTCAAGTTTCTCCTCTCTCTTTAATTCCCTTATACCTCCAAAAGCACACAGTTGCTTTCGTGGAATTTCTGTGTGCTTATCTCTCTTCCCCTTACTACCGATGCGTTGAAGCTCCAAAATATCTTCATCCTCTTTCTCCTCTTCCCCTTGTTCCTCTTCATCGATATTCCAACTTCTAATTTCTTCCAAACAAGGACACACCTCCATATAGTGACCCAGTTTCGTACAAAAGACGCAAACCCCCTTTTTCAAAGCTCCCCTTTCTTTTCCTCTTCCTCTCTTTCCACCAAAGTTCCGATAAAGTTTACCTTTGTCTTTTTTCCTCTAATCACGCTTCCGCTCGTCACCACCATCTGTTAGTGCATTCACCCCGTCACTTCTCCTACGAAGCTCAAAAGTGCTTTCCCTCTTAAGAATATCCCCATGGTAATGCTCCAAGTCCATGAGGGGCCATCAATTTCCTAGATACGGTTAATGATGTTTTCGTACTCATCTGGGAGAGTCATGATTAGTGTGGTAATCTTTCTCTCCTCAGATTCAACAAACTCGTCACTAGCAAGCTCAACATATAACGCAACAATATCATTGCAAAACTCTATCATGCTACCGCCTTTATAAACATAGGCCTCTATTTCCAGTTTTACTAATTATTTCCTCTGTATAGTCTCACTCATATAAATATGAATTGTTGTTTCCCAGATTTCCGAAGACTTGGTTAAATTTATAAGAGTGATTGCTATGGAGTTAGAAACATATCTAAGTATGAGATGTTTTGCTTTAGTGTTTTTATATTCCCAAATTTTCTTGTCATCTTCTTCAGTTTTTGGTTGAGTTATAATCCCCACAAGTGGAACCGTAGCTGAGAGCCTAATTCCCCTCACCATCGGTGTTCCCTTTTCTTTTCTCCCCTTTTCTTCCTTCTATGGCAATGATTTTCCCTTCACCTTCCGTTGCTTCTGAAATCCGGTTGGTTTTTTGGGAAGCCCCAAATGAATATTTGTAATGAGTTCCACCAAAGCCCGGTGTCGGACACCTCACTTGTCCTGAAACAATTTCCCATAAGTGCTTTTGGAAAAGCAATTTCTCCATCGTAAACTCCTAATAAGTGAAGTCTGTTACATCAAACATAGGTACCCTAGGTGGTGGGCCCATAACTTGAAACTATGAGACCTCCATTGGTCCTAAGAATAGGCAGCTCTCAAGAAGTTTATCTAGATACTCCTCACTCCAAGTTGATACAAACCCAAATCATTGACCCCTTGACAATCATAACCCCAATACAACTTCAACCTTGTGAAATAAAACTTTGTGTGTGCTCAGTCCTACCACGGAATGCAAAGTTAGGTCATGAGTTTTGGGCACATTCACCCACTTTGACTTTCCCTTAGAAATGCAGCCACCCTCGCTGGAAAAAACTCTAACTAACTACACTCTAATGTAGCGTGGACTCCTTGGAATCCGCACCAAAAAGAATCACTGAATTTGGTCAACCGAGTGAGTTGTAATTAAATGGCAAAGTTTACCTATTTATACAAATGCTTTGTAGAAGAGAGGCAACTACCTACCAAAATTATTCTAAGTCCTAAAACCCCTCTCTAAGCTTCCTAATAGTGAGGTGCAGACCAATCATAAGAGTGAAACTCTGAGACCTCCATAAGTCCTCAGAGTGGACACCTTCCAAGAAGCCTCTAGGATAACCCTGACCCCTTTGTGTTTCAGCAAAAATAACTGCCACCCTAGCAGAAAATAACTATGACCAACTTCACCCCTGTGAAGGCAAGACTCCCCTGAGTCGATAGCAAAAAGAATCTCTAAATTTGCCCCTCGAGCAGTAAGTTATGGAGGGTCAAAGTTGACCTTTTGTACAGAAGCTCTCTGGGAGAGAGGATCCTATCTTCTAATTTTTCTAAGTCCTATCCCTCTCACAAACTCTATCTACTTATGTACGGAGCCAATCAGATTTCAGTTTCGTACACAAAAGTACAGCTGCCACTGTACTTTCTGTACGGACACTGTACGACATGGCCTAAATGTTAACATGTGGTATGTCTGGATTCGCTCCCTTAATCCTCGGAGATGCGGCGATCCAATGTCATTCCGCCACGTGTCATCCGATGTGGAGATGACCACAAACCGCCGAAATCCTCTTCCGCGATCTCGGCGTTAATTCCAACCGTCCGATTAAATTCACATTTAATCGTAGCAATAATAAATACATGCGCGGTATTCGTTTCACTAAAGAGATAAATTCGCGGTATTGGTTTCTTATCCGTACCGAAATCCGTACTTTTACTTTTCTAGATATATGTCTCGCGTAAGAGTTATAGTTAAATGAACTATCCTACGTATAAATGTTTAAATAATAATTAAACCATATACTACATAACACTACTTCTAGACTTAACGGCTAAGGCTAACGGCTACGGCTGTCTGCCGGCCGGTAGGTACCAGGATCAAATCCTGTGGCCGGCACATATCTTTTAGTAAATTAACCTCTAACTAATATATATTTTCTCGTAAACCTCAGGATAGCCTAGGTAGCCATGGCTCTAGCTCCCTCCCCAATTTCTCAATGACTGCGACAAGTTTGAGAGTTGGAGAGAGAAGTTAGGGGTAGACTGCCTCGACTTCTACCTTATTTCTATTCAGACCTAGAAAACACTTGAAAAAGACCATTAATTTCTACACTCCCCTTATTTTCTAGTTAATCTTTAATTTCAGACCACACTTTTCCTTGGAGAAAATTAGCTTAGGGGAAGGCACAGGTTTGGTCATCATATCTGCTACCATCTCACTATCTGGTCGGTACTCTAAACTGATTATTTTGTTTTCTACTTTCTCTCTAACAAAGCTGAGTCTAATGTCCATGTGTTTAGCTTTAAAATGATGTTTAGGATTGGAAGAAATAGTGATTGCTGCTTGATTATCACAAAAAATTTTCTGCACACCACTCTTAAGGTGACCTAGCTCACCAAGCAAAGACTTGACCCACATCAATTCTTTTACAGCAAAGCAACAGGCCATATACTCAGCCTCCATGGTGGACTGAGCAATAACTTTTTGTTGTTTGCTACTCCAACAGCAAGCCCCATCACCCACATATAATACATATCCAGAAGTGCATCTCCTCATTGGAGCATCACCATAACTGGCATCACTCCAAGTAGTGATTTCATTATTCTCCCCACCCAAATGCAACCATAGATCCCTAGTTCCTATCAAATATCTAAGGACTCTCTTAGCTGCCTCCCAATCCCTCTTAGTGGGAGCAATTAGACTTCTACTCAGCACTCCTACAGCTGCAGCTAAATCCGGCTGGGTACAATTCATAAAATAGATTAGACTTCCCACTACTTGCCTGTAAGGAATAGTCTGCATGAACCTCTGTTATTCAAGAGATAATTCTTCGTCTAAGACTATGACTCCTTCTTCCTCACTCCCCTCACTTCCCTTCTTCAACTCCATTGGAGTTGTACAACTATTAGCTTTATCCATTTGAATTTTTCAAGCATGTTCCCTATTGCTTTCTTTGAGTCAATCTTATAATTTTTCTTTTTCGGTCTCTCTCTACTTGAATTCCCAAAACATATTTTGCTTCCCCCATATCGTTCATTTCAAATCTCCCCTTAAGATAGGTTTTCAGTTTATTAATTTTTTCCATTGATTTACTTAAAATAAGCAAATCATCAACATAAATTGCAATAAATATAATACCTTCCTCATCTTCGAAAACATAGATTGAGTGATCTGAGCTGATCCGGATATATCTCAGACTGGTAAGAAACTCATCAAGCTTCTTATTCCACTGTCGAGGCGCCTTTTTCAAACCATATAGAGATTTAATCAGCCGGCATACCTTACTTGTTGTCCATAGCCATTTCTAGCCATGGATTCACCCTCGGAAGCACCACAGACTACCCAAAAACAGCCTACTTTGAATCAACACAGAATTCTACAAAAATAACAAAACAAGCTGAAACTACATCAACAGATATTATCTAGGATTTGGAATAACCTCACAAAGTTTCAGACAAATGTAATAAACAGAGCGATCACATCATCTAGTCAAAGTTGCAGAAAAACAGTTTGCCAGAACTTTGATAAAACAGACTAACTTCACAAAGAAGTAAAACACAGACCAGGCACACAATAGTCCTGCAAATCTGTGACAATAATAAAAATACAAAGAGGAACACACATGCAGAATTTCAGATAATTCTGCTAACAGATCTGAGAGTAATCCTCAGATAAAAATTACCAAAAAACACCATAAACAGTTTTTGGTCCAAAAGTTCCTATGTCTTAAAATGACTAAGCCCTACATGTATAAACTAGAGCTCACTACTAAATGTACGGAGGCATACCAGCCGTACGCTATCTACCAGCTACCTCAATTAATGTTAATATACCCGAATACTTCAAGGTATGTCAAAATGAGTAAAATTACACTAATAACTAATTCACAAAAAGACAAAACAATGTTTAACCAAATATTTACACCGACAACAAAATCGTATGCTGAGTCATTGCGTGTTAGTCAACAAGACTCCACGAATCTCGTAAAACAATCCGAGCCGTCCAAAAATAGATATTGTGTGATTGACGCGATTTCGCGTCACCACCACTTGAAAAATACCGGCGGCCTTTGTCCGCCGTCCGTCGCTCTAGTTCGGCACCCTCGATGTCGCGCCACGTAATCCCAAATTCCACTTGACGAAACGACGTCAAACCATCCAAGTTTGTCCGTACCGCAATTACGTACATCGCCATAAATTACGCTTACCAATTTTAAGTACTCCTGTAAAATAACATTCTTTGTACCGTCGCGTCCATTTCCATAAATGCCACCTGTCGCATTATGTTTTGTACGTGCGACGTACCATTTCAATCTCTTCGAATATTTTACGTCGGATCGCGTCGCAATCCGCCGTCCATTTCTTAACGCATTCCGCGTCACTCAATTACTCCATCACGTCCCTTTAATTTTACTCATACATTTATTCCCCCAATCCACAAATCCATTCGAAACTCCATTTGTATAACCACATTAGTTCCGGTAATAACATACGCACGAAACGTCGCGTGCGCACAAAATGTCGCGTACGCACGAGACTAACATTTCAGAACAACACTCCCCCGAAATTTTAGTTTCGTGCACCCTTAATAAAGTATGCAACGTATCAAATGTAACTGTACCTTTCCGTACCTCCAAATTTCTCCTTTTTTTTTCTTCATTCAAACGTCACCACTGCTTCCGCTGACGTCACCACTGTTCTTGCTGCCTCCAGCCATGTCTTCTGAAATTTGTCTTTCCACAACACACCATTGCTTCCACTCCCTCCTTCCAAATACGTCCTTCTCGACTACGCCATTATTTTTCCTGCCTTTTTTTAGGTCTTCAAAAATATATAAAACGATCTTTTCAATCTAATTTCAAAAATTCAAATACCAAATCCGAATCTTACAAGGTTGGCGAATGTCAAAAAGTGACTACCTTCATAAGACATACATTTCATATAAATCCTTAAAGATGAAAGATTTTCCATAAATTCTTGTTCCCAAATAAAATCCTCCATAAATTTATTTTTCACGATGTTTTCTCTTTATCACCTTTTGCAAATGTTTTCTTCTATGGTTGGTCTTTTGATATCTGCATCTTTTCTTTGTTCTCTTACTGCAGTTCGATGTCTTGCCAAAATTTATACCTTTATCACAATTTTTTTTTCTGATTTTTCTAATTTTTGTTATTTTATTTTCTTTCCCACTATCATGACATTTCTCTTTTAATCCAATTTTCTGAACACCTTTCATCTCTCTCTCTCTAAGTACAATAATCTCCTCATGCAAATTAACTTCAATTTCCACTTCCAAATGACCTTCACCTCCTCCAACTATTCTCACTTCAATAACCTCTTCTTCTTGTAAATATTTATCACTCACCAATCTGTCATCGGAAAAATTGACAGAAACCAAATCCTTTTCTGTCACCTCTTTCTCCACTCCATTTTTGGTGGCAGCACATGTTTCCTTTCCTTCCTCATTTTCCATATTTAGAAAAATAACAGTCGGCAAGTATACAAATTCATCAACGGGAAGTGTAGCCCTTCGTGTCGGGGGTCAAACCCGATTGTCATCCCATCCATTTCGAAAAATTCGTGTGACACATGCACTTTTATAAAGTGGACATACTCTAAAAGTATGTCCTAAATCATTCCAATAAAAACAATTTTCTGATTTACCACTTTTTCTATTTTTCTGAAATTGTGATCTCACACCCTGATAATTCCCCCTATTCTTTAAAGCCTCTTTATCATCTTCTTCATCTAAAACAAATCTGATAGCTAAAGGTAAGCTCCAATCCTTTTTATCAACTTGTTTTAATCTATCTAAAGCACACCTATATTCTTTAGGTAATCCTTTCATTAACAAGAGAACCTTTTGAACATTTGTAAAGTTTCCTCCTGCAATATCATTTTCTGCAAACAATCTTTGCAAACTAAGGCAATATTTCAACATGCTACCTCCAGCATATTTATATTCAAATATTTTTGTAGCACTAATCATCCAATGATACACATAAGTCTTTTGATAAGTGCATTCTAAACACTTCCACAATTCAGCTGCACTCTTCACATCAAGGTACATCATTACAAATTCCTTTGTCATAGATAGCTTGATAATCCTCAAGCACTCCAGGTTTTTCTCCTCCCATTCAGACGATGTTTCGACACATGTCCCATCCACCACATCCATAAGCTCCCTCAACTTGAAGTAGCTCTCCATAATACTCCTCCAACAATAATATTCAGTTCCATCAAATATGGGTAAGTACGATTCATTCAATATGGGTAGCCATGGGCGTGGGCCCATAACCTGTTGTCCATAGCCATTTCTAGCCATGGATTCACCCTCGGAAGCACCATAGACTACCCAAAAACAGCCTACTTTGAATCAACACAGAATTCTACAAAAATAACAAAACAAGCTGAAACTACATCAACAGATATTATCTAGGATTTGGAATAACCTCACAAAGTTTCAGACAAATGTAATAAACAGAGCGATCACATCATCTAGTCAAAGTTGCAGAAAAACAGTTTGCCAGAACTTTGATAAAACAGACTAACTTCACAAAGAAGTAAAACACAGACCAGGCACACAATAGTCCTGCAAATCTGTGACAATAATAAAAATACAAAGAGGAACACACATGCAGAATTTCAGATAATTCTGCTAACAGATCTGAGAGTAATCCTCAGATAAAAATTACCAAAAAACACCATAAACAGTTTTTGGTCCAAAAGTTCCTATGTCTTAAAATGACTAAGCCCTACAAGTATAAACTAGAGCTCACTACTAAACGTACGGAGGCATACCAGCCGTACGCTATCTACCAGCTACCTCAATTAATGTTAATATACCCGAATACTTCAAGGTATGTCAAAATGAGTAAAAGTACACTAATAACTAATTCACAAAAAGACAAAACAATGTTTAACCAAATATTTACACCGACAACAAAATCGTATGCTGAGTCATTGCGTGTTAGTCAACAAGACTCCACGAATCTCGTAAAACAATCCGAGCCGTCCAAAAATAGATATTGTGTGATTGACGCGATTTCGCGTCACCACCACTTGAAAAATACCGGCGGCCTTTGTCCGCCGTCCGTCGCTCTAGTTCGGCACCCTCGATGTCGCGCCACGTAATCCCAAATTCCACTTGACGAAACGACGTCAAACCATCCAAGTTTGTCCGTACCGCAATTACGTACTTCGCCATAAATTACGCTTACCAATTTTAAGTACTCCTGTAAAATAACATTCTTTGTACCGTCGCGTCCATTTCCATAAATGCCACCTGTCACATTATGTTTTGTACGTGCGACGTACCATTTCAATCTCCTCGACCGCCGTCCATTTCTTAACGCATTCCGCGCCACTCAATTACTCCATCACGTCCCTTTAATTTTACTCATACATTTATTCCCCCAATCCATAAATCCATTCGAACCTCCATTTGTATAACCACATTAGTTCCAGTAATAACATACGCACGAAACGTCGCGTGCGCACAAAATGTCGCGTACGCACGAAACAAACATTTCAGAACAACATTACTCTCCTCTCCTTCCTCCACAAACCCTTCGGGTTGTCGCATGAAGATCTCCTCTTCCAATTCTCCATACAAAAAGGCTGTTTTGATGTCTATCTGGTGCACTTCCATGTCTTCCGCGTTGCCAATATGAGAAGTATGCGGACGGAGGGAAATCAGACCACCGGGGCAAAGGTTTCCTTGTAGTCAATTCCCTCTTTTAGTGTAAATCCCTTTGCCACTAATCGGGCCTTGTAGCGCTCAATTGTGTTATCTGGGTTCAGTTTTAATTTGAAAACCCACTTACAACCGATTGGTTTTCGGTTAGGTGGACAATCAACCAGCTCATAAGTATCGACTACCATAAATGAGGCCATCTCCTCATTGATGGCTGTCTTCCACCGGTTTCTTTCTGGACAAGTCATCGCCTCTCCATAAGTTTGAGGTTCATCTTGATAAGATAGTTTAGTTACCTTGTTATTAACCTGTTTTTCTTGCAGTCTTTTGCTACTTCTCCTCCCCCCTCAAAATCTGAGGCTTGAATAGATGGTTCTCGTGGATTCTTTTGCACAAACTCCTATCCCTTGATTCCGAATCAATTTCCACCACGTCTTCCGCTTCGGGTAGAGTTGCTACTAGAGTTTCCACAGCCGAGTCCTTTTCGGTTTGATTTGTACCTGCAAGAATATCATCGTCTCTAAAACCCGGATATTTAGGGAGCTCAAAGTCATCGGAATTTTCTGACTCAAATCTGATTTTTACTGACTTTGTATATTTGAAGGGATCCACACACTTTTCTTCATCCATAACTACTAGATGCTTTACTAAGATTATATCTTCCCTTTTTAGATCATAAACTCTATATCCTTTAACATCCTCGTAATATCCTAATAAGTATCCCGATTTTCCTTTATGATCTAGCTTCGAATTAGACCGATCTGTATCTAGACTGAATACTTGACTGCCCAAAACCTTTAAGTGAGATAAGTCTGGTTTCCGGCCTGTCCATCTCTCATAAGGTGTTTGATCTTTTATAGCTGAAGTAAGAACTATATATTTGAGGTAATTAGCACAGTTCATTGCTTCTGCCCAAAACCTTTTTCCTATCTTCTTATCTGACAACATACTTCTAGCACTATCACTTAGTGTTCTATTTAACCTTTCAGCTACCCCATTCTGTTTTAGGTTTTCTACAACTATCTTTTGGTGTTGGACCCTATCTTCCCTCAGAAAATCCTCAAACTGGTTAGAAGTATACTCTCCACCATTGTGTAGAAACTAATGGTTTTGAAGTATTTTCTACGTCTGAAAAGAAATATAGAAGCCGAGGCAGTCTATCTCTAACTTCTCTCTCCAACTCTCAAACTTGTCGCAGTCACTGAAAAATTGGAGAGGAAGCTAGAGCCATGGCTACCTAGGCTATCCTGAGGTTTACGGGAAATTTATATTAGTTCGGATTTATTTATTTAAAAGGTATGTGCGGGCGGCAGGAATTGATCATTGTACCTACCGGCCGGCAGACAGGATATACCGGTAGCCTTAGCCGTTAAGTCTAGTAGTCATGATAAAGATTGATAGTTATTTAAATATGTATACGTATGATTATTCATTTAACTATAATAGATTACGGGATACATAGATCCGGTAATATATAAAGTACAGATTACGGTACGGACTATAAATCAATACCGCGCATTTGTTTCGTAAATGAAACAAATACCGCACATGTATTTATTACGGCTACGATTAAATTAGATTCTAAATCGGACGGCCGCAATTAGCGTCGAGATCGCGGAGGAAGTTTTCGGTGGTTTGTGGCCATCGCCACATCAGATGACGCGTGGCGAAATTTCGTTGGATCGTGGAATCCCCGGAGATTATGGCATCGAATCCGGATATGACATGTGTCGACATTTAGGCCTTGTCGTATAATGTCCGTACCTAAAGTAAACCGGCAGCTGTACTTTTGCGTACGGAACTCAATTCGGCTTGGTTCCGTACATCACTAGATAGAGTCTGTGAGAGAGATAGGACTTAGAAAAATTAGGAGATAGGACCCTCTCTCCCAGAGAGCTTTTGTACAAAAGGTCAACTTTGACCCTCCATAACTTACTGCTCAGGGGAACAAATTCAGAGATTCTTTTTGATATCAACTCAAGGGAGTCTTCTCTTCACAGGGATGAAGGTGGTCAGAGTTTTTGTGTGCCAGGGTGGCAGTTATTTTTGCTTAAACACAAAGGGGTCAGGATTATCCTAGAGGCATCTTGGAAGCTGTCCACTCTGAGGACTTATGGAGGTCTCAGAGTTTCACATTGTCACTCCATACTCTCTTGATTGGAGTTTCATGGAGTTTTTCGCTTCATGCTTTATATTGTCTAAAATAATCCTGAGCTTCTGACTTGTTTTTCAAAAAATACACCCGCGAATACCGAGACCAATCATCAGTTATAGTCATCATAAATCTCTTCCCCCCCGTTGAGGGCACTCTAGCCGGTCCCCAAATATCTGTGTGTACTAGATCTAGAATTTTTTCTCCCTTATAGGTGGCTCTTTTAGGAAAGGGTAATCTGTGTGTTTTACCTTGAGCACATCCACTACAATCACTTATATTATCATTCTCACTAAACTTAATCCCTTCCACCACTCCCATCTTTTTCATCTCTCTTAACTTGTCTAGATTCACATGCCAAAGCCTCTTATGCCACATCATAATATCATGAACACCAGCATAATAAAGTTTCTTCGTTTCATTACTTAAGATCAGCCTAAACATCTCATGGCTACCTTTCTCAGCAATGAAATAGACATCCTCCTCAAAACTAGCAGTAAAGACTCCTTCTCTAGTGCTAGTGAAAAAACCCTTATCATCTAAATAGATGTAGAAATAAGGTTTTTCTTCAGCTCGAGAATAAACAATACATCGGAGAATTTTAATATTGATGTCTTTCCTTCTACTAACACTTTCAGATCTACCGATCCTACAAGAGTAGTGGTGACTATCCTCCCATCCCCGTACTCTATCTCTACGGTGGGAATCTTTCTTATCTTAGTGAACAGGTGCCTATCCTTACACATGTGCATGGAGGCACCTGATCTCTATAATCTAGCCTGCTTCACCTTTCAATCCACCGTAAGCACATTTCTGCCTTCGTGGAATTTCAACCTCATTTTTCGCCTCCAACTCCTCATCCAAAAGGAGCTCATCGTCCTCGTCCTCGGATTCCGCCTCAAGTACCTTTGTGACAAGGGCCTTTTTCTTTCCTCTCGGGGTACCACCGGTCTGCCCCTCCTTTAACCAAAGCTCGGTTAGCTTAGTGCACTCTGCCATATAGTGCCCCGGTTTCTTACAAAAATGACATAAACCTTTGGGAGCCCTTGGTTTGAACTTCAGCCTGTTTTTTCTGCTCCCTACCCCCATAGTTTCCGACTGGTTTCCGGGAATCCTTCTTCCTCCAGTCAGTCGCTGTTGCCAAGGCTTGGCCACTCTTTCCTACCCTTCGGATCTCAATCGTATTCTCTCGAACGAGAATCATCCCTACTATTGAGTTCCATATCCACCTTGAGTCCGGCAAGTCCTGCACACGGTTGACTATGTTCTCGAACTCATCAGGTAACTTCATCAGTAAACAGTTAACCTTTTCTTTTTCACTAAAATCTTTTCCCGCACTCTCTAGCTCCATCAAGAGTGTAGCAAGCTCATTGCAAAAATCCAACATATTTCCCCCTTTGTATACATTCTCCTTAACTTTCTGATTTGCCAACTGTTGTTGTTGAATCGTACCACTTCGGTACATCTCTATGAGAGCCATCCAAAGATCGGATGCCCTTTCTACCTGCAAATGAGGACATGCAAGTCCTTGAGTCAGATGGCGTAGGATAAAGTGCTTTGCCGCCATATTGTTGAAGTCCCAAGTTTCAGTATCATTCTCCTCGTTCCTCGGAATAGGTGACATGAATGCCGAACCAGTTGCTATTGGTGTGGTCGCCTCCTTCTCCTTTCCTTTGTCCACCAGCTCTCTTTCTTTTGTTTCCTCCGTTGAAGGTGGATCCTCTTCTCTGGTGAATCTGCTTCCTCCAAACCCTGGAGGAATTCGAAGACTTGATGGGCGCCCCAACCGTCCACTCACTATCCCCTAAAACCTTTTTTTGCATAGAGCTCCTATCATCATACTTTCTCGGTATATGAAGCTTGTTCCATTAAAGATTGGTACCCTAGAGGGTGGGCCCATAACTTGAAACTCTGAGACCACCATAAGTCCTCAGAGTGGACAGCTTCCAAGAAGCCTCTAGGATAACCTTGACCCCTTTGTGTTTCAGAAAAAATAACTGCCACCCTGACAGACAAAATCTTTGACCAACTTCACCCTTGTGAAGACAAGACTCCCCTGAGTCGATAGCAAAAAGAATCTCTGAATTTGCTCCCCTGAGTCGTAAGTTATGGAGGGTCAAAGTTGAACTTTTGTACAGAAGCTCTTTGGGAGAGAGGGTCCTATCTTCTAATTTTTCTAAGTCCTATCTCTCTCACAAACTCTATCTACTGATGTACGGAGCCAATCAGATTTCAGTTCCGTACACAAAAGTACAGCTGCCAGTGTAATTTCTGTACGGACAGTGTAGGACATGGCCTAAATGTTGACACGTGGTATGTCCGGATTCGCTCCCTTAATCCTCGGAGATGCCGCAATCCAATGTGCTTCCGCCATGTGTCATCCGATGTGGCGATGACCACAAACCGGCAAAATCCTCTTCAGCGATCTCGGCGCTAATTCCGGCTGTCCGATTAAATTCACATTTAATCGTAGCCGTAATAAATGCATGCACGGTATTGTTTCACTAAAGAGATAAATGCGCGGTATTGGTTTCTTATCCGTACCGGAATCCGTACTTTTACTTTTACAAGATATATGTCTCTCGTAAACAGTTACAATTAAATGAACTATCCTACGTATAAATGTTTAAATAATAATCAAACCATATACTACATAACACTACTTCTAGACTTAACGGCTAAGGCTAACGGCTACCGGCTGTCTGCCGGCCGGTAGGTACCAGGATCAAATCCTGTGGCCGGCACATATCTTTTAGTTAACAAACCACTAACTAATATATATTTTCCCGTAAACCTCTGGATAGCCTAGGTAGCCATGGCTCTAGCTCCCTCTCCAATTTCTCAGTGACTGCAACAAGTTTGAGAGTTGGAGAGAGAAGTTAGAGGTAGACTGCCTCGGCATCTTTCTTATTTCTATTCAGACCTAGAAAATACTTTAAAAAGACCATTAATTTCTACAAAGAGTGTACCGTACAAAAAATTACAGGTAGCGTCGTACTTTCTGTACGGTCCATATACGATATGAGCATAATGTAACATTTGTCACATTCGGAATTATCATCTCGCGTTCTGGAAATCCTGCAATCCTCTCGGATACTGCCACGTGTCACCCGCAATGGGAGTGTCCGAAAAAGCCAAGTCGTCCACTCCAAAATCTCAGCTCGCACCACGACCGTTCGATGAAGACTGTCATTTAATATTGGCAGTTTAAATAATGTGTCGTTTCGTTAATTCTGCGTGGTACGGAATTTGTGCGGTATAATACGTTTCCGTGTTCAAGCCGTCCCGTAAGCAGTTAAATGAAACATATAGTATCGTTCACATTTATATAATTGTTGTACCCTATATAATTCAGCACCGATCCTTTACTATTTGATAAAGCTACCGCCTACCGGATACTTGACGGATGACAGGTACCATGATCAACTCTTGTGTCCGTCAAGATCTTTTTGATACACCTACCTTAAACTACAGCTTGTCTCTCTCTCTGGGAAGCATGGGCAGCTAAGGTTCTAGCTTCCTCTCCAACTTTCAGTGACTGTGACAATTGTGGGGGTTTGGAGAGTGGAGCGAGAGGGAGGCTGCCTTTGTTGACTTCCTGTTATTAAGTTTCCTTTATTCACACCTAGAAAATATATACATTTCAACAAACATCACTGAAATCTACTTTTGTGAAATCGAACGTCTAGGAGGAGCTCATGGTGGTTAGAAAAATTTAGGGGTACAAATACTCGGGGGGAATTTGGGTCGAGTATTATGATAACTTTTGTGCATTTATTGATGTACACTCTTTTGTTGGGGGGTCATTTCATGAGTTTCAGCAGGCAACTCTACTTATTAGAGGTCTTTCTAGTATCATGAAAGGTGTATCTACTCAGTTAAAGAGTCATGATAAAGCTAGTTAGTCATTTCAATTAGCATATAATCTTATATTGGAGGAAGATTGTAATACTAAACTCCTTGAATAAGAAGGAAAGGTTGAAGCTTTTGCCACAGACTTTCACAAAAAAAACCAGTTTAATTAGAATATGAATAAGTTTAACCAGAATCAGAATCAGTTTCATCAGTTTAATCAGAGGCCAAATAGAAAATCTTCTACTGCATGTTTCTATTGTTCTGAGAAAGTTCATGGATACAGGTACTGTCATTAGCTGAAAAAGGCAAATGAGACAGGTTTATACAAGCTAGGTTGGAAGTAAAGCGAATATCACATAGGCTTTTCTGGAAACCCTACCCGTAGAGATGCTCTTTTTTCAGCTTTTGCAACTGATGCTGATGAGTCTCTAAACTTCAATGAGCAAGAGGAGGGAGAATTATTTGTTATTGCGTCAACAATAGAGGGTCCTTAGAATGCAAGATGGCATGGAGGGTCCTTAGGATGCAAGATGGATCATGGACACGGGAGCATCAGCCCACATGTGTTGGAACGAGGCGGCTTTTACAAAGGTGTTGCAAACACTTCCAAAGAGTATCTACTATGCTTGTGGCATGAGTGTTCAAACCTCAGCTCAAGGTGATGCTTCTTTAATGGTAGATGTGGGGGGGAAGTCAGTAGAGAGAACTCTTCATAATGTTTTGTATGTTCCAAACTTAAAAAAAAAAATTTTCTCTACATCCTTAGTGGAGAGCAAAGGCTTTGAAGTCATTCTGAAAGGAGGTAGACAGGTTGTTAACAAGAAAGGAAAAGTAGCAGTTACACGAACTAGAGATTCTAGCAAAATGTACCGGATGGACGTGGCTGAATCAAAGGAAAATGATGTTTTCTACTCCAGTGTCGAGTCTGATAATGAGTTGTGGCATAAAAGATAAGGACACATGAATTATGATAGTCTAAAAAAAATGGTGAATTCGGGAAAAGTTAATGGAGTGTTTCTCACCTATCATCCTATAAAATCATGTGATGCAGTTCACTTGGTAAGATCCACAGATTGCCATTTCCACAGGAAACAAATCACATATCGGAATGAGTTCTACAGCTAATACATTCAGATGTTCTCGCTCCTTCACAAGTGGCTTCGGCTGGAGGCGTCCACTATATTGTCACATTCACTGATGACTACTCCAGGTACACGAAAGTTTACTTCATGCAGCATAAAAGTGAAGTGTTTACGCACTTCAAACAGTACAATGCGTGGACCGAAAAGCTTCATAGAGTTTCGATCTTGGCGCTGAGATCGGACAATGGGGGAGAATACACATCAAAGGAATTCAAAGAATTTTTTCTTGAGGAAGATATCACTCACAGTCTTACAGTTCCAAACACACTGGAACAAAATGGCGTTTGTGAAAGACTAAATAGGACAGTGAGAGAGAGTGCTCGGTCCATGCTTGCAAATAAAGGGCTCGATTTGAAATTCTGGGCTGAAGCACTTAAGTGTGTTGTCTATATTAAAAACATAATTGCTTCTAGATGTGTTAACACTACACCTTATGAGCTTTGGACAGGAGAAAAACCTGATGTTAGTCACTTTAAGATTTTTGGTAGCAAGTGCTTTATTTTAGACACTTCACAGAATAGATGGAAAATGGAGGCTAATGGCTTACTTGGGATTTTGATGGGGTATGATGATAATGCAAAAGGGTATAGAGTTTTTGTACTTGAGAAACAGAAGTTGATTATCTCAAGAAATATCTAGATTAAAGAAGAAAAGGATTCGGTTAACTTATTTAAAATGCCACATAAACAGGAAAAGGAAAAACATGAATATGTTATTTTTCACCATACACAACGAGTCTACTTTCCAACAGCAAATGGGACACCTCTTCCTTCAGTTTCTCTAGTGCCATCACATGATGCTTCAACACAAGTTACAACTGAGGAGGAAGGAACTGCTACACAATCAGTACCAGCTCAGGTTACGGTTCAAACAAAGAAAAAAAATCAGAGGCTGCCGACGAGTTCAGCCTCAGAATTTCTTGGGGGAAAGATATCTAGCAGCTGTCTGCAAGCAAACTCTCACTTGCTTTTTCTGCAGCTAGAGAGGGGCTTCTTGTAGAAATTAATGGTTTTAAAGTATTTTCTAGGTCTGAATAGAAATAAAGAAGCCGAGGCAGTCTACCTCTAACTTCTCTCTCCAAACTCTCAAACTTGTCGCAGTCACTAAGAAATTGGAGAGGAAGCTAGAGCCATGGCTACCTAGGCTATCCTGAGGTTTACGGGAAATTTATACTAGTTAGGGAATTATTTACTAAAAGGTCTATGCTGGCCACAGGATTTGATCCTGGTACCTACCGGCCGACAGATAGTAAATAGCCGGTAGCCTTAGCCGTTAAGTCTAAAAGTAGTCTTACGCATTATATAGTACGATAATAAATTAAACAATAAATCATAGGATATATCATTTAACTATAATTGTTAACGGGATACATAGATCTGGTATGTAAAAGTACGAATTGCGGTACGGATAAGAAATCAATACCGCGCATAGATTTCGTAAGCGAAACAAATACCGCGCATGTAATTATTACGGCTACGATCAAATACGAGTTTAATCGGACGGCGGGAATAAGCGCCGAGATCGCGGAAGAAGAATGCGGCGGTTTGTGGGCATCGCCACATCGGATGACAGTGGCGATGTTACATTGGAGCGCGGCATCTCCGAGGATTAAAGGAGCGAATCCGGACATACCACGTGTCGACATTTAGGCCATGTCATACAATGTCCGTACATAAAGTACACCGGCAGCTGTACTTTTTCGTACGGAACTGTAATCTTATTGGTTCCGTACATCAGTAGATAGAGTCTGTGAGAGAGATAGGACTTAGAAAAATTAGAAGATAGGACCCTCTCTCCCAGAGAGCTTCTGTACAAAAGGTCAACTTTGACCCTCCATAACTTACGACTCAGGGGAGCAAATTCAAAGATTCTTTTTGCTATCGACTCAGGGAAGTCTTGTCTTCACAAGGGTGAAGTTGGTCAAAGTTTTTGTCTGTCAGGGTGGCAGTTATTTTTTCTGAAACACAAAGGGGTCAAGGTTATCCTAGAGGCTTCTTGGAAGCTGTCCACTCTGAGGACTTATGGTGGTCTCAGAGTTCAAGTTATGGGCCCACCCTCTAGGGTACCAATCTTTAATGGAACAAGCTTCATATACTGAGAAAGTATGATGATAGGAGCTCTATGCGAAAAAAGGTTTTAGGGGATAGTGAGTGGACGGTTGGGGCGCCCATCAAGTCTTCGAATTCCTCCAGGGTTTGGAGGAAGCAGATTCACCAGAGAAGAGGATCCACCTTCAACGGAGGAAACAAAAGAAGGAGAGGTGGTGGACAAAGGAAGGGAGAAGTAGGCGACCACACCAATAGCAATTGGTTCGGCATTCATGTCACCTATTCCGAGGAACGAGGAGAATGATACTGAAACTTGGGACTTCAACAATATGGCGGCAAAGCACTTCATCCTACGCCATCTGACTCAAGGACTTGCATGTCCTCATTTGCAGGTAGAAAGGGCATCCGATCTTTGGATGGCTCTCATAGAGATGTACCGAAGTGGTACGATTCAACAACAACAGTTGGCAAATCAGAAAGTTAAGGAGAATGTATACAAAGGGGGAAATATGTTGGATTTTTGCAATGAGCTTGCTACACTCTTGATGGAGCTAGAGAGTGCGGGAAAAGATTTTAGTGAAAAAGAAAAGGTTAACTGTTTACTGATGAAGTTACCTGATGAGTTCGAGAACATAGTCAACCGTGTGCAGGACTTGCCGGACTCAAGGTGGATATGGAACTCAATAGTAGGGATGATTCTCGTTCGAGAGAATACGATTGAGATCCGAAGGGTAGGAAAGAGTGGCCAAGCCTTGGCAACAGCGACTGACTGGAGGAAGAAGGATTCCCGAAAACCAGTCGGGAACTATGGGGGTAGGGAGCAGAAAAAACAGGCTGAGGAGTTCAAACCAAGGGCTCCCAAAGGTTTATGTCATTTTTGTAAGAAACCTGGGCACTAAATGGCAGAGTGCACTAAGCTAACCGAGCTTTGGTTAAAGGAGGGGCAGACCGGTGGTACCCCGAGAGGAAAGAAAAAGGCCCTTGTCACACAGGTACTTGAGGCGGAATCCGAGGACGAGGACGATGAGCTCCTTTTGGATGAGGAGTTGGAGGCGAAAAATGAGGTTGAAATTCCACGAAGGCAGAAATGTGCTTACGGTGGATTGAAAGGTGAAGCAGGCTAGATTATAGAGATCAGGTGCCTCCATGCACATGTGTAAGGATAGGCACCTGTTCACTAAGATAAGAAAGATTCCCACCGTAGAGATAGAGTACGGGGATGGGAGGATAGTCACCACTACTCTTGTAGGATCGGTAGATCTGAAAGTGTTAGTAGAAGGAAAGACATCAATATTAAAATTCTCCGATGTATTGTTTATTCTCGAGCTGAAGAAAAACCTTATTTCTACATCTATATTAGATGATAAGGGTTTTTTCACTAGCACTAGAGAAGGAGTCTTTACTGCTAGTTTTGAGGAGGATGTCTATTTCATTGCTGAGAAAGGTAGCCATGAGATGTTTAGGCTGATCTTAAGTAATGAAACGAAGAAACTTTATTATGCTGGTGTTCATGATATTATGATGTGGCATAAGAGGCTTTGGCATGTGAATCTAGACAAGTTAAGAGAGATGAAAAAGATGGGAGTGGTGGAAGGGATTAAGTTTAGTGAGAATGATAATATAAGTGATTGTAGTGGATGTGCTCAAGGTAAAACACACAGATTACCCTTTCCTAAATCAACCACCTATAAGGGAGAAAAAATTCTAGATCTAGTACACACAGATATTTGGGGACCGGCTAGAGTGCCCTCAACGGGGGGGAAGAGATTTATGATGACTATAACTGATGATTGGTCTCGGTATTCCCGGGTGTATTTTTTGAAAAACAAGTCAGAAGCTCAGGATTGTTTTAGACAATATAAAGCATGAAGCGAAAAACTCCATGAAACTCCAATCAAGAGAGTATGGAGTGACAATGGTGGAGAGTATACTTCTAACCAGTTTGAGGATTTTCTGAAGGAAGATGGGGTCGAACACCAAAAGACAGTTCTAGAAAATCTGGAACAGAATGGGGTAGCTGAAAGGTTAAATATAACACTAAGTGATAGTGCTATAAGTATGTTGTCGGATAAGAAGATAGGAAAAAGGTTTTGGGCAGAAGTAATGAACGGTGCTAATTACCTCAAAAATAGAGTTCTTACTTCAGCTATAAAAGATCAAACACCTTATGAGAGATGGACAGGCCGGAAACCAGACTTATCTCACTTAAAGGTTTTCGGCAGTCAAGTATTCAGTCTAGATACAGATCAATCTAATTGGAAGCTAGATCCTAAAGGAAAACCGAGATACTTATTAGGATATGATGAGGATGTTAAAGGATATAGAGTTTATGATCTAAAAAGAGAAGATATAATCTTAGTAAAGCATCTAGTAGTTATGGATGAAGGAAAGTGCGTGGATCCCTTCAAATATACAAAGTCAGTAAAAATCAGATTTGAGTTAGAAAATTCCGATGACTTTGAGCTCCCTAACTATCCGAGTTTTAGAGACGATGACATTCTTGCAGGTACAAATCAGACCGAAAAGGACTCGGCTGTGGGAACTCCAGTAGCAACTCTACCCGAAGCGGAAGACGTGGTGGAAATTGATTCGGAATCAAGGGATAGGGGAGAAGCCGAGTTTGTTCGAAAGAATCCACGAGAACCATCTATTCCGGCCTCAGATTTTGAGGGGGGAGGAGAAGTAGCAAAAGACTGCAAGAAAAACAGGTTAATAACAAGGTAACTAAACTATCTTATCAAGATGAACCTCAAACTTATGGAGAGGCGATGACTTGTCCAGAAAGAAACCGGTGGAAGACAGCCATCAATGAGGAGATGGCCTTATTTATGGTAGTCGATACTTGGGAGCTGGTGGATTGTCCACCTAACCGAAAACCAATCGGTTGTAAGTGGGTTTTCAAATTAAAATTGAACCCAGATAACACAATCAAGCGCTACAAGGCCCGACTAGTGGCAAAGGGATTTACACTAAAAGAGGGAATTGACTACAAGGAAACCTTTGCCCCGGTGGTCAGATTTCCCTCCGTCCGCATACTTCTCAGCCTGGCAGCAGCGGAAGACATAGAAGTGCACCAGATGGACATCAAAACAGCCTTTTTGCATGGAGAATTAGAAGAGGAGATCTTCATGCGACAACTCGAAGGGTTTGTGGAGGAAGGAGAGGAGAGTAAGGTATGCCGGCTGATTAAATCTCTTTATGGTTTCAAATAGGCGCCTCGACAGTGGTATAAGAAGCTTGATGAGTTTCTTACCGGTCTGGGATATATCCGGATCAGCTCAGATCACTCAATCTATGTTTTAGAAGATGAGGAAGGTTTTATATTTATTGCAATTTATGTTGATGATTTTCTTGTTTTAAGTAAATTAATGGAAAAAATTAATAAACAAAAAACCGATCTTAAGGGGAGATTTGAAATGAAGGATATGGGGGAAGCAAAATATATTTCGGGAATTCAAGTAGAGAGAGACCGAAAAAGAAAAATTATAAGATTGACTCAAAAAGAAGCAATAGGGAACATGCTTGAAAAAATTCAAATTGATAAAGCTAATAGTTGTACAACTCAAATGGAGTTGAAGAAGGGAAGTGAGGGGAGAGAGGAAGAAGTAGTCATAGTCTTAGACGAGGAATTATCTCCTGAAGAACAGAAGTTCATGCAGACTATTCCTTAGAGACAAGTAGTGGGAAGTCTAATCTATTTTATGAATTGTACCCGACCGGATTTAGCTGCAGCTGTAGGAGTGCTGAGTAGAAGTCTAAATGCTCCCACTAAGATGGATTCCGAGGCAGCTAAGAGAGTCCTTAGATACTTGATAGGAACTAGGGATCTATGATTGCATTTGGGTGGGGAGAAGAGTGACATCACTACTAGGAGTGATTCCAGTTAAAGTGATGCTCCGATGAGGAGATGCACTTCTGGATATGTATTATATGTGGGTGATGGGGCTTGTTGTTGGAGTAGCAAACAGCAAAAGGTTATTGCTCAGTCCACCATGGAGGCTGAGTATATGGCCTCTTGCTCTGTTGTAAAAGAATTGATGTGGGTCAAGTCTTTGTTGGGTGAGCTTGGTCATCTTAAGAGTGGTGTGCAGAAAATATTTTGTGATAATCAGGCAGCAATTGCTATTTATGCCAATCCTAAACATCATTTTAAAGCCAAACACATGGACATCAGACTCAGCTTTGTTAGAGAGAAAGTAGAAAATAAAATAATCAGTTTAGAGTACCGACCAGATAGTGAGATGGTAGCAGATATGATGACCAAACCTGTGCGTTCCCCTAAGCTAATTTTCTGCAAGGAGAAGTGTGGTATGAAATTAAAGATTGACTAGAAAATAAGGGGAGTGTAGAAATTAATGGTTTTAAAGTATTTTCTAGGTCTGAATAGAAATAAAGAAGCCGAGGCAGTCTACCTCTAACTTCTCTCTCTAAACTCTCAAACTTGTCGCAGTCATTGAGAAATTGGAGAGGAAGCTAGAGCCATGGCTACCTAGGCTATCCTGAGGTTTAAGGGAAATTTATACTAGTTAGGGGATTATTTACTAAAAGGTATATTTTATACTAGTTAGGGGATTATTTACTAAAAGGTATATGCCGTCCACAGGATTTGATCCTGGTACCTGCCGGCCAGAGGATTTGATCCTGGTACCTGCCGGCCGACAGATAGTAAATAGCCAATAGCCTTAGCCGTTAAGTGTAGAAGTAGTCTTACGCATTATATAGTACGATAATTAATTAAACAATAATTCGTAGGATATATCATTTAACTATAATTGTTAACGGGATACATAGATCTGGTATGTAAAAGTACGAATTGCGGTACGGATAAGAAATCAATACCGCGCATAGATTTCGTAAGCGAAACAAATACCGCCCATGTATTTATTACGGCTACGATCAAATACGAGTTTAATCGGACGGCCGGAATTAGCGCCGAGATCGCGAAAGAAGAATGCGGCGGTTTGTGGGCATCGCCACATCGGATGACACGTGGCGATGTTACATTGGAGCGCCGCATCTCTGAGGATTAAAGGTGCGAATCCGGACATACCACGTGTCGACATTTAGGCCATGTCGTACAGTGTGCGTACATAAAGTACACCGGCAGCTGTACTTTTTCGTACGGAACTGTAATATGATTGTTCCGTACATCAGTAGATAGAGTCTGTGAGAGAGATAGGACTTAGAAAAATTAGAAGATAGGACCCTCTCTCTCAGAGAGCTTCTGTACAAAAGGTCAACTTTGACCCTCCATAACTTACTGCTCAGGAGAGCAAATTCAGAGATTCTTTTTGCTATCGACTCACGGGAGTCTTGTCTTCACAAGGGTGAATTTGTTTAAAGTTTTTGTCTGTCAGGGTGGCAGTTATTTTTGCTGAAACACAAAGGGGTCAAGGTTATCCTAGAGGCTTCTTGGAAGCTGTCCACTGTGAGGACTTATGGAGGTCTCAGAGTTTCACCTCTAACGATTCAAAAGGCCTTCTAATCACCTGAGAGAAATCGGTGGATCGAGGCGGCAATGGATGAAATCAAGTCTATTATGGAGGCACACACATAGGAGCTGGTGGATCTTCCTCCGGGCAGAAAAGCCATCGGCAGCAAATGGGTCTTTAAGGTGAAGGTGTACCAAGATAACACCATTGAAAGGTATAAAACTAGACTAGTGGCCAAAGGGTACAATCCAAAAGAAGGTATTGACTTTGACGAAACATTCTCTCTAGTTGTCAGATTTCCCATTGTCACAATTTTGCTAAGTCTAGCGGCTATAGAAAATATGGAAATACATCAAATGGATGTTTTAATGGCCTTCTTACATGGAGAATTAGAAGAAACCATTTATATGAAGCAACTTGAAATGTATGTTGAAAAGGGAAAGGAAGAATTAGTGTGTAAATTGATGAAATCTTTGTGTGGGCTAAAACAAGCCCTACGTTAGTGGAATTTGAAGTTAGATGAGTTTTTGACTGGGCTAGGTTTTAAAAGAATTAGCTCAGATCATTCTATATATATCTTACAATGGGAGGATGGGATACTATACATTGCTGTATATGTGGATGACTTATTAATAAGCAAGTTAAGGAATAAAAAAAACTACATTAAAGCGTCTTTAAGGTCTAGGTTCAAGATGAAGGACCTCGGTGAGGCTAAGTATATCTTAGGAATACAGGTAGAAAGAGAAACAAACAAAAGACAAATTATGTTGACTCAGAAATAAACAATAGGTAACATGCTCAAAAAATTTGAAATGAAAAATGTAAAGGGATTTGTAACTCCCATGGAATTCAGCCTAAAATTGGAAGGAATTGATTCAAACTCAAGCATAATGGTTTGTGAGAGTCTAAATACACGAAAGAAGAGTTTATGGCTTCAAATCAATATAGACATGTAGTCGGAAGTCTTATATATTTTATGAATTATACGAGACTCAACATTGCAGCAGCTGTGGGAGTCTTAAGTATAATTTTGCAAAATCCTAAAAAGACAAACTGGGAAGCACCAAAAAAGGTGTTGAGATATCTTGCAGGTACTCGAAATCTTAAGCTTGTACTCGGAGGAGGAGAGGTGAAAATACACACGTGGAGCGATGTTAGCTATGGAGACATGCCAAGCCGGAAATCTATAACCGGTTTTGTTCTGAAAATTGGAGATGAAACTTGCTATTGGAGTAGCAAATTACAAAAGGTTACAACTCAATCCACAATGGAGTTAGAATATATGGCAGCTGCTTTCGCCCTCTAGAAGCTCCTATGGGTCAAATCCATTTTAGAAGAATTTGGGTATATGCAAACATGTCCTCAGGCTATTTGGTGTGACAACCAGGCAACCATTGCAATTGCCTCTAACCCCAGCCATCACTTTAAGAGCAAACACATGGATGTTAGACTTCACTTTGTCAAGGAAAAAATACTTGCAAAAGTCATTAAATTGTGTTATTTAGAAGACGAGACGATGGTGGTTGACATGTTAACAAAAGCCCTTCCTACTTCTAAATTACTGTTTTGCATGGAAAATATTGGACTAAGTGAGTAACTGAGTGTAAAGATTTAGGGAAGTGTTCAAAATTGAAAATCTTTATTTCAGTAGATAGGGCTATGAGAGGAGACTAGAATAACTTATAATATTTTCTAAGTAGGTTGTTGTAGTTCTTACCTCAATTAGTGTTACATTGGCAAAAGTACAATAGAATGTATTGTACTTTTAATAGGACACGCGTCGGCAAGAGAAACCTATGCAAGTTTTACAGAGTGGAGCTGGTAGTCAATTATACCCATCACGCAGGAAACGATTGGCTACACCGGATCAGACGAACAAAATCGGAACCGGTTATTTCAAGAATATATGGTACGGTTTGACATTACGATCGTTGATTACATTCGTGCCAATGAACGCGATTCACTTGGGACTACAAGCCTGATTCACGTGACACCTCAAGTGACAAAGCACTCAAGTGCTTCGTACTACAATGCCACAGTCGGCGGTACTTTAGCGACTACCATTGACTAAGCACCTGGAATGTTTATTGTACTGTTGGCCATTCGAAAATATTTGAAAATCATTGTTTTGTAGTTTAGTGTAATAAAAAATAGTGCTTCGGCAATTAGGTCTTTGGTAAATAATAATTCGGTTTTTGGAGGTACTCATGGTGCAGTAAAGTACACGCTTGATAGTTTGTCGTAAGTCAGAATACTCTTGTAGTACGGTTACCCAAATTGGTGTGACTAGTAGATACTCACTGTGAGTATATATTTTAGGACTAAGCCAATTTTGTAGTATCTAGTTTTGGGAATATGATTTTCTAAGGGGAGTTTTTGGGAAACTTCCAGACATCATATCTAAGGGTTTAATGGGTCATTTGGGCTGCAATTCTGGGAATTTTCAGTTTATTGTGTTGTGTATCATTGTGGCAAGTTTGAGGCATATTGGCTCTTTTTGAGTCATATTTTGTGTCGGATCAAAGTTGGCTATTGCCTAGGTGTTTTGTTAGTTTTTGTTGTTTCTAATGTCTACTTCCACTACTACTGCAGGTTCTTCTCCTGCAACTGTGGTTGTAGAACAACAATCAAAATATTTGTGTGCTTGGGTGGCACTTATTACTGGGAAAGTCAAACGGGAATAAAATTATTTTAGAGGCTTTACATAGGCTGCATACTTTGTGGGCCAATGGAGGCCAAAGAGTTTTACGTTAGGGGCCCACCTTCTAGGGTACCAATTCTAATAGAACGTGGTTCATATACTGGGAGATTATAATAAAAGGTGCACTTTGTGAAAAACGTATATAGGACATTGTGAGTAGTCGTGTGCGGCTGCCATCTGCAAATTGTGGAGTTCCTCCAGATTTTGGAGGGGTTAGATTTGTTGGAATTCAAGTATTTTCTAGGTCTAGAGATTGCAAAATAAAAAGCAAAATAGTAGATATTGACAGCCTGCCTCCAACTCCTCCTCAAGTCCCCACAATTGTCGCAGTCACTGAAGACTGGAGGAGGAGTTAGCCATGGCTGCCTGTGCTGTCTAGAGGGAGACAGACAGTTGTTTTATAGGGGGTTTTCTCTAAAAGTAGTTTTGACAGAGCCAGGATTTGATCCTGGTACCTGCCATGTGTCACAACCGCAGTAGCCGGTAGTCTTATCCAGATAGTCTAAATTGTATTACATATTGACGGGTATGATATTTATTTAAACTGTTACAATTACACTAATTCATTAAACTAGAACTATATGCATACTGCATAGAAACAGTTGTGTAAAGTACGACGTACGGTACGTATACGAAATAAATACCGCGCAGTTTGTTTGACGCCGGAAAGAATACCGCGCAGGTATTTATGACGGCCACGATTGAAATCCAAAATTGATCGGACGGCCGCGAAGGATGCCGAGATCGCGGCGTACGATTTTGGCGGTTTGCGATCACCGCCACATTGAGTGACACGTGGTAACACTACATTGGATTGCGGCAACTCCGGAGATTACGGGAACAAATCCGGATATGACACGTGTCGACATTTTGGCCATGTCGTACAATGGCCGTACATAAAGTACACCGGCACCTGTACTTTTCTGTACGACACAGTAATTTGATTGGTGCCGTACTTCAGTAGATAGAGTTTTAGAGAGGGAATAGGACTTAGATAAATTTTGGGTAGGCAGCTGCCTCTCCCAGAGAGCACCCTGTATAAATGGCAAACTTTGGGCAGCCATAACTATCAATTTACTTGACCATTTACAGTGATTCTTTTTGCTGCGGACTCAGGGGGGTCCACGCTACACACGCGTGTAGTCGGTCAGAGTTTTTGTCTGCCAGGGTGGCTGTATTTCTAAGGGAAAGTCAAAGTGGGTGAATGTGTCCAAATCTCATATTCTAACTTTGCATTCTGTGGTGGAACTGAGCACACAGGAAGTGTTATTTCACAGGGGTGAATCTATATTGGGGTTTTGACTGTCAAGGGGTCAGTCATTTGGGTTTATATCAACTTGGAGTCGGCACTATCTAGAATAGCTTCTTTTGGATCTGCATACTCTGAGGGCCAATGGAGGTCTCAGAGTTTCAAGATTCTAAAAAGGAACTGAATAGACAGAGGAGATAGATGATGACGGAAAGTGTATTCTGTGCGATAAAGGCAAGGAGAATTGAAAGGAAAATCTCAAACCACTAACTCTTGGATCTATACCACTAGGAGCTTTCCAAAAACGGAGGCGAATGATATTTTAATGTGGGATTACAACATCATGGTGGCAACCCATTTTATTCTTAGTCGTCTTACTGAAGTAGTTGCTACCCCTCACCTCAATGTGGTTAAGGCAGCCGATATGTGGGAGGCTCTTATAAACATTTAAAAGAGTAGAATAATGCAGTAACAACAACTAGGTGATCAGAAGTTGCGAGCATATGCTTACAAAGGGGGAAAGATGCTTAATTTTTGTAATGATGTAGCCAATTTTTTTATGGAGTAGGAGAGTGTTGGAAAAAAACAGACCAAGAAAGAAAAGGTGAATTCTCTACACATGAAGCAGCCGGATGATTATAAGAACATTGTTAACAGAGAGAAGATAAATTAGACAATCGATGGGTCTAGAATTTAGTTGTTGGGATGATTCTAATCCGCCAAAATACCATGAAGATCCGGAGAGGAGGCAAGAACGTTCAAGGATTGGCTTCAAGAACTGACTGGATGAAAAATGATTCCAAAAAACCTTATGGAAATTTTGGTGAAGGAGACAAGGGAAACCAATCTGATGGATCTAGATCTAGACCTCCAAAAGGGCTTTATAATTTCTGTAAGAAGGCGGGACACTACACGGCGGGGTGTACTAAATTGATATAGCTAAAATTAATAAAGGACAGATCGACGGATCTGCCGGAGAAAAGAAGAAGGCACTTGTAGGAACACAAGTCAAAGGGGATTTGGGAGAAAATAACGAGGATTCTGATGAGGATGATAGAGAATTTCTACTTAACAAGGAGATGGAGATGAAGGTCAGAACCAAGATTCTAAGGAAGCAGAAATGTGCCTTCAACGAAGTGAAACAAGCTTCCGAAGAAGGTTTGATTATTGATTAAGGTGCATCTATGCATATGTGTAGAGAGAAATAGATGTTTACTAAAATGAGAAAGATCTTTACTGTAGAGATAGAGTATGGGACTGGGAGAGTTGTAACCACTAGCTTAGTGGGATCTGTGGATTCGAAAGTCTTTATTTTTTTTTATTTTTTTTCTGTTTTGTTTTTATTTATGTAATATTTCATTTTTTATGCCATTTTCATTGCGTTGTCATTCCGTATTCTATGTTTTTTTTGCTTATATCCTATTTTTAAATTATTTTTATTGTGTTTTTATTATTTTATTTTTTTCTGTATTGTTTTTGTTTTGTTTTTATTAGCTTTAATTTTGTTTTTGTTTCTTCCATTTATAAGGGAAGGCCAAGGAAGGCAGGGGAGAGGTAGAGGGAGAGGGAGAGGGAGAGGGAGACGGGGAGAGAGAGGGAGAGGGAGAAAAAGACAGAGAGGGAAAAAAGGACGGAGAGGGAGACAGAGTGGGGGAAACGGGAAGGTGGTGCGACAAACCAATGGTGTCAAACATGAAAGGTACAATGATTTCATTGGTGTCTACAAAAGCCGTACCTATCGTACCGCGGCTACTGTACATTCTCTTGCACAAATTGTACGTTATAGTAATCTGATTGGTAGATAGGTCACTAGATAGGGGTTGTGAGTAGGAATTTGGAACTTAGGAAGTTTTCTACTACCTCTCTTCCAGAGAGATTCTGTATATATTTGCTGACTTTGATCAGCCATAACATTTTGCTAGGGTGAGCGTTTTCAGTGATTCCTTTTGTGGCGAACTCAAAGGAGTCCTGCCTTCACTCGAGAGAAGTCGGTTAGGATGATTGCTTGCCTAGGTGGCTGCTATTTTTGTTCAAACCTAAGTGGATCTGGGCTATCCTAGACGCTTAATTTGAGCTGTACATTCTGGACGGCTATGGAGCCCCCAAAATTTCATTTGTGACATTACAAAGTCATGCTACCTTGTGATGTCATTAGTACTTAAACTTTCCACCATGGCTTGTAGATATATTTTTTCTTATCTTTTATTATTCGATATGCCATCAAACTAAGGCCAAAAATATTCAAAAAAAATAAAAAATATTAATTTCATTTGATACTATTATTGTTGCATTTCATTTAGAGAAGAGAGAAAGAGGAAAAGTCAATTGAGAAAGAGGGGGAGAGAAAAGGACGAACATAACTTTTGCAATGGACCCATTAATGAAAATGGTGATAGGAGACCTGAACGAATTTGCCGTACATGCTTGTTATTATTCTATATACATGGGCATGACGAGCACGGAAAAAATAGCGTGTACTCTCCCCCGTGCAAAAAAATTAGAAGACATTTGAAGCGTGCAATAGAATTATGTTATTTGTTAATCGGCTATTACCTCTATTAACATCATCTCGTGAGGTAGTTTCAATACAAGTGTGAAGATGAGTTAACGTGACGTGAAAGTGGGTAAAAAAGATAATAACCAAATTGGAGATCTTTCAAAGTTTGAAAATGAAGCAAAATGTGCTTTGGTTTTTGCCCATTTTTTCGTAGGACGTAAGATTTTTTTGTTGCAAGTCCCATTTTGTGTGAAAACGACGTGAATACATGGGCACACCGCCTTGGGGTTAAGGTCCATCAAGAAATTTTGTAATTGTATATAGAAATTAATGGTTTTTGGTAGGTATTTTTTAGGTCTAATTTGTGTAAAAGAAAACTAGGAAAGAAGCAAAGGCAACCTTCCTCTATCTCCTCTCTCAAGTCCCCACACTTGTCGCAGTCACTTAAGACTGGAGACGGAGTTAGAGCCATGGCTGCCTAGGGTGTCCAAAGAGATAGGGAGCAGTCTAGGTAAGAGTTACCAAAAAGGCTAGACAGACCCAAGATTTGATCCTAGTATCTACTGTCTGTCAAAGTAGCTGGTAGCCGTTAGCTTTGTCCTATAGTCTAGGAAATGTGCTGAGATATATAAGGTGTGATAGCTATTTCAAGATATACTTGTAAAGAATTTCGTTTAACTAAGGGAACAGACTTTAGTGCATAGATCCGGTTGTAAACCTAATACGAATTTAGGTACCTCAAAAACTAAATGACATTTGTTTCAACGGCTAGTATTAAAAGCCACTTTGGATCAGACAACCATAATGCGAGCCGACATCACACACTGGCGGTTTTGGCGGTTTTTGGTCACACCCACACCAAATGACAGGTGGCGCTGTCTTATTGGTTCGCGACATCTTTAGAGAGGATCAGAGAAAATCAGGATGAGATGAACGTCAACTTCTTGGCCATGCAGTATAGTGGCGGTATAGAAAGTACATCGGCACCAGTACTTTTCTCTACTACACAGTTATTTGATTGGTGCTGTACTACAAGGTTTAGATATGGGTTTAGGACTAAGATAATTCTTTTGTAGCCGCCTCTCTCTCAAAGAGCATCTGTATAAAAGGTCATCTTTGACCACCCATAAATTATTGCTAGAGGGAGCAAATTGCTTGATTCTTTTTGTAGTAGAATCAAGGGACTTCTGCCTTCATAGGAGTAGAGATGGTTGAATTTGTTGTTTGTGAGGGTGGCAGACAGTTTTGATCAATCACGAGGGGGTCAAGGATGTCAGGGTGGCTAACAGTTTTGATCAAATACGACGGGGTCAGGGCTATCCTAGAGGCTTCGTGTAAGCGCCCTACTCTAAGGACCTATAGAGGTCTTAGAGTTACAAGTTATGGGCCCACTGTATAGGGTGCCCATCTTTAACAAAACTAGCTTCATACAGAGGGAGAGTATGATAAATAGAACCTTAAATGAGAAAAGGTTTTGGGGGATAGTGAGTGGACGAGTGAAGCCCATCCAATCTAGGCATCTCTCCAAAGTTTGGAGGGAGTAGATTTACTTGGGATGCACACCTAGCTACATTGGAGGAGACGAAGGAAGGGGAAGTGATAGACAAAGGAAAGGAAAAGGAGAAATCAACACCAATAGCAACCCGTTCGATATTCATGTCACCTCTTATGAGAAACGAGGAGAATGATATTGATATATGGGAGTATAATAATATGGCGACAAAGCATTTCATTCTCCGCCATCTCACTCAAGGACTTGCATCACCTCATTTGCAAGTAGAAAGGGCATCCAATCTATAAGTGACACTCATAGATATGTACCGAAGTGGTACAATTCAACAACAACAGTTGGCAGATCTTTAAATAGATGCATATGTCCACAAAGAAGGGAAGATGCTAGATTTCTCTAATGAGCAACCAACACTCTTTATAGAGTTAAAGAGTGATGGAAAGGTAGAAACTGAAAAGGCAAAGGTTAATTGTTTACTCATGAGGTTACCTGATGAGTATAAGAATATTGTCAACCGTGTATAGGATCTACCAGACTTTAATGAGGTTACCTAATGAGTATAAGAATATTGTCAACCGTGTATAGGATCTACCAGACTCTAGGTAGATTTGGAATTTTGTGGTAGGGATGATTCTCATCCGAGAGAAAACCATAGAGATCTGAAGGTGAGGAAAGAGCGGACAAGCCTTGGCAACCATGACGGATTGGAGGAACATGGACTCAAGGAAACGCTTTTTAAACTATGGAGGAGGGGAACAAAAAATCACTCAGATGAGTCCAAACCGAGGGTTTCCAAGGGGCTTTGTCACTTTTGAAAGAAACTAGGGCACTATATGGCGGAGTGTTCTAAGCTAACTGAGCTTCAGCTAAATGAGGGGCAGACCGGTGGACCTCCAAAAGGAAAGAAGGCGGCCCTTGTGACGGAGGTACATGAGGCGGAATCCGAGGAAGAAGACAATGAGCTCTTGTTCGATGAAGAAATGGAGGTGAAGACCGCGGTCAAAATTTCACGAAAATAGAAATGTTTATTCGGAGGTTTGACACGTGAAGCAGGTTGGATTGTGGATTCATATGCTTCCATACACATGTGTAAAGAAAAACACATGTTCACATAAATGAGAAAGATTCCCATCGTAGAGATAGAATACGGGGATGGGAGGGTAGTCACTACTATTTTGGTAGAATCGATAGATGTGAAAGTGTTAGAGGAAGAAAGACAACGATAGTTACATTATTTGATGTGTTGTTTATTCTTGATTTGAAGAAAAACTTAATCTCAACATCTGTGTTAGATGATAAGGGTTTTGAAACTAACACTAGGAAAGGAACCTTTACTACTAGCTTTGAGGATAAAGTTTATTTTACAGTTGAAAAGGGTAGCCAAGGGATGTTTCGGTTGAAAGCAATTAAAAGAAGAAACTTTATTATGCTGGTGTTCATGATATAATGTTATGGCAAAAGAGAATTGGACATGTGCATTTAGACAAGTTAAAAGGCATGAAAAAGATGGGATTAGTGAAAGGAATTAAGTAAGGGGAAAGTGAGAACCTAAGTGACTGTAGTGGGTGTGTTTAAGGTAAGTTCAAAAAGTTATCTTTCCCAAAGACATGGAAATTCATCAGATGGATATTAAGACCGCATTTCTCAATGGTGAGTTAGAAGAAGAAATCTTCATGCGGCAACGAGAGGGATTTGTGCAGAATGGGGAAAGAGCAAACTGTGCAGGCTCATAAAGTTCTTATGTGGACACAATAGTGGAATAAGAAACTGGATGAGTTTCTCAGTGGTTAGGGATGTATCCGGATCAGTTTTGACCATTCTATCTATATGTTTGAAGATGAGAATGGTGTGATTTTTATTGCAATTTATGTGGATGATCTGCTGGTGTTAAGTCTTTAGAAAAGATCAATAAATTAAAGAAAGATCTTAGAAGCAGATTTGACATTAAGGATTTAGGAGAGGCAAGATATATTTTGGGAATTCAAATAGAAAGAGATAGGGGGAAAAGGATCATTAGACTTACTCAGAAACAATCAATAGGTAATATGCTTGAGAAATTCCAGATGGAAAAAGCAAACAATTCTACCAATCCCATGGACTTGAAGAAAGTAAGTGATGGGAGTGTAAAGGGAGGAGTGATAATCTTAGATGATCAAATAAGTCCAGAAGAGAGAGAGTTTATTAAGTCTATCACTTACAGGCAGTTAGTAGAAAGTCTAATTGTAGAAATAAAAAGGTTATTTTAGTATTTTCTAGGTTTTGCAAAATGCAGAAAAGAAGTCAAGGCAGTCTGCCTCTAACTTCTCTCTTCAGCTCCCATACTTGTCGTAGTCACTGAAGGTTGAAGAGGGAGCTAGAGCCATGGCTCCCTATGCTGATTAGAGATAGAGTTACGGGTTGTAGATTTTGGTAGATTCACCAAAATAAAAATTGACGGACCCAGGATTTGAACCGGGTACCTACCGTCCAACACTTAGCCTGTAGCCTTAGCCATTTAGTCTGCCATCATGCTTGGAGATATATGGTTTGATAGTTATTTAAATGTTAACACGTAGTCTATTTCATTTAACATGATCTTTAAACATAGATACAGTTTGTAAAGTACGGCGTACGGAACATCCGAAACGAATACTGCGCATTTTGTTTAGAAAACGAAACAAATACTGCGGAAGTATTTATGACGGTCACGATTGTAATCCGGCTTAATCGGACGGCCACAAAGCATGCCGAGATCGTGGAATAGGTTTTCGGCGGTTTGCGGTTGACGTCACGTCAATTGCCACGTGGCACAATCACATTGGATTACGACATCTCCTGGGATTCCAAGAACGAATCCAAAAATGGCATCTGTCGACTTTTTGGCCATGTTGTACAATATCCGTACATAAAGTACCTCGGCACATGTACCTTTATGTACGATACACTATTATGATTGGTGCCGTACTTCAGTAGATAGAGTTTTAGAGAGAGATAGGACTTAGAAAAATTTGATTGATTAGACCCTCTCTCCCAGAGAGCTCCTGTACAAAAGGTCAACTTTGACCCTTCATAACTTACTTCTCAAGGGAGCAAATTCAGAGATTCTTTTTGCTATAGACTCAGGGGAGTCTTCCCTTTACATGGGTGAAGGTGGTCAGAGTTTTGGTCTGCCAGGGTGGCAGTTATTATTGCTGAAACACAAAGGGGTCAGGGTTATCCTAGAGGCTTCGTGTGAGCTGCCTACTCTGAGGTCCGATGGAGGTCTTAGAGTTACACTAATATACTTTATAAATTTTACTGCAATTCTGTGTCCTCCATTGGACTACAGAATACAGGAAGCCTCTAGATAGTATTTAACTAACCCACTTTAAGCCACGACCACTTCTGCCCAAGAAGGCAAACTGAGAATTTGACTGCACCCCTGTGTAGCCTGGACTCCCCTGAGTCCGTAGCAAAAAGAATCACTGAAAACGGCCAACCATGCGATAAGTTATGAGCCGGCAAAAATGCCAATTTATACAAAGCTCTCTTAGAGAGAGGTGTCTGTCTACCAAATATTTCCTAAGTCCTAAATCCCTCTCACAACCCTTATCTACTAAAGTACGAACCAATCGTATTACTGTAAAGTACAGAAAGGTACTATGGCCGATGTACTTTCTGTACGACCGGTGTACGACAAGGCTCTTGAGTGGAAGCGTGTCATTTTTCCACTTGTCCGTACTTCCTCCGGAATTCCCGCGTCCGAATGTCATCCTTCCACGCGGCGCCACGTCATGCCACGTCCATAAAATCCAAAGTGACCATTCCGCGATCTCGGCGACGACGTGCGCCGTCGGATTAAATCCGACATTAAATGTCGACCGTTAAAAGTGTCTGTTTCATTTGTTTCGTGCGAAATGACGTTTCGCACTAAATCTTAACAAATTCTATGTTCGTTTCGTTTCATATTCTAGTTAGATCATTTCGGTAGTATACAACAGTTTATATATGAATGAAACCCTATATTATCTAACGGACTTCTACGACAGACAGGTTAGAGCTAACGGCTGCGCCGCGCTCTACCGGTCGGGGGTTCGAGTCCTGTCGGACTCAACCTTTTGTTGAGAGTGACTTAAGTCACTCTTTAGTCCTTCCTATGGAGCTGAGGCAGCCAATGGCTCCATCGCTCTCTCTCTCTTTCAGTGACTACAAAAGTATGGGGGAGAGAGAGAAGAGATGGAGGCAGGCTGCCATCATTTCTTATATATGTTTCCGCTAATTTATTTTAAACTAGAAAATACAAAAAAAACTACTTATTTCAACATGTACCAAAGCCAGACATAGCATCAGTAGTTGGAGTACTCAGTAAGAGTTTTAATGATACTAGGAAAAGAAATTGGGAAGCAGCGATGAGATATATGAGATATCTGGTAGGAACCAGAGAGGTATGGTTACATTTGGGAGGGAAGCATACTGATATCACTTTTTGGAGTGATGCCGGTTATGGGGATGCACCAATGAGAAGATGCACTTCTAAGTATGTGTTGTATGTGGGGGAAGGGGATTGTTGTTGGAGCAACAAGCAACAACAGGTAGTTGCTCAATCTACTATGGAGGCTGAGTATATGGCCTCTTGTTCTGCTGTGAAAGAGTTGATGTGGGTCAAGTCTTTGTAACAGGAACTGGGGTATATGAAGGAGGGAGTGCATGAAGTCTTTTGTGATAATCAGACTGCCATTGCGATTGCCGCCAATCAAAAAACATCATTTCAAAGCTAAACATATAGACATAAATTTGAGCTTCGTGAGAGAAAAAGTTGAAAATAAAATTGTCAATCTTGTAAATAGGTCTGATGAAGAAATGGTGGCTGACATGATGACCAAGCTTGTGCCCTCTCCCAAGTTAAAATATTGTAAAGAAAAATGTGGATTGAAAAAAAAGTTAAAATTAAACTAGAAAATAAGGGTGTGTTGAAATTTGTCAAAACCCTAGTCCAATAGGAACACTATATAGTACAAGAAGGTACAATGGACGATGTACTTGTTGTACGACCATTGTGAGACAAGGTCTACAAGGTGACACTTGTCAAATTGGAAGCCATGGTTCCTCCTCTCATCTTCTCCGGTATCAAATAATGTGGCGCCACGTGGCACTGCGTGACAATATCTCCGTATGCCGCCAAAAGCTCACTTCGCGTGGCGGCTATTATGCCGGCAGTCCGATCAAAACATATTTCACACGGTTCAGATTCGCGTACATGCAGGAATTGCTCCTTTTCGTTAGTCTGCTGTTAATTAGCTGTTTCGTTAATGTTTATATATTTATGAAAACTGTCACGTGTATCGTGTCGTAACGCCTTAATGGTTAAGGCGTAGGCTATAGAGAATCTAGAGGTCGCAGGTTCAAATCTATTTTGGCATAATTTTAGCAAAATACCCTTTTCTTCAAAAACGACCACTTTCTAAATATTGCGGCAGCCATGACGCGCCTTTGATCCTCACTCTCTTTCTTTAAAGCAAAAATAAAATAGGGAAGTGAACTATTAATTACCTCTTTTCAACACTCCCCTTAATTCCTAGTCACTTTTCAATTTTAATCCACAGTTTTCTCTGCAATAAATCAACTTAGGGGAAGGCACTGGTTTTGTCATCATGTCTACAATCATTTCTCTATCAGTTTTATGAACCAGTTTAATAATTTTATTTTCTACCTTCTCTCTGACAAATTTTAGTCTAATATCCATATGCTTGGATTTGAAGTGATGTTTCGGATTAGCTGCAATAGAGATAGCAGCTTGATTATCACAAAAAACATTTTGAGTTCCAGACTTCATGAACCCAAGTTCTTCAAGAAGAGATTTCACCCACATTAATTCTTTGGTGGCAGCACAGGAAGCCATGTATTCAGCCTCCATAGTGGACTAAGCAACTACTTTTTGTTGCTTGCTACTCCAACAACATGCACAGGATCCAATTTGCAACACATATCCAGTCGTAAACCTCCTTAAAGGCACATCTCCATAACTGGCATCACTCCAAGTGGTGATGTCAGTGTGCTCCCCTCCCAAATGCAACCATAATTCCCTTGTCCCCACCAGATACCTCATCACCCTTTTGGTAGCCTCCTTGTCCCTCTTTCTTGGTTCATTTAGATTTCTACTAATGACACCTACAGCTGCAGCTATATCCGGACGGGTACAATTCATAAAATTAATTAAACTGCCTACAATCTGCCGATAAGGAATATTTTCTATAAATTTTCTTTCTATCTCATCCATCTCATCATTAATGATAAATATTCCTCTCTCTTCACTTCCCTCAAACACTTTCTTCAAATCCATAGGAGTAGTACATCCGTTTGCTTTTTCCATCTGAAATTTTTCTAGCATATAACCGATTGCTTCTTTTTGAGTTAGTCTTATAATTCTATTCCCTCTATCTCTCTCCATCTGAATTCCCAAAATGTTCTTTGCTTCGCCAAGATCTTTCATATCAAAATTGCTTCTAAGATCCCGTTTTAGTTTGTTCATTTTATCTAAGGACTTGCTTAAGACCAACAAATCATCCACATAAATAGCAATAAATATCACTCCATTCTCATCCTCAAATAAATATATACAGTGATCTGAACTAATTCTGATATACCCCAAACCGGTCAGAAATTCGTTGAGCTTTATATTCCACTGTCGCGGGGCTTGCTTAAGCCCATACAGTGATATTATCAGTTTGCAAACTTTATTTTTTTCCCCACTTTCCACGAATCCTTCTGGTTGCCTCATGTAAATTTCTTCTTCCAACTCTCCGTGCAAAAAGGCCGTTTTAATATCCATCTGGTGGATTTCCATATCCTCCGCTGCGGCTATACTTAGAAGGATTCTAAGAGAACGAAATCTGACTACAGGTACAAAGGTTTCTTCGTAGTCTATCCCCTCTTTGTGAGTATAACCTTTTGCACCTAACCTAGCTTTGTACCTCTCAATGGTATTATCCAGGTTTAATTTAAGTTTAAAAACCCACTTACATCCAATCGGTTTTCGGTCAGATGGACAATCTACCAACTCCCATGTATTGGCTTCCATGATAGAGGCCATTTCTTCATTTATAGCTGTGATCCATTGGTTACTTTCTGGAGTGTTTATGGCCTCTAAGTATGTTTGAGGTTCATCTGGGTGAGACATCTTTGTGAGTTGGTTATTTACTTGTCTTTCTTGAAGTCGTTTACTACTTCTTCTTCCCCCTTCAAAATCGGAAGCCGGTATGGAAGGCATCCTAGGGTTTCGTTTAGGGAGATTTTCAGCTCCCCTATCTTCCTATTCCGGTGTCTCATTAAGTTCTTCATCGGTTTCCACTTCGTATTGTGGCGTTGCCTCGGATGTTGTCCTTTCCTCCTTCTCCTTTGGTAGATCTGCAGATTTTTCTTTTTTTCCCTCTTCCTTCTCTTTATTTTCAAAATCAAAGTCAGAAAATTGATCCGTTTCAAATCTGATTATGACTTCCTTATTATATTTCTATGGATCAATAGACTTCTCTTCATTCATCACCACTATGTTTTTTACTAAAATTATATCTCTCTTTTTAAGTCATACACTCGGTATCCTTTTGTGCTCTCATCATATCCTACAAGATATCTTGGCTTCCCTCTCCCCTCTAACTTCCATTTAGTCTTATCGGAATCCAAACTGTAGACTTGACTTCCGAACACTCTGAAACTAGACAAATCAGGCTTTCTTCCTGTCCACCACTCATACGGAGTTTCCTCCTTATTTGCTGAAGTTAGGACTCTATTTTTTATGAAATTAGCATAGTTCATAGACTCCGCCCAAAACTGCAACCCTGTCCTCTTATCAATTAACATGCTTCTGGACATATCTCCTAAAGTTCTATTCACTCTTTCCGCTACTCCATTTTGTTCCAGATTATGGGGAACTGTTTTCTCATGATGAATTCCTTATTCTTTAAGATATTCTTCAAATTCCCTTGAGGTGTATTCTTTCCCATTATCACTTCTTATCTCTCTTATTGAGGTTTCATGTAGTTTTTCACTCCATACTTTATACTCTTTGAAACATCTTAATACCTCTGACTTATGTCTGAGAAAGTATACCTTCGTGTATCTAGACCAATCATCTATGATGGTTAACATCCATCTCTTCCCCCCATGTGAAGCATACCTAGCAGGTCCCCAAACATCAGTGTGAATTAGATCCAATATTTCCTCTCTCCTATATGTGGTTGCCTTTGGAAATGGAAGTCTATGAATCTTCCCTTGTGAACATCCACTACAATCATCAAAGGTCTCATCATCCTCAAAAGTAATACCCTCCACTATTCCCTTTTTCTTCATTTTCTTTAATCTATCTAGATGCACATGCCCCAACCATTTATGCCAAAGCATCATCTCACTTGCACACAAGTAGAGAACACTCTTTTCATTGCAAAGAACAATTCTGAACATTCCTTGACTGCCCTTCTCAGCTATGAAATAAACCTCATTATCATAGCTTGCTGTGAAGATTCCTTTCCTAGTTCCTGTTTCAAACTCCTTTTCATCTAGGACAGCTGTTGAGACTCGGTTCTTCCTAAGCTGTGGAATATAAAGAACGTCTGAGAGTGTTATAATTGAGGTCTTTCCATCAACTAGAACCTTCAAGTCAACAGTTCCAACAAGACTTGTGGTCTCTACTCTACCATCTCCGTACTCTATCTCAAATGTTGGGATCTTTCTCAGTTTAGTGAACCACCGCTTATCTTTGAACATATGCATTGAAGCCCTTAAGTCTATGATCCACCCATCCTCGGGTGGATCCCTCTTACCTCCGAAAGCACACTTTTGTCTCTGTGGAATGTCGACATGCTTTTCAGTGTTTTTCGGATTAAGAAGAAGCTCCTCAAGCTCCTCTTCTGGTTCAATTTTTCCTTCCACTTCCTCATCATGAACTTGAGTCAGGAAAGCCTTTTTCTTTCCTCCATCCCTTGAGGTTCCTTGACCATCTTTCAGTCGAAGATCTTCAAGTTTGATACAATCTGCCATATAGTGTCCCGGTTTCTTGCAGAAGTGGCATAATCCTCCTCGAGAAGTTCCTCTCCCATGTCTATCAAATCTGCCACCTCCTTGTCCTCTTCCACCAAAGTTTCGATAAGGATCTTTCCCTCTCTCCTCATCACGCTTCCGCCAATCAGCTCCTGCAGACAATGCTTGAACACTTGGACTCCCTCTCCTAAGCTCTATGGTGCTTTCTTTCACTAAAATCATTCCAACTTTGTCATCCCAATTCCAATTGCTATCTCCTATGTCTTGCAATCGGTTAATGATATTCTCTTACCCTTCAGGTAGTTTCATCATTAATGTGTTCACTCTTTGTCTCTCAGACCATGAGTTACCTGCACTCTCTAACTCTCCAAATAATGCTCCTAAATTATTGCAATAATTATTCATACTTCCTCCTTTATAATTATAAGCTGCAATCTTATTTTCGGCCAACTGTTGTTGCTGCAATGATCCACTCTTATATTTATTAACAAGTGATATCCACATCTAAGATGAAGATTTGACATGCATAAGGGGAATGGCAATGCCCTTTGCTACACTTTTAAGAATTAAGAGCTTAGCAACCTTGTCTTTGTAATTTCACTTTTCATACTCTGATCTTTCGATTTGAACCCTTGTCGTCGTTTTTGGTGGTGCTGCTGCCGGTATCGCCTTCGGCAATGGTGTCACTTGAGTTGCAACTCCTTCCTTTTCTCCTTCGATGACAATCTCCTCTCCTTCCTCATCTTCATCCTCGGTGATGGTGGTAGCTGTTCTACCAACTGTAGAGGCAGAGGTGCCAGAAAAACGTGTCCCTCCAAACCCACGTGGAGGTGGGCATCGAATTTGTCAGACACTATGCCCCATAGATGCTTCTCAAATAGTTCTCCCTCCATCATCATTTTCCAATAAAGAAAGTCTGATCCATCAAATATGGGCACCCTAGAGGGTGGGCCCATAACCTGAAATTCTGTGGTCTCCATTGACCCACAGAATGAGCAGCCTATGTAAAGCCTCTAGGATAATATTTTCCCCTTCTACTTTCCCGCTGAATAAGCGCCGCCCAGGCACACAAATATTATGACCACTCTCACCCTTGTGAGGACAAGACTCCCCTGAGTCAAACGCAAAAAGAATCACTGAATTTGCTCCCCTGAGCAGTAAGTTATGGCTGGTCAAAGATCACCTTTATAGTTACAAGCTCTCTTAGAGAGAGAGGTACCTAAATATTACTAAGTCTCGGTCTGCCTACTTACGACTACCTACTACTAAACCCTAGTCCAATAGGAACACTATATAGTACAAGAAGGTACAATGGGCGATGTACTTATTGTACGACCATTGTACGACAAGGTCTACAAGGTGACACCTGTCAAATCGGAAGCCATGGTTCCTCCTCCCATCTTCTCCGGTATCAAATAATGTGGCGCCACGTGGTACCGCGTGCCGCTATCTCCGTATGCCGCCAAAAAGCTCACTTCGCGTGGCGGCTATAATGCCGGCCGTCCGATCAAAACATATTTTACACAGTTCAGATTCGCGTACATGCAGAAATAGCTCCTTTTGGTTAGTCTGCTGTTAATTAGCTGTTTCGTTAATGTTTAAATATTTATGAAACCCGTCACGTGTATCGTTTCGTAACGCCTTAATGGTGAAGGCATTAGGTTATATAGAATCTAGAGGTCACTGGTTCAAATCTAGGGCTAGGCATCATTTTAGTAAAATACCCTTTCTACAAAAACTGCCACTTTCTAAATATGGCGGTAGCCATGGCGCGCCTTCGATCCTCACTCTCTTTCTTTAAAGCAAAAGTAAAATAGGGAAGTGAACTATTAATTACCTCTTTTCAACACACTGTCACACTAATTTCAATAAGTACTGAACCGAACTCAACAAAAAATAATCTTAAGTCCTGAACTGCTCTCTCTCCCTCACAGCTGAGGCATAGAGAGGACTAAAGCTTTCTAAAAACAACAGATAGTGCCGACTCCAAGTTGATATAAACCCAAATGAATGATCCCTTGACAATCAGAACCCCAATACACCTTTACCCTTGTGAAGAGAAAACCTTCTGTGTGTTCAGTTCCACAGTTCCACCACAGAATGCAAAGCTTGAATATGTGTTTTGGACAATATTCCCCACTTTGACTTTCCCACTAAATAAGTGCCACCCTGGCACGTAAATTCTCAAATTCTCAAATTCGCGTAGATGCATGAATTGTTCCTCTTCGTTAGTCTGGTGTTAATTAGCTCTCACGTTAATGTTTATTGATCTTTGAAACCCGTCACGTGTATAGTTTCGTTAATGCCTTATTGGATAAGGCATACCACTACAAATATTTCCATAGATCCTGGATTAAATCCGGTCTATAACAACTTTTGGTTATTTGTTAGTTGTTTAGAATTCTCTACTTGTACATTTATAAATACCTATTGTAACCTACGCGTTTCATTGTTGACTCTAATCTATAGGCTAAAGCTAACGGCTACTAAGGATTGCAGGTACCAGGATCAAATCTTGATTCTGGTAGTCCTTTTCTGGTACAAACTACGAATTAGCCTATCCTCTTTAGCCAGCCATGGCTCTAGCTCTCTCTTTGGTTTCAGTGACTCCAACAAGTATGGGGACCGGAGAGAGTTGAGCAACAAGCAAGCTGCATTTGCTGACTTACTCTATTTATTTTTCCAATAAAGACCTAGAAAATACATAAATTTCAGCAGTAGTCGCCTCTCTCCCATAGAGCATCTATGTAAATAGGCAAACTTTGTCATTTTATTACAACTCACTCGGTTGACCAAATTCAATGATTATTTTTGCTGCGGACTCAAAGGAGTCCACGCTACACAAGAGTATAGTCGGTTTGAGTTTTTTTCTTATCAGGGTGGCTGCATTTCTAAGGGAAAGTCAAAGTGGGTGAATGTGTCCAAAACTCATGTTCTAACTTTGCATTTTGTGGTGGAACTGAGCATACATAAATTTTTATTTCACAAGGTTGAAGTTGTATTGGGGTTCTGATTGTCAAGGGGTCAATCATTTGGGTTTGTATCAACTTGGAGTCGGCACTAACTAGATAAGCTTTTTGAGAGCTGCCTACTCTGAGGACCAATGGAAGTCTTAGAGTTTCAATGTCCAAATCTCCTTCGCCTTCTTCATCTTCAAGCGAGATATGAAAACATCTTCTCAAATATAAAAAATTAGATTGTTCCTTGCCATTGAATTCTTTTTCACCCAACTCGGATCTATTTCATCAAGGGAGCCATCCAACACCCCCTATAAGTCAGCAGTTTCAAACGAAGATTCAACCATTGCCGCCCTGTACGCGTACTTTTGGCCATTGAAGATAGGAATTCTTGATGAAAGGCCCATAACCTGTTTTTCAACAACCACAGTTGCAGGAGAATAACCAGCAGTAGTAGTGGAAGTAGACATTAGAAACAGTAGAAACTCTCAAAACACCTACTCAACAGCCAACTTTGATCCAACACAAAATATGACTCAAAAAGGCCAATATGTCTCAAATTTGCCATCGTGATACAGAGCACAGTAAACTGACAATTCTTAAAATTGCAGCCCAAATGACCCAGTAAACCATAAGAAATGATGTCTGGTAGTTTCCCAAAAATTGCCCTTAGAAAATCATATTCCCAAAACTGGATACTATAAAATTGGCTAAGTCCTAAACTATATATTCACAGTGAGTACCTACTAGTCACACCAATTCGGGTAACCGTACTATAAGACTATCCTGACTAACGACAAAGTATCCAGTCTGTACTTTACTGTACTGTGAGTACCTCCAAAAACCTAATAATTATTTTCCAAAGACCTAATTACTGAAACACTATTTTTTATTACACTAACCTACAAAACAATGTTTTTAAAATATTTTTAGATAGGGAACCGTACAATAACGTTCCAAGTGCTTAGTCAGCAGTAGTCGTTAAAGTACAGTCGATTGTGGTATTGTAGTAGGAAGCACCTGAGTAATTCGTCACTTGTGGTCCCACGTGAATCACATTTATGGTTCCCAGGTGAATCGCGTCCATTGGCACGAATGTAATCAACAATCATAATGTCAAACTGTACCATATATTTCCGAAATAACCGGTTCAGATTTCGTTGTCTGATCTGGTGTATCCAATCGTTTCCTACGTGACGCGTGTAACTGACAGTCGGCGCCACTCCGTAAAACATACCTACGTTTCTCTTGCGGACGCGTGTCCTTGTAAAAGTACAATATACTATATTGTACTTTAGCTACTATAACACTAATTGAGGTAAGTACTACAACAGACTACTTAGAAAATATTATAAGTTATTCTAGTCTCCTCTCACAGCCCTATCTAGTGAAATAAAGATTTTTAATTTTCAACATTGAGCACCCTCGCCTTTGTGAGGGCCCGACTCTCTTGAGTGAGACGCAAAATAAATCTCAAAATTTGCTCCTCGAGAAATTAGTTATGGTTGGTTAACATTGGCTTATTTATACTAAAGGTCATCTAGAGAGAAGCGCCTCAAAAATGCTAAGTCTTAGATCCCTTTTTGAACCCTCTACTATTAATATACCTATTTAATGAGAAAATTGTAAAATACAAGAAGTTACAGATGCCGCTGTACTTCTTGTACGGCCATGGTACGTTCTCGCCTTCGCGCTGACACGGTTCCTCTCCTCGTAATATCCGTTGTCCATTGACATCCTGCCACATGTCATCCGATGATGTCGCCTGTATAAACCACCAAATGTTCCTTATGGTATATCGGCCTTAATGAGAGCCGCGCGATCTGAAACCAACATCTAATTCCATCCATTCACTTAAATGTTGTTTCGTAAATCCCTGTTTGTTTCATTTGTCTGTGCTTGTTCCATGTACTTCTTGATCTGTAATTTGTTAAATGGAGTATGTTCATGAGTACATCCTTAAATACAAATCATACCCCATGTATGTAACAATTCTTCAAAGACCTATCGGATACGGCGGACTGCTACTCTATACAACATTCACCTTGTAGGACATAGGATCAAAACTTTGTTTGACTGCCTACTTTTTGCAAGAACCTATACACCATGCTTCCTAGGTCTATTTCCTTGGCCGCCTAAGGCAGCCATGTGTGTCTCAAATCCTCAGTGACTACGACTAGTGTGGGGACTTAAGAATATAGCGCATAGACAGTAAGTAGAGACCTAGAAAATACCATTTTTCAACAGTTTTCTCTATCTCTTTCAATCGTAATTCCTAAAATATATCTAGCTCCTCCTAGATCCTTCATATCAAAGTGACTCCTCAAATCTTTCTTTAACTTGTTGATCTTTTCAATTGACTTACTCAAGACTAATAGATCACTAACATAGATAGCAATAAAAAATACACCATTCTCATCTTTAAATAAATAGATAGAATGGTCTGAACTAATTCAGATGTATCTAAGGTTAGTGAAGAACTCATCCAACTTGATGTTCCACGTGTGGCGCATGCTTAAGTCCATACAAAGACTTGGTCAATTTGCACACCTTACTTTCTTATCCATTCTCCTGAAAACTTTTTGTTTGGTTCATGAAGATTTCTTCCTCTAATTCTCCGTGAAGAAAAGTTTTTTTATTATGCATTTGGTGAACCTCCATGTTTTCTGCTGCCGCCAGACTAAGGAGAATTCTGACCGAAGGAAATATGACTACCGGAGCGAAGGTCTTCTCATAATTTATCCCCTCTTTTTGTGTGTAACATTTTGCTACTAACCGAGCTATAAATCTTTGAATTGAATTATTTGGGTTGAGTTTTAGCTTAAAAACCCATTTACTTCTGATCGGTTTTCTATCTAGAGGGCAATCCACTAATTCACATGCGTTATCTTCTATTATAGATGCCATTTCCTCATTAATAGCTATCATCCATCTACTACTTTCACAACTATTAATGGCTTTACAATAAGTTTGAGGCTCCTTTAGGTGAGACAATTTTATCAATTTGATGTTTACCTGTTTTTCTTGGTGTCTTTTACTACTCCTTCTTCCTCCCTCAAATTCAGTTGCTGGTATATATGGCATCCTCGGATTCTTCTTTGGATGCTCCTTGACTTCCCTATCCATGGAGACCCTTCAATTGTTTATTCTTCCCTCTCGTCGGACATGGAAGGACACTCTTCTTCCAATTCATATTTTCTTTCTGATGTATCTGTATTGTCTTGATGAGTTGTCTTCCCCGGTACATCTTCTATTTCAAAGTCATGGTCAGTTTCAAATCGTATTCTGACAATTTTGTTGTATTTAAAGGGATTTACAGTTATTCCTTCATCCATTACCACTAGATGCTTCACCAAGATTATATCTTTCTTCTCAAGATCATAGACTCTATATTCCTTTACATCCTCATCATATCAAAAGGTATCCGGGTTTACCATTTGCATCCAATTTCCATCTGGCTCTATTTGTGTTCATACTATAGACCTGACTTCGTAACACTTTTAGATAACAAACATCTGGTTTCCTTCTTCTCGATCTTTCAAATGGTGTCCCATCCTTGACAGTTGAGGTGAGGACCCTATATTTGAGATACTTAGCACAATTCATTTCTTTAGCCCGAAACTAACTTCCTTTTTTTTGTCAATCAACATACTTGTAGATATATCTCTTAAAACTCAATTCAATCTTTCAGCTATCGAATTGTGTTCCGGATTTCTAGGGACAAGTATTCTGATGTTGTATTCTCTCATTTTTCATAAACTCTTCAAAGTGATTAGAATTGTACTCACCTCCATTATCACTCCTTATTCTCTTAATAAGAGTTCCATGGAGCTTTCAATCCATGCTTTATATTCTTTGAAGTAACTTAAGGCTTTAGATTTGGACCTAAGAAATTGCAATTCTGTGGTCTCCATTGACCTAAAGAATAGGCAGCCTATGTAAAGACTCTTAGATAATGTGTGCCCCTTCAACTTCCTCAATGAATAAGTGCCACCATGGCACGCAATTATTTTGACTACCCTCACCCATGTGAGGATCCGACTCTTTCGAGCCCAACGCAAAAAGAATCACTCTGTTTGCTCCGTTGAGCAGTAAGTTTTGGCAGGCCAAAGGTGGTCTATAAATACAAAAGGTCACTTGGAGAAAGAGGCTCCTCAAACACCGCTAAGTCCCTAAGCCCCTACTCAAAGCTACCTACTAATGAACCCTAGACCAATCAAAAAAAAATACAGTAGAAAAAGGTACAATGGTCGATGTACTTCTTGTACGGCCATTGTATGACATGTCTTTCTGGTTGCCGCCTGTTAGCCCGCGAGCCATGGTTCCTCCTCCCATCATTTCTAACATCTAATGATGTGGCATCACGTGGTACTGCGCGTTGCTATACAAGAAACCCGCCAAAAGTTCACTCTAGTTTGGCGGCTGCGATAATGGTCATCCAATCAAATAATTTTTGCCATTTGATTCACGTCCTTGCACGCCGTAGAATACATGTGTTGTTTTGTTAGTTTGTTTCGTTAAATGAAGTCGTCATCGAGTAATAATTTATTAATTTAGCAAACCCTATACGTAGAACAATTTATCTATGACTTATTGGATAGGGCGGCAGGTTACTAAAAACTGTAAAGGACCTAGGATCAAATCCAAGTCAATCCAACATTTTGTTGATTTGTCAGTCTGTGTGTCTGTGTCTGTCTGACTATGTGGCAGCCATGGTGACCCTCTCTCTCTCTTCTTCTCTAAAGTCTAAAATAAAAAGTGAGTATTAATTACTTATTTTCAACACTCCCCTTAATTTTTAGTCAACTTTTAATTTTAGCCCACAATTTTCTCTGCAAAATTTTAACTTATAAGAAGGCACTGGTTTTTTTCATCATGTTTGCAATCATTTCTTTATCACTTTTATGAACCATTTTAATTATTTTTTTCTCAACCTTCTTTGTGACAAAGTTTAATCTGATATCCCTATATTTAGCTTTGAAATGGTGTTCTGGGTTAGCTGGAATAGAGATAGTAGCTTGATTATCAAAAAATAATTTTTGAGTTCCAGACTTTATGAACCCAAGTTCTTCAAGAAGATATTTTACCCACATTAATTCTTTGGTGGCAGCACAGGATGTCATGTACCTAGCCTTTATAGTGGACTGAGAAACTAATTTCTGTAGTTTGGTACTCCAACAGCATGTATCAGAAACAATTTGCAATACTTGTCCAGTTGTACAACGCCTTAAAGGCACATCCCTATAACTTGCATCACTCCAAGTAGTGATGTCAGTGTGCTCCCCTCCCAAATGTAACCATAATTCCCTTGTTCCCACCAAATATCTCATCACTCTTTTGGCTGCTTCCCAGTCTTTTTTCCTATGCTCGTTTAGACTTCTATTTAGGACTCCTACAGCTGCAACTATATCTAGACGAGTATAGTTCATAAAGTAAATTAAACTGCTAACAATCTGTCGATATGGAATTCTTTCCATAAAACGTTTTTCTTCCTCATCCATCTCATCATTCAAAATCAATATTCCTCTCTCTTCACTCTTCTCTGATAATTTCTTTAGATCCATGGGAGTTGTACCTTCATTTGATTTGTCCATCTGAAAATTTTCTAGCATATTACTAATAACTTCCTTTTGAGCCAATCTTTTAATTTTGTTCCCTTTAACCCTCTCTTTTTGAATTTCTAAAATATATTTTATATCGCCGAGATCTTTCATGACAAACCAACTTCTTAGATATTGTTTTAGTTTGTGAATCTTTTATAAGGAGTTTCTTAAGACTAACAAATCATCCATATATATAGCAATGAATATCACTTCATTCTCATCCTCAAATAGGTATATGGAGTGTTCTGAACTAATTGTGATATACCCCAAACCGGTTAGAAATTTGTTCAGCTTTATGTTCCATTATCGGGAGGTTTGCTTAAGGCCATAAAGTGATTTTATCAGTTTGCATATGTTGCTTTCTTCTCCAGTTTCAACAAATCCTTCCAGTTGCCTCATGTAGATTTCTTCTTCCAACTCACTGTGTAAGAATGCGGTCTTAATATCTATCTGGTGTATTTCCATATCCTCTGCTACGGCTAAACTTAGGAGGATTTTGATAGAAGGGAATTTGACTACAGGTGCGAAGTTTTCTTCATAGTCTATGTTGATATTTGAGTATTTTCTAGGTCTGTTTTAGTATAAGAAAAAGAGCAGAGGTAGTCTACCTCTAACTCCCTTCTCCAAGCCCCCACACTTGTTGTAGTCATTGAAGGCTGTACAAGGAGCTAGAGCCATGGCTGCCTAGGCTCTCTATGGAGAAAGGGTGTAGATTTGGTAGACTTACCAAAAATGTATGTGACGGACCCAAGAATTGATCCTGGTACCTTCCGTCCGTCACGTAACCGGTAGCTATTAGCCTTATCCGTTTAGTCTAGGACTAGTGCTAAGACATAACGGGTTTGGTAGATATTTAAATAGTATTTAGTAGGGTTTTCCATTTAAGTGGATTACAGTTTATATGGTATAGAAACAATTGTACTTTTAAGTACTGGACGAAACAAATAGTACGGGCATTTGTTTCGACAGTCCGTATGAAATGCCGAAATAAATCGGACGGAATTTATTAGCGCCGGCTACACAAAAGGATAATTTGGCGGTTTGCGGACGTCACCACTCCGGATGACACGTAGCGACATCGTACAGGTTGCAGAATCTCCGGAGTAGAACACAACAAATTTGGATGTGACAAATGTCACATTATGGCAACATCGTACACTCTCCGTACATAAAGTACTCCGGCACCTATACTTTCTTGTAGGGTACCGTTTTTTTGACGTGGCATGACCTAGCGCCACGTGGAGAGATAAGATTTAGAAGTAGGAATTGTGGAGATTATAAGAGTGAATCCGGATAAGACATGTGTTGACTTTTTTAGCCATGTTGTACGATGGTCGTACAAAAGGTATAGCGACACCTGTACCTTTCTGTACTATACAGTAATATGATTGGTCCGTACCTCAGTAATAGATGGTTTAAAGAGGGGTTTAGGACTTAGAATATTTCAGGTAGGTAGCCACCTCTCTCCCAAAGAGCATTAGTACAAAAGGCAAACTTTGGCCAGCCATAACTATCAATTCAGTTGACCAATTTCAGTGATTCTTGTTGCTCCGGACTCAAGGAAGTCCAAGCTACACAAGGGTATAGTCGGTCAGAGTTTTTGCCTGCCTGGGTGGCTGCATTTCTTAGGGAAACTCAAAGTGGGTGAATGTGTCCAAATCTCATATTCTAACTTTGTATTTTGTGGTGGAACAGAGCACACAGAAAGTGTTATTACAAAGGGGTGAAGCTATATTCGGGTTCTGATTGTCAAGGGGTCAATCATTTGGGTTTATATAAACTTGGAGTCGACACTATCTAGATTAGCTTCTTTTGGACCTGCGAATTTTGTGTGGCAAAGGAGCCCATAAAATTTTAGTCTATTCCTTTTTTTTAAGTATAAACTTTATCAACCAACCTAGCTTTGTATCTTTCAAAAGTATTATCTGGGTTTAGTTTAAGCTTAAAAACCCACTTACATCCAATCAGTTTTTGGTCCGGTGGACAATCTACCAACTCCCATGTATTGGCTTCCATAATGGAAGTCATTTCTTCATTTATGGTCGTGAACCATCGGCTACTTTCTAAGGTGTTTATGGCCTCTAAGTATGTCCAAGGTTCATCAGGATGAGACATCGTTGTGAGTTGGTTATTTACTTGTCTTTCTTGAAGTCGTTTACTACTTCTTCTTCCCCCTTCAAACTATAACGCCGGTATGGAAGGCATCCTCGGGTTTTGCTTCGGAAGATTTTCAGCTCCCCTAACTTCCAATTCCGGTGCCTCATCAAGTTCCTCATCGGTTTCCACTTCATATTAAGAAGTTACCTCGATTGTTGTCCTTTCCTTCTTCTCCTTTGGTATATCTGCAGATTTTTCCTTTTCTCCATCTTCTTTCTCTTCATTTTCAAAGTCAAAGTCAGAAAATTGATCCGGTTCAAATCTGACTTTTACTTCTTTATTATATTTGAATGGATCGATTGACTTTACTTCATTCATCACCACTATGTGTTTTACCAAAATGATATCTTTCTTTTTCAAGCCGTACACTCGGTATCCTTTTGTACCCTCATCATTTGCGACAAGGCATCTGGTTTCCCTCTTCCCTCTAGTTTCTATGTAGTTTTACTGCAATCCAAACTCTAAACTTGACTTCCAAACACTCTCAAACTACACAAATCAGGCTTTCTTCTTGTCCAACTCTCATACGGAGTTTCCTCCTTATATGTTGAAGTTAGGACTTTATTTATTCCATCTTCCATCTATCATTAGATGTATTCATGATAAATCATTTACTACCAAAGACTTTGAAATGACTAACATCTGGATTTCTACCTGTCCGGATCTCGTAAGGAGTAGTCTATATCGATCTTGATCCTATCCTATTTTTAATATAAACCGCACAATTTAGAGCCTCAATCCAAAATTTCGGATCCACATTTTTATCTGCAAGCATCGACCTAGAGCTCTCTGTGAGGGTTCTATTTAATCTCTCCGAAACATCATTTTGTTCCAGTGAATACGGAACAGTCAAAAGATGACTTATACCTTCATCAAGTAAAAAAGCTTTAAATTCCTTCGAAGTATATTCCCCACCATTGAACGATCTGAACTCTAAGATTGGTAAGTTATGGAATTTTTCAACCCATGCTTTATAGTGTTTGAAGTGACCAAACTTTTCTTTCTTCTCTTTCATGAAGTAAATTTTTGTAAACCTTAAAAAATCATCTGTGAAGGTGACCATATATTTCATCCCCTTGGCAAATGGTACCTTCGTAGGACCAAAAACATCAAAATGAATTTGCTGTAACAGTCTAGTTGACCGATGTCTAGACGCTTTAGGGAATGGCAGTCTGTGGATCTTGCCTAAAACATAGCCATCACATGTTTTAACCGGATGATCTGTGATTGATGAACCATCTTTTTTTCCAACAACTACCATTTTTTTCAAACTATCATAATTTACATGGCCTAATCTTTTATGCCATAACTCATCTGAATGCAAAACACCGGAGTACAAAACATCATTCTCCTTGGGATTAGCCATATCCATACAGTACATTTTCCTACTATCTCTAATACTTGTAATTGCAACCATGCCATTCTTGCTAACAACCTGCTGATATTTTTTCAAATTGACCTTAAAGCCTTTACTCTCTACCAAGGACTTAGAAAACAAATTTTTCTTAAAGTCAGGATCAAAAAGGACATTGTGAAGGGTCCTTTCAATTACTTTTCTTTCTACATCAACTAGCAAAGATATATCACCCACAGCACATGTCTAAACACTCATCCCACAAGCATAATAAATATTTTTCTCCGTCGTCGTTTTCAGATTTTTGAAGATAGCTTTGTTCCACTATCCATCACTGACACTCCCGTATCCATTATCCATCCTGTGTCCTTCGGGCCCTCCATTGCCGCTCCCATAGCAAATAGATCCGTTTCATCTTTCTTCAGAAAACGTCAAAGTCTTGTCTTGGAGAGACGAAAATGTCGAAAATAATGCATTTCCACGAGGTGTAGGCCCCATGAAGCTTTTGTAGAGCTGACTTTGTTGCCATCCCGGGCAGTATAAACTTGTTTTGTTAGCCATTTTTAGCTTAGGACATAACTTATATCCATAACCTCTCTCACTATAATAGAAACATGCATTGTTGGACTGTCTATTTCCACCTTGATTAAACTATCTTAACTGATTTTGTGAAGTAAATTGATTTCTTTGATGATTAAACTGTCCTTTTCTCTCAAATTCTTAATTGAAAGCCTCTATTTGCCCAACATTGAGAATATTAGATGTAGCTTCTTCTTCTAGTAAAATATTAATTGCCAACTGTTAAGTCCAGCTAGCCTTTTATTTTTGTTTAAGCATATCAAACACTCCTTTCATACTACAAGGGAGACCCCTCATTAGTAATGTTGCTTGCTGGAACTGAGGAAACACTCCTCTTGCACAAGCATGTGCATCTACAATGATGGGAAATTTGTTAGAATATTCAGCCATTGTAGCGCCTGTGTACTTATAGTCCCAAATTTTTCCAGCCAAGAGAAGTTCTTTCTGGACATTAGCTTTTTCATAATCATTTTTAAGAGATATGCAGATATCGAGTGTTTTTTTCATTTTTATCCGTGACATTGCTAAGTCCTCAGATTTACAGAATTTCAGAATAGAATGAGCCTACGTATTTTTCTTTGACCAAGACAGATCAGATTCATCCAGCGAACCATCTAATATATCTAAAAAATTAACATTCTCAAAGTGAGTCTCCACTATATCCGCCCAATAAACATATTTCTCCCTTGGGAAAATAGAATTCTTTATGACAGGGCCATAACCTGTTGTTGTTCAACACCCGGTGCAGGTGGAGGAGCACCAGTAGTAGTAGAAGTAGACATGATACACTCTCAGAAGCTATCAAGAATCCTACCAAACAGCTATTTTCAAGTGCTCGCCAAATATTATACAAGCAACCAAACTTCACAAAGCTCAATCAAATTATATAGCAGCATAAAAGCTAACATCTCCCAAATTTTCAGCACAATTGACCCGAGAACACTCAAGATATAACACTCAAAAGTTTCCCAAAAACTGTTTGCAGTTTTACTACTTGGAAGTCTGGATACATAAAATGCTCTAAGTCCTAAGTCTTATACTCTCGGTGTTGTACCGCCGATACAAGTGTACCTGAGAGGTACGTCCAAAATCAACCCACCTAGTGAGATCTACGTGTTCCTAATCCTGCCTACCCAATCTATCATCGTACAGTCAATATTACTCAGAATCTATATTAAGTGATTCTACAATTACTTCTCAGCTAAGTCACTTGTGATACTCTCATGAATTTTGTCCATTGGCTTGATTCATATCAATCGCAGCTGCGGTGTCCCGTACCGAATCATATTCAAGATAACAACAGTTGCGTTGTCTATACCGATCATATCCAAAGTAACAGCGGCTGCGTTGTCCTGTCTGTGTTGCAGCTGCGCCGTTCTGTCTGCGTCACAGCGTCGTTGCTGCGTTGCTCTATCTGCATAGCTGCTGCGCTGTTCCGTCTGCGTCGCAGTTGTGTTGTCATGTACTGAACGCAAGTGATGACGCATGTCCTTGTGAAACTTACGCTACAAATTACTACCTTTCTGCCATCATACTTATTTAGTGAGACTTAAAGTTTTCCAAAATTAACACATGGGAGTGGTACAACTGTTTGCCTTTTCCATTTGGAATTTCTCGAGCATATTCCCTATAGCTTCTTTCTGAGTAAGTCTAATAATCCATTTTCCCCTATCTCTTTCCATTTGAATTCCCAAGATATATCTTGATTCTCCTAGATCTTTCATATCAAACTTGCTTCTAATATCTTTCTTTAACTTGTTGATCTTTTCCATAGATTTACTTAACACTAGCAAATCATCGACATAAATTGCAATGAAAATACCACTATTCTCATCCTCAAACATATAAATAGAGTGGTCTGAACTAATCCAGATATATCCCAGGCAGGTGAGAAACTCATCTGTTTTATTATTCCATTGCCTGGGAGCTTACTTTAGTCTATATAAGGACTTTATAAGTCGCAGACTTTGCTCTCCTCACCCTGCTTTACAAACCCTTCTAGTTGCCGCATAAAGATTTCTTCCTCTAGTTCACAATTGAGGAAGGCGGTTTTAATATCCATCTGGTGAATTTCCATGTCTTCCGCTGCCATTAGACTAAGGAGAATCCTTACTGATGGGAACCGTACCACAAGAGCAAAGGTCTCTTCATAATATTTCCCTTCTTTTTGAGTGAACCCCTTTGCTACCAACCGAGCCTTATATCTTTTAAAAGTATTATCTGGGTTCAGTTTCAGTTAAAACACCCATTTGCACCCAATCGATTTTCTGTTTGGAGGGCTATCCACTAATTCCCAAGTATTAGCTTCGATGATGGATGCCATCTCATCATTTATGGCTCTAACCCATCTATCCTTCTCTGGACTGTCGATTGCATCTAAGTATGACCGAGGCTCATCAGGGTGAGACAGCGTAGTTACCTTGTGAGCAGCTTGTCTTTCTTATAGCCTTTTGCTAGTCTTTCGTCCTCCTTCAAAGTTTGAAGCCGGGATGGAGGGAAGTCTTGGGTTCCTTCCCACTGTCTCGTCGGCTCCCCTATCCATGGAAGCCGATTCCATCTCCTCCTCTTTTGTCTCCTCGAAGTGTGCATGGATATGGGCAGATTCCGGTTTATCTCTTTTATCGCGCATCTCCTCTGAATCTGCAATCACTTTTTCACTCATGTCTCTACTGGGAAGATCCGGGTTTTCATCACCCTCGGAATCAAAGCTGATTTTTATCTTCTTCGTGTATTTGAAAGGGTCAAATGACTTCCCTTCATCCATGACAACTAGATGCTTTACCATAATAATATCTCATTTAGCTAAGTCATACACTCTATATCCTTTGACATCCTCATCATATCCCACAAAAAATGTCGCGGTTTCCCTTTAGCATCTAATTTGAAGTTTTTCCTATTTGTGTCAAGAGTATAAACTTGACTACCGAATACATCAAGTGGGAAATATTTGGTTTCCTTCCAACCCATCTTTCATAAGGTGTCATTCTTTTCACATCTCATTCAAAGACTCTATTCTTGATGTAGTTATCACGGTTCATGGCCTCAGCCCAAAACCTTTTTCCTATCTTTTTGTCGGCCAATATATTACATACGCGATCTCCTAGCGTCCGGTTCAACCTCTCAGCTACCCCATTTTGTTCTGGATTATATGGTATAGTTTTTTGATGCTGAAAACCCTCATCCCTCAGATATTCTTTAAATTGGTTAGAGGTATATTCTCCCCTATTGTCACTCCTTATTCTCTTAATGGGGGTTCTGTGCAACTTCTCACTCCAGGCTTTATATTCTTTGAAGTAAGTTGGTGCTTCAAACTTTGTTTTTAGAAAGTAGACTCTAGAGTATCTGGTCCAGTCATCAGTAATTGTCATCATGAACCTCTTACCTCCTACGGAAGGTACTTTTGTCGGTCCCCAAAAATCTGTGTGGACCAGATCTAGTACTTTCTTAACTTTATATGTGGCATTTTAGGAAATGGAAGTCTGTGAGCCTTACCTTGGGCACAGCCATTACAATCATCCACCATTTCATTATCCTCAAACTGAATGCCTTCTACTACACCAAGCTTTTTCATTTCCCTCAGCCTATCAAAGTGCACATGCCCCAACCGCTTATGCCAAATCATCAAGTTTGGGATATTAACATAGTAAGCGCTCTTCTTTTCATTACCCAAGTTAAGCCTAAACATTCCTTGGCTACCCTTATCTGCTGTGAAGTAGACTTCATCCCCATACTTAGCCGTAAAGACTCCCTTTCTAGTGAAGATATCAAACTCTTTGTCATCTAACATAAACATATAGACAAGATTTTTACTCAGCTAAGGAATGTAGAGTACATCTAAGAGGTTGAGTATAGAAGTCTTTCCCTCCACTACGACTTTTAGATCTACCACTCCCACTAGATCTGTAGTAACTACTCTCCCATCCGCGTACTCTATCTCAACAGTCGGGATCTTTCTTAGCTTGGTAAAGAAGTGCTTGTCACGACACATATGCTTGGATGCACCTGAGTTGATGATTTATCCTTCCTGTGGAGGTTCTCGAATGGCTTTGAGAGCACACTTCTGTTTTCGAGGAATCTCTTTCTCCTCCAAATTTTCGTCAAGAACAAGCTCTCTATCCTCCTCTTTTGAGGACTCATCCACCTCGGTCTCCCCTTTCACTTTTTTGACCACAAGTGCCTTCTTCTTTCCCCCGAAAGAACCTATTTTACGATTTTCTTGGAGCCTCAACTTTGATAGTTTGGTGCAATCGGCTATGAAGTGTCCTAGCTTTTTCCAGAAATGACAAAGGCTCTTTGGAGGCCTCGGTCCTCTGATTTGATCTTTCTCTCCCTTGAAGTTGCCGTATGGCTTCCTTTTATCTTTCCCCCATTGGTTTGTAAGTTGTTGTATGGCTTCCTTGAATCCTTCCCCCACCGGTCTCTTCCAGCAGCTAGAGCTTGAATGCTATTTCCTCCTCTCGGAATCTCGATAGTGTTCTCATGTACAAGTATCATCCGGACCAATGTGTTCCACTTCCACAAACTGTCATCCATTTCCTGCACTCCGTACACTATGTTCTCAAACTCAGTAGGCAGCTTTATGATGAGGATGTTGACTTTCATCTTCATTGTACTGGTCCACCCAGCACTCTCCATCTCGATATACAAACAAGAGAGGTCATTACAATAGTCTAGCATTTTCCCCCCTTTGTAAGTATACTCCCCTAACCGTTGCTCGACCAACTGGAGCTTCTGAATGGTACTGCCTCTATAGATCTCCACTAAGGTCTCTCATAACTCCTCGGCCTTAAAAATTTGGAGATGGGAGGTTGCCAAAGCTTGAGTAAGATGCCTCAGAGTGAAGCGCCTGGCTGCCATGTTTGTGTATTCCCACATTTGAATATCGTTTCTTTCGGACTTCACGGCCGCCGCTTCGGGTACCGTGGCGATAGGAGTAAGAGGTTTCCCCTTTCCTTTCCCATTTTCAGATACACTACTGTCCCTCCTGTCTGCCTACTCCGTTGGAGCAGATACTGCTATAAAAAACCTCACTCAACTAAACCCTGGTGGTATTCCCTGAGATGGACGTTTCACTTGTCCACTGACGAAACCCCAGTATCATTTTTCACACAAAGCCCCAACCATCATGGCTTCCCAATAAATAAAACCAAATCCGTTGAAGAAGCGCACCCTAGAGGGTGGGCCCATAAACTAGAATTTTGTGTCCCCCATTGGACTACAGAATTGAAGAAGCCTCTAGTTAGTTTTTGGCTTACCCTTCTTCAGCTAGGATCATAGATACCCAAGTAGGCAAACAAATAAACTGACTGCACCCCTTTGCAGTGTGGACTCCCCTGAGTCCGCAACAAAAGAGATCACTGAAAACGCCCAACCATGCAATTAGATTTCAAGTGGCAAAGATGCCAAAATATATACAAGCTCAATGGGAGAGAGGCAGCTACCTCCTAAATCTCCTAAGTCCTAAACCCCTCTCACAACCCCTATCTACTTATGTACGAACCAATCAGAGAAATATAAAGTACAGAAAGGTACTGTGGCCGGTGTACTTTCTGTATTGTCTGTGTACGACTTCGCCATTGAGTTAACATTGTCTCCTCCGAACTCGCGCTCATGCTCCCTGGGATTCACGCTATCCAATGTTTTCCTGCCACATGGCTCTACGTCATGTCACGCCCGAAAACGCCAAAGCGACCATTCCTAGATCTCGGCGATGATGGGTGTCGTCAGGTTCAAATCGGCTTTTAATATTAGCCGTTGAAAATCAATGTCCGATAACTTTGTTTCGTGCGGTTTCACTTTCGCACTATATTTCATTTTGTCTTTATGTTAGTTATCCGTAATTCCGTTAATTGGATTAGTGAATTCTGACATATTTAAATACTAATCATAACCCATGTACTCTTACGGACTTCAACGACGAACCGGCTAAGGCTGACGGCTATGCCTCGCTTTATCAATCAGAGGTTCGAGTCCTACCGGACTCAACCGTTTTGTTAGAACTGACTTATGTCACTTCTTTTGACCTGCCTAAGGAGCAAAGGCAGCCATGGCTCCACCACCTTCTCTTTCCTTCAGTGACTACAACAAGTATGGGGGATAGAGGAAAGAGGTGGATGCAAACCGCCTACGCTTTTCTTTTATGTTTTCACTTAAGCTATTCAAACCTAGAAAATACTTTATAAATCTAATAATTCAACATACCTTTCCTACACTCTCAAGTTCAACTTAAAGTCTTACAAGATCATTACAAAAATCTTGCATGCTACCGCCTTTATAAATATAGGCTTGTAATTTCGAATCTGCTAACAGTTTTTTTTGAAGAGCTCCACTTTTATATTGGCTCATTAAAGACTCCCAAACTTATGCACACTTAGTTAGATTTAGAAGGGGAGGAGCAATTGCTTGAGTGAGATTCCTCAAAATGACATGCTTGGCCACCTCATTTTTTTAGTGCCAAACCTCTTGGCCATTCTCTTTTGTTTTGTGTACAGCTTGTGTCATTACTGCTCCAATTGTGGCTGCTCCAGTTTCCACAGGTATGGGTTTCTCTTTCCCTTTCTCTCCATCCATGATGATGGTTTCTCCATCGTCCTCAGCTTCCTCTGAGGCTCTAGACACTCCTCTGCCCAGTCTTGATGCTCCTAGAAATCGAGCTCCTCCGAAACTTGGTGGGGCTCTAATGCTCAATGTAGGATTCCTTACATACCCTGATACTATCGTTTAGAGGTGCTTTTTAATTAAGGCCCCCCAGAATTTACATCTCAAATTGAGCCTCTAAGACAACCCTGACCCACTTTTGTTTGAACAAGAATAGCAACCATCTAGGCAAGCAATCATCAAAACCAACTTTACCCGATCAAGGGAGGACTCCACTGAGTCGGCCGCAAAAGGAATCACTCAAAATTCTCACCCAAGCATAATGTTATGGCTGATCAAAGTCAACAAATATATACAGAATCTCTTTGGGAGAGAGGTAACAGAAAACTTCCTAAGTTCTAAATTCCTACTCACAACCCCTATCTAGTGACCTATCTACCAATCACAATACTGTAACATACAATTTGTAGAAGAGAAGGTACACTAGTCGCGGTACAATATGTACGGCCTTTTTACGACATGAATGAAATTGATGTACCTTCCATGTCTAATGCCATGGGTTTATCGCGTCTTCCTCTAATGACCTCTCCAAACCCGTTACCTGTCAATCTGTCGGCTCTTTAGCATAAGCCGCCAAACGAGCCATTATGGTATGTTGGCACTCACGCGAACTGTCTGCTCGTAGTTTTCCAATCGATCTCGTCTGTTCGATTCCGGCGGCGCAAAGAATGTTCTTTGTCGCTGTTTGTACTTTACGGTCGTCGTACTTTTCTCGTTCCGTGTTCACCATTTAGTAGGTTAGCCTTTGAATGAAATATCCGCGGAAGAATTATTTATATAATAATCGAATCATACATGTGTATTGATTCTTCTACGACCTAATGAATAAGGCCGTCGGCTATGCTATATTCTGCAGGACCTACAATAAAATCCAGATTGGTCAAAATATTTTGTTAAGTCCTCTTCTCTCTCTCTCCTTAGTTTGCATTTTTGCTAAGGAGACAGCCATGGTGGCTCTCTGCCTAACTCTCTCTCTCCTATCTAGAGTGTAGGAAATAAACTAGTGACCTGAGAATTACTTTTTTCAACAACAAAACCCTAAATATCTACAATGTCACAAAAAAATCGACGTCTACAACGTCGTCGTCTTTGTAAACTTCATCAATTTTAGGAAGTTTCGTAGTCGTCTACATTTCGTTCGGTGGTGTGTTGCGCATTTTGTATACGTATACAACTATCACACATTTAAAATAACGAAGGCCTAATTAACCATTTCGTTTTTGGACATAAGAACAATTTGAAAGTACACCGTAAAATTTGCGCTAAAATCCAAATTGACATTGTAAAGTTTCGATTACATTCGCACACCACGTAATGTCACTTTCCCGTGTGATAAAGTTAGGGTTTTTTTTCTATCGTTTTCCTCCAAAACTTAGCCTGCAATGAGAGAATCCGCAGCAATACCAAAACATTGAAATTACCACACTACAATTTGCGCCAATTTGAAACTTTAGATATATTGCAGTTTGTCGTCTTGCGCATTTCGACCCACTTTACTGTCCTTTCAACTCATCTTCAAACTTCTACTCAAATCACGTTGATTTTAACTAAAGTTTTATGATGTGAATGAATAGACCAACGTTGTCGCACGCGTCGAAGGTTTGTTAAAACTTTTCTACACGGAGTACCAAAAATAAAAATCCATTGCACGTTTACAACCTATGTGTACTTTTTTCGGTGGCTGTGGAGGGGTCTCGACCTATGGACGCCATTTCGTCAAAAGCGAAGTCCGTGAAGGCTCGTCTTTCTCCCTCCCTCTCTCATTATCAAGTCTATCTCACAATTATTACAATGAAAAACGGCAAGAATGGTATCTACTGAACTCTGAAAAAGATTACTTTTAACTGTCTTAGGGCGTATTTTGATGGCAAGTAGAGTGAGAAAGGACGAAAAAACAAAATCGGGAAACCATGGCGGAAAGTTTTGGAATTAGTGACGTCGACGCTACCATAAGTGAGTGTGACGCCAAAATATCATAAACCCCAAACATGTACAATGTCACAAGAAACCACTATACAGTAAACGCCTATAACCGTTGCTATTTTGTAAGCGTCATCAATTATCGCAAGTTTTGTAGTCGTTTACAACCGTCAAAAATTATACCCACGTCTACATCCGTCACAATTTAAAGTAACTATTTCATTTGGTTACATCAGAACGCTCTGAAAGTAGTACATTATATCTTCGCTAAAAAACAAAGTAACAAGACTAGGTTTCAGTTACATGGTATAGTGCCCTAAGGCGTCAGTTATAAATTCACAACCACTTAATTTTTTTTTTTGGGTCATACAAGATTTACACTTTCGTATTTAAGGTAATGGAACGTTTCACTTAAAAATATTTGAATAAAATATCGTATGACAATCTGTACTTTTTCCATAATTTTCATAAAATTAGTGCGATTGTTTCTTTCTAGACAATACCCCGTGAAGTACAGTACAGTAAAGCCACGCGGCAGTTCTCGAATTTTTAAACCAAATTCGTCGGGTTCGAGGTATTTCTCATCACCTCATATCTCCCCGACAAGGAATGCGTACGAACTTGTCGGGTAGCAACGCCTGGTAAGCACAAAATGATCAGCGGTCATATGATGTTACGACTGCGGTCATTCTGCCCATCAATGCATCAAGGCTTACGGTCTTTTTGTCATTTTGCTAAATTCATTCATTTGATTTCTATGTTGCAGCTACACTGTTTGGACGGTCGCGATGCAACGTCCTCTGCAAAACATTTTGTCGGCTAGATCGGACGGCAAATGGGTTCGAAACCTCACCTGTGGTCAACTACTTTCAACATTATAAAGTGCGTCATAAAATTTTCTGCCAAGTTCTGATACGATTTCAAGATTATCGTCCCTTTTATGTAAGTACATTGTACTTACGTAATATGTACGGTTTAGCACTGTACCTGCTGACGTTTGTGCCTGCAGCAACACAAAAGAACGCATTCAAATACACAAAGTGCCATCGCAATTTGTACTTTAGTTGTAATTTGGTTACACTGACCGAAAAGAGCATAAAAAAAAAATATTGTCCAAAGTACGTTAGCCGGCAATACTGTGGCAGTACAAGTACAGCCGAGCCACTGCCAGCTTCAAAATCTGAAAACTGGCGGTCCATATGATACGAAACCCTAAAAACTGTGCGATTGCTATGTTTGTCGTGTTGGGGACTTAAGGTACCGTGTAGGCATACACGTGTTAGCGTACGGCCAGATAAGAATCGTCTTGTGGTGTTGTACACTGTGATGACTGGGTGTGTCAACTGCCAAAGTGGGCCGCCGAGTTCTAAAAGTCCTCTACACGTGCAGGAAACATTTCGCTAAAGACAAACATTTCTTGACATGCTGGAGATTTGGACTTTGGACAGTGCTTCGTTCAAATTCGGCGATGCTGGATTGGACATGTGGCAGATTCTGGTAAGGTGGTCAAAAATATAAAGCTACAAATGTCAAGATGAGCACGGCATCGATTGTCGTTTTGCCCAAGTCGATATTTTTTCGGGACATAGGACTAGCGGGACACATGTCACTATAAATAGAATTATCGATTTTCTGTCATTTAAATATTCTGTATAGAGTAAAAAATGTACTGATTCTATATTGTATAGAAATCAGTCTTGTTCATACGCGGTTCCGCTACACGCGGACCGTACGCTTGAGAAGAAAACAGACAAATCTCCAACCAAAAAAGGAAAATCGGTACGATTGGGTCAAAAACAGCGCGAGAAAAAAAAATATCTCTTGGCCAATGAGAGGAAGCGGTCCTTGGAGCAGAAACGGAAGCATGAAAAAGGCAAGAAAACAAAAAATCGACCGACAAAATGTCAAAAATAACAAAAACGTCACCGGGTTACTATTTGAAACACGTACCTCGTGAACAGTTGTCGATTATGAATCGACGACTGCGATGGAAAGGTCAGATTCTGACCTATCGAAGGTCCTTGGCGAGCCAATTGAAATCTTAACACGTGTCTATATTTTTTGCAATCGAAGACTCGCAACTTAATCGGCCACGTAGACAAAAAAGCAAAAAATATTCAAAAAAGTAGCCGAAAAATCAGTAACCCTAATTAGCAATACACGGCGTACGGTACAGTACACCGTGTATCACTATTAGTGGTACAATTTTTAAATAAAATCAATTTCTGTATTTTTTGCCGCTTACAATATCTTTTCTCCGTGCACGTGTCGGATGCTATTTCCGACGGTCGCGATTGAAAGGCAAGATTTTCATCTTCCAGTTGGCGGTATTCAAAATCGGACACGCACGCACGTGCGATTTTTTTATTCAATTCGCCGAAAAACTATCAGCGGTAATTAGGGAGAAGTACGATGTACGAAAGCTACAGTACAGTACTGTACTGTCGAACAAAAAGTACAATGCGGCCGTCAAAATCAAGACAGCAGAAAATTCAAAATTCCTAATCATACAAAACGACAAACAAGAATAGGAAGTCGGCAGGGATTTCTCGATCGTATGACATATACGACAAAAATCCGGCTGGAAAAGCCGATATGGGAAGGAAAGACACGTACGGAAGTCGCTGAGAACCTGCCCGGAAAAAGTAGAAGCTAAAAAAAAAAAAAAAAAAGAGAAAGGCAAAAAAAAAGGAAAAAAAAGTGAGTTGACTGTACGGAAACGCACTGGCAAATAGATTCTCCCCTCTTTCGTGGTCAAAGTGAACAGTAAAAAGCCAGATAGTGGGGGGGGGAGAGAGAGAGAGAGAGAGAGAGAGAGACTGACCGAGAGGAAGAGAGGAAAATAAAGGCGAGAGGTAGAGGAGGGAGAGGAGAAAAAGAAAACAGAAAAGGAGAGAGAGGGAAGGAGAGAGAGGGAGGGAGAGAGAGAGAGAGAGAAGAGAAGAGAAGAGAGAGAGAGGAGAGGGAGAGAGAGGAGAGAGAGACAAAAAAAGACGCTTTCTTAAATTCTAGAAAAAAAACCTTCATCTTTTTTTGGAATCAGGGAGGTTCAAATTTTTTAAATGGAGGTGAGCTTCTTCGAAATGCCTCACTCTCTCTCTCCCCCCCCCTCTTCTTCCCCCCCCTCCATTTTTCTTCTCTCCGTCCCTCCCCTTTTTTTCTCTTTCCTTCCACCCCTCTTTTTTTCTCTCCTCCTCTTCCCTTTTTTTTTTTTTTCTTTCCTCCCTCTCTCCCCCTCCTCCCCTAATTTCTCCCTTCACTCCCTCCCTCCCTCCCTCTCCTCACACACGTTTTTTTTTTGTTTTTTTTTATTTATTTATTTATTATTTATTTATTATTTCTTTTTTGGGTGTGTCACAGAAAATCAGATAATGTCAATTTATCACTTTTTGTCTCAATTTGATTATTAAAAAAAAAAAAAAAAAGGGAAACTAAAATTGGTAGAAAAGGAATAAATCGAAAAAAAAAAGAAAAAAGAAAGGGGGGACAGAGGGATTGGTGGAGTGCGAGAGAGGGAGAGAGAGAGGGGGGGGAGAGGGGGGAAGGGGAAGAGGGGGAGGGAAGAAGGAGAGGGAGAGGAAGAGAAAGGGGGAGGAAGAGAGAGGGAGAGGAGAGGGGGAACCGGGAGAGAGAAAGGCAGGCAGAGGGAGAGAGAAAACAGAGCGAGTAAGAGAAACAGAGAAGAGAGACAGAGAGGGAGAGAGAGAGGTCCTTCATCAGCCACATCGCTCTCACCGTTCGCCTCTCCCCCTTCCCCTCCCCCCTCCTTCTTCCCCTCCCCCCCACCCCCTTCCCCTCACCTCCTTCCCCTCACCTCCTTCCCCTTACCCTCATCAGCCACATCAATCTCTCCGTTCGCCCATCACCCTTCCCCTCCCCCTCCTTCTCCCCCTCTCCCTCCCCCTCCTCCCCACCCCCTTCCCTTCACCCCCTTCCCCTCTCCCTCTCCCTCTCCCTCTCCCTTGCAGTCCACGGATCCGCCCAACCGTACCGTCGTCCCCAGATTCGGCGAATGGTGCGACATGTCACGTCCCATGTCGTACTCCGGGCAGTTTGCGATCGCACGTGCGGCACGTGTGGGATCCTCTCCGGATTCCGACGACCGTTCGAGAGTCGGTTCCTCGGCCGTCCAAAAATCCGACATCCAAAAGTTGACGGCCGTCGGCGATCCGCCGTCTCCGACGCCTCCCCCGAAGCTTCCGCGAAACTTCGTCGCGCTGCAGCGAAGGTCCCGGTCTCCCCCCTCCGTGACAACGAGGACGGCGGCGGTCAGTTGTACGGACGGACGGTCGTATTCGCCGAAACGTACGGACGTACCTTTCCCTAATCCGTACAATCGTATGGACGTACGTTCTCATTCGCCGAAGCGTACCGACGTACCTTTTCCTACTTCTCAAAATCGTACGGACGCACGTTTTCATTCGCCGAAACGTACGGATGTACCTTTTCCGAATGCTCAAAATCGGACGGACACACCTTCTGATTCGCCGAAACGTACGACGGATGTACCTTCGTCTCATTCTCAAAATCGTACGGAGTTGCCTCCCTCAAAATCTCCGAATCGTACGGTCGTTGCGAAACCGGGAAGCAGGCCTCCGCCGATGGTCATGTCCGAGGTGTCGATGGGCATGTGGGTAGGTGATGACGTTTGTGCTGACGTCAGCGATATGGACAAGGAGGGGGGGAGGAGGGAGAAGGGAGAAGGGAGAGAGGGGAGAGAGGGAAGCGGAGAAAACGGAGACGAAAATGGAAATGGAAACGAGAGAAGCAGAAACAGGTCTGGAAATGGATCCGAAAAGAGAGGGTTGCAAATCGATGTAAATTTTCTGCAATCTCCCAAAGAATTTTTAAAAAACGACAAAAAAAATTTGGACGCTTTCAGTCCAGAAGAGTCGAAAAGGAATCAAAGTTTTAGTCCGAAAGATTATGGAAGTCCCAATTATTACAGCGAAAAGGGGGGGGGGGGGGAGGGGAGGGGTAGGAGGAGAAGCGATTTTCGAAGTAGGTCTTTGTCTTCGTCGTCGTCGTCTCTCATCATGGAACTTCCGGCCGTACGGGAAACTGTACGGAAAACTCTCCTGAAAACGGAAAATAACGACGATCCCAATTCTGCCAATGAGAGTCCGACATCACACGTGCGAAAACTGAACTCTCCAATGGCCAGTCAGAGTCCTGGAAAACACGTGCCAGAATTTGGGGCGTGGGATAAATATATGGCGGCGGTGGTGAAGGAGCAAAAGGAGAGGAAGGAGAGAGGAGAGGGAGAGGAGGGTTTGATCACCCGTCAATTCGAGGCTATGATAGACGGAAGAAGGGGAATTTGCCTGGAAAGTCCCAGGAAAGAAGTTGCTGACGTGGCAAAAGGTGCGGAGTCCAATAATGTGCAGACGCCATATCAGAAGGTGCCAGCTCAGCAAGTGCCACGCCAGCAAATTGCAGATAAGGTCATTCAATCGCCACGTCAGCGAGTGAGGGATCAGGAGTCGCCTCGACCGGAATTGCCACCTGCCCGTTCGCCACGTCAGCAACTGGCAGCTCAGCAAGTGCCACGTCAGCAAGTGTCAGATCAGAAGCCACGTCAGCAGGATCCGGATTCAATTGTCCAGTCACCACGTCAGCAAGTGAGAGTACCGCCATCACCTCGACAGGAATTGCCACCTGTCAAACTGCCGTCTCAGCAAATCCCAGCTCAGCAAATTCCAGACCAGCAAATGCCACGTCAGCAAGTGCCACGTCAGCAGGTACCGAAGCAGCAAGTGGTAGGTCAGTGTCAGCAGCTGCCAGGTCAGCAGAAAAATCCACAAGAGGTTCAGATGAGACAAGGAGGGTTAGTGGTAGGGCCCACCAAGTTGGGCATGGGGAGGGAGGAGAGAGAGACACGTGGCGCTCCAGTACCAGCTGGCAAGGAGAAAACGACAGAAACTAAAGGGATACAAGTGGGGAAAGAAACAGAGAAGACCGAAAAAGTTCCGACGGGAGAAAAGGAGGATTCTCGTTCTTCAAAAGGTCGAAAAACCCCAGTTTTTGGAAATTTTGCAAAGGAAGGAGACGGTTATACAAAACAGTTTGAACAGTTTAGGGAAGGGAAGCAACAGAGAGAGAAAGGGAAAACGGGAGGAAAAGGAGGGGGAGGGGGAGGTGTAGGGGTAGGAGGAGGAGGTGCAGGAGGACCGAAAGTGGTACCACATGATGATAAAATGACAACCTTGGAGACTGAGGTGAAACTTGTGTTGGTTTTTGTTTGTTTGTTTGTTTGCTTGCTTTTTTTTTTATTTGCTTTTTCTTTTATGTTTTTGTTTATCATTCCTTTTTTTTTGGGGTTTCATTTTGCTTTACAGTGTTTTTTCGTCTATTTTTTTGTTTTTTCTGCTTTTGTTATTTTGTTTTTTGTCGGACTGGAGAAACAACTGTTCGAACGTTAGGTCTCTTTTATTTGTTTTTTTTTGGGTCAGGAGGGGAACAATTCTGAATTTTCTGGTAAAGAAACGATGTAAACTACATTTTTTGTTGTGATTCTCTCCTTTTAAGTCTTTTCATTCGTTTTCTCAAAAAGGACAGTTATAGTGGGCAGAAAACCTTTCTAACTATGCTCCCCCTTTTCTTTTTGTTTTTTCGTAGAATTCACGTCATCGTCAAACTCAAAGTCGAGGAAAACACATTTTTTGTCGTTTTTATAAGAAGTTGGGAAAGAAAGTTTAAGTATTTTGATGGGGTTTAATTGTAAAGAAAATTCAAAATAAAGTTGTCCCAAACAAAAAATTTGCAAGTGGAAATTCGAGTTTCAATTGAAAATCGAGAAATGGGAGAAAGAGGAGAATTGACGTAGTTGTGGAGGAAAATTAAGTATTTCTTTTTTGGTAGCTTATTTTAAAACTTTGTTGTATATAGCTGGATTCAAATAATGGGTTTTTGGGAGGAGAGAAATGGGCGATTGACAAGTTTTTTTGTTAAATTAAGTTGAAGTTTGACCATTAAAATTTTTTAAGTTCCGTTGTTGCGTTAATAAGAATTGTTCAAATTAGGTCCCAAAAAAAAAAAAAAAACAGAAAAGAACTGTTTGGAAAGACTTAGTCTTAATCTTGATACTTTGGTACATTGATTTTGATCATTTGATGGACTATTCCAAAAGCAGTTAGGAATAAGGAAAGAAAACTAGGTAGGAAAGAGTGAAATTAAAAGAAAACGGTACTGATGTCATCGGTACAATGTTAGCAATACTATTTGTACCTTCCTGTTTTTTTGTTTCTAATTGTTTTTTTGCGAACACAGTCTTACATGAAAAAGAAATTAAATTGCGAAAATTGTATTTGGCATGGTTAAACTCTCTCTCTCTCTCTCTCTCTCTCTCTCCCCCTCTCTCTCCCACTCCCTCTCCCACTCCCTCTCTCACTCCCTCTCCCTCTCCCTCTCCCTCTCCCTCTCCCTCTCC
>JBBHKE010000967.1:482942-532186 GCA_037447655.1 Zygnema cylindricum
ACCTTTAAAAACAAGTTTAGAATAATTTTTAGAACCGTAATACCACAGTAAGAAACGTTCACACTAGAGATTAGTTAGATTTAGGTGTTTGGCTATTGGTAGTAAACTCGTAAGGTTTACTTATTTTAACATCAACAACATAAAAATCAAAATATCTGAAATATCAGGGTGTCTTATACCCCGAGTCTAATTCGGGGACCCTATCGAAACTGAGTTAAGTTAAGGGTGTTCTTATTGACGGTGGGATCGTTCTTTATTGATGTTGTTTATTGAGACGGTGGGATCGTTCTTTATTGACGTTCTTTATTGAGACTGTCTAAACTCGATTCTTTTTGTTGTGGGCTCAAATCTGTCAGAGTTATTTCTTGCAGTTATTTCTTGCTAGGGTGGCAGAGTTATTTGTTGTAGTTATTTCTTGCTAGGGTGGCAGTTATTCTTGTGGGAATTGAATTGAGTCAAAGCTATCCCAGGGGCTTAATCTGAGCCCCATATTCTGTGGGACTATAAAGTCTATAAAACTAAAAATACAACAACTACAATTTTATTCATTTGGAATGCTCAAATGATGGTTATCGGTTTGTGGATTTAGATTGATTAGAGATCACACTTGCAAAGAATGACACCATAATGCCAAGATTTTTAATAAGATTTGAACAAAAATTTCCACAAATGAAAATCATATTCTTTTTCGACAAAGATGGAATAGGGTATAACGAAAGAAATATATATTTTATTAGTCGGCATGAACTTTTGCATTTCATTGTACGTTTGGGTACCCTATATTTTAGAGGTCCATAGTTACACAGTTCTTAATAAAACATACCACATTTCCAATCTTAACATAAGTTTAAAAACTCTCGACATGTGTAGCGACGTCCCATCGTTGCCACATGAAAGTGGACAATTGGCCAACATTTAAAAAAACCCTTTAAACATTTCAAGAAACCCTTTACAACATCTCCTCTTCTAAACTGTATTCGTCATTCATATTTGAAAACTCTCAACACCAAATACGCTATCAAACATTTTCCCTCGTTCAATACATAAAAGCATCCTATTCCCACCCACTAAAATTAACACACTAAGCAGGGATACAAACTATAGTCTACATGATATAAAAAAAAAAAATCTCCTTAGGACGTGAAGTGTTCAAATCTATCCCTATAAAGGTTAAGGAGGTATACAAGAAAGACTTAATAAAAAATAAGGAGGATTTTAGACGCATCTGGCGTGACAATTAACATTTTCACAACCAAGAGGAAATTTACAAAAGAACTTTTTACATGGATCACACTCAGCGGGTGGGGGGTTTAACACTGCTTTTGGTGGTGGCGGAGAAATTAACATTGTTTTAGGTGGTGGTGGTGGTGGTGGTGGTGGTGGTGGTGGTGATGGTGGTGGTGGCGACAATTTTTTTGGCGGAGGTCGGAATGAAATGCATTTGTCATTTCGTAGAATTTTAAGAGGTTTACAAACAGAATAAGCTCGGCAGTTGATTACTTTACAAGTGAACCCAGGTAAGCAATCCATTTCCAAACATGAGGGGTAACATGAGGGGTAACACGGTATCATTCCTCTTTAGATGAAATAAACGGACTAATGATAAGTATGCATGTTAATTCGTTCTAAAGTTCGTTAAATAGATAACAACAGCAACTTCGTCAGTATTTTAAACAGTAAACACATAGAACAGCAAAGGTGCAGATCACAAACATAGTTGTTTTTGGTGAAATTCAAATCTCGGAGTATTTTATACCCATCGACAGACCGAATGTTTCATTCTCCAACTTCATTTCTTTTCTCGCACAGGTAGAAAACAGTGGTGAGAAAAAAGACAGATAAAGAAGATTTTAATGATGGAGCTCCCAATTTGGTCCACTTTTGCGGTGTGTTTGTTGCCAAACAACTTTTTCGATGACTAATCCCAACAAGGTTTAGCTTGATCCAAACATTATTTCAAACAAAAATGAATTTTCAGCGAAAATGATGTAACAACTTTTCAAATAGGGTAAAGAAACATAAAATCATTGAGCTATTTTTCATCCCACATGAAAACTCTAGCAAAAATAGTTTGAATTAAACAACAACCTGATTTAATAAACGTAACACATTCTATAAATGCGTAATCGACACTAATAATTGTGTTGTGTTAATCACAAACACAAGAAATTAATTGACACCATTTAGAAAAATATTTATTTGTTATGCTATAAATTTACATTCATTTTTGTAAAAGCAAATTTCCAGCTTTATAAATTTCATAAAGATAAGCATTCAATTGTGTGAGTAACATTTTGGAATTGCTCACGAACAATTATCCATCCACACCATACGTATCAAAATTATGAATCAAAAACTAAATAAAAAGTTAAGAAGAAAATAAGATTGAACATAGGACTTAGCAATGTTGGCTAAAACATCAACAAAAAGAGAAAGGGTTACATATTTTGGTTCAATATTGCACGATCAAAAAAAAGTAATGGTTAAAAAATAACACAAATTGCAGAAAAACTCTAGCGATGTAAAATAATCATGGATACAGATCGATTGCAGTGGTAAAGAAACCCTAACAACAATGGAAACATCCAAAGAAAGAAAGAAAAAAAAATAACATTATTCATAGAAAAGACGGAAAAATAAGGAGGTTTCAGCACTTTCGTATCTACCTCCCAAGACGGAAAAATAAGGAGGTTTCAGCACTTTCGTATCTACCTCCCGAGAGACGGGTTACCACGACTAGCGTCGCAAAAATATGCAAAGAGGCCAAAAACAGAGTGGGCACCATAGAGAAAAGAAGGGACACGTGTCACGCCATGTTCAAGAATTCTGAAAGGAATACAGTGTAGGGGCCAAGCCGAGAGAGCACCAAATGTAGGTTTTCGCACTGAACTGCTCGCGTCCTAACTGCAACGAATTATAATCTATGGATAATGCCTTCCTTTGAATATCAGTATCTGCCTCCCTTGGGCTATACCCATTTGCTGGTACAAAAATTGTTGATAGTTGCCTACGTCTTTTGTCTTTTGGCGCAGTGGATATGACTTTTGTTGACCCATTTTTATCGGCCAAGCTGATTGATGAACTGTCAACGCGTTGCAAATAACAGTTGCTTTTACATTATGTGCATGTAAGGCCAGGGAAATAATCGGGTTGTTTACTGGATGATTGAATCCAGTACAATTTTGAACAAGCCTTACGCCTCTTCTCCATCAGGTGCCGAGAGTAATCGTACGGATTCGTTTACTGGCAGTAATATTTCATTCACTTCTCCATCGGTTCGTGTCAGCAAAGAATCTATCGCGTACATTTTTTCTTTCGATTGGATGCACGTAGGTTCCTGTTTTGACGGGGAGCATGTCAAAGATTCCAAAAGCACAATATCTGAATTCGTATACGTATATCTAACCACAAAATTTAATTACATGAATGTACGATTTGTACATTTGTGTTTTGTCCTTTTTATCGTTGTTTTGTCGTTCGTGTTTCGTCGTGGCGCCTTAAATTCCGGATGACAACGGATGGTGGAGGAGGCGTCACAGCTTATTCCTCGACAAAGATTTTTTCATGGTTTTCCTTGGGATTTGATTCGCGCATGTCCAAAGGCGCGTGGCGTATGCCACATGTAGGGTTTCTATCCTGGATCGCACGTGACCATTCCACGCGTTAAAATTTGACACGTCTAGTGTTTAGCTAGTCTCCTCCCAGAGGAGGAGGAGACTAGCTCAACACTGGATAAAGTGACCGCTTGCTTTGAAAACACATAATCAGACGGTCGACGTTGTCGCCCAAAAGTAACCGAAAAATGGGTTTTCCATTAATAAGAATATGGAACTTATATAAATCATTTGCTCCCCAAACCCGTTCAGGTATGATCTTCTCTCCTTTCTTAAGTACTTGTCAACCTTTCCACTACATTTCGACTGTGTAGTTTTAAGTCTTTTCTTTTACGCTCAAAAATAGGAAAAAAAGCATTTTGTAAAATGTGGTGCATAAAAGACATTTCCGAGCATCCTATCTACATTTTCCCTTTCAACTTTGACATATAGTCTAACCATACCCTTTGCTTAGCAACTTCACTAGTTCTATTACCGCAGTAAATATTGATTGTGGAATGGCCTCGAGTGAGTACAACATTTTCTTACCTTTGCAGATGTGGACAGATAATATAGAGTTCATAAGCCATCATTCAATTGAGGATGCTCCTTCTGATGTTGGACATGTAAAATAATTATTTTGAGAAAGTTGGCACATCTTCTTTCTTGATTTCTTTTTCTCAACACTAAGAAAACATATTACATTGATTGCTCATCCTGCGTTGGTCGATCACCAAATCGTTTTTCGCCTTCTTTTGAATTTTCGATGCTAGTTACTTTCTAGTTTGCTTCGCTGTGTCACCGAACATGACAAATTTTCATGCAAAACAAACTTATGATCAGATTATCTCCTACGTTTTTTTCACCCCTCATTCGTAAAGGGTTAGTTTCACGTGGATTTTCCAATAGAGACTTGAGTGCTTGGAATGATGGATAATCTCCCATGTGTTTGATATTTTTTCTTCAACAAAAATCAGACAACAACATGCAACCATTTCTAGTTACTCAGCTTTAATTTATGTATCTGTTGTGTGATGTATTTTTACCACAACTTATCAGTTCAAACAGTTGTCAATATATGCAATAAACTTTTCTTGCTCTTGTATTTTTCGTAAATAATTTATGAAATCCGTTAATGTATCCTACCATAGGGCAACTGTAACAGGATTTCCTACCTCTTAGAAAATCCCATTACTACAACCAATTTCATCCACACATTCCACACATTGGAAATTACACATTCACATTGGAAAGCACTCACTTAAAGGATCAACTTTAAATTAGAAAAAGCTTCTGTCCATATAATATCCAGCTTGGTCTGTCCATATAATATCCAGCTTGGTCTCTTGCCCTCTTGGCTCAACCCTTCCTTTAAAGTATTTTCCCCAGCTCTCCACTCTTAAGTAATTTTATCTCTTAACTACTAAAACACTACTAGTTAGTAAGAGATTTTAGTGCAAAAATGTCATTGCTCCAATTTCGTATTATGCTTTCAGGAACAAGATCAGTCAAAATTTCCACAAATTTTCCAAAGGATAAGATGTCTACTCCTCTCTTAGACTTCAATATTTATCCATCATCGCCCTGGACTAGCGAGGCCAGAGTCATCCCTCCATTGAACTGGTTTTAACAAGGCCAATCATCGATGAGTTAGTACTCAGACTGACCATGCAAAAACGTGCGAAATCTCTCACTAACTATGTAGCATAGTTCAAAAGTAGGTGAAAGTAGTCCCCTACAATATGCCTGTTGTATGTAAAACATCCAATATGACCTTAAGAACCATATTGTGTGGGTCGCAAAATGAAAAGAAATAGTAATAGGGTTGAGTTGCACATTGATCGATAGAGGATTAAACGTCATGCCTAAATTTTGAAAAACATTCGGACAATTTTTTTTTCTGTGAGTTTTGAGGTATTTTTTATTGAAACCGTCAGATTTGGACGATCGGACGGTCGCTGATCAAAGAAGCAATCTAAGAAGATCACATGAAAATTCCATAACATAACTAACGATATGGCTATCTGTCATATTAACGTCTGCAATTTTGAAGGCCACACTAAATAAAGCCTCAAATTGACCAACTAGGCAGTATGGGAGGATAAAAAAAACATATTCCACACTGCCAAAAATATTACCAAAACTTACTCCTTGGTGATTGCTTAAACACTTTGGCGGTTTCGCCGTTTCGGAAAAAATTATAAACTCTCTGTTTTTTTTTCCGAGTTTCCTTTCCCACGGAATGTCATCCTACGCCGTGTCAGTTCGCTAAAAAATTTAGTTCGGCGGCGTGCGCTGTACGAAGATCATACGTCAGATTTGTACGTTTGTACAAGAGTGTGCACAACGCACACACAAACGCACACACATACAGTATGCCTACTCTACGCGAGTTTTGTGCGCCTACCAAAGGCCTACCATAAAAACGCCTACTTTTGAACTATGCTATGTAGCATTTCTAACCAATCGAACGCTACTTTTCACTGCGTAACATTTACGTGCAAAAGTGCGCGCGAATTGAAACGCTCTTTACACGGACGCGCGTCACAAATTTCACACGCAAAACTACCAAAGAAATTCTATAAAGTGAAAGTGACATTTCATACTAAAAATTGTACGAAACAAACCATCGTGCGTACCAAACCAAATATTGATTCATTTGGTACATTATATACGTGCGCTTGAAATTTTGCGGCTAGTTTGACCTTAAACCCGTTACTTTAAACACCCATTTGTTTTTGACCTCGTGATGTCGCCTAAATACACCAATTGATATATCTTTTAAAATACAACTCTAAATCGTGCAATTCTTTTACGGAAACACAGTTAAAACACATTTCATTCTCAAGACGAGACTTATATAATGTTATCCCTCCAATTCCCTTGGAAAAACTTAGAAATTTTATCTTCTAAAGTCAACTCACCTTCTGGTCTTCCTAGATAATGCACTTGCCAGAATATAGTAATCTTGACCTTAAACCGTTGCCCAACCCAATATATTACCCATCTGTGGACCTCATGTTTTATAATTATTGAGGGATCTAATTCCAATTCTTCTTCAGTTGGTCAAATATTTGCTAGTTTTAACTGACTCATTTGTATCACTGGATGATTTTTTGTTGAAAGCGCAAAGTCTAATTTGGCAGCAACTGACGATATCACCTCGATTACAAGATGTACTTAGGAGCAAATTTCCCTGTAGGATCCGATTGTCCTTCGATCTTGCACTTGTAATGAGTTGTTGAAATCCAAACCTTCTCACGTGTGCTTACTACCTAATCACCCCGTTTGTCGTTAGCATTTAACTCTTGCCTCCTTTGTGCCTCTACTAATACATCCCGGACTGTTTTCCAAAATGTTTGAATATATTCCCAAAACTCTGTTTTTGAACCCCTATTCTTTTGAGCGACCCCTATTATTAAGTCTAATGCTTCTCTCGGTTGGTATCCGTATGCAACTTCAAACGGTGAGAATCTTGTATTTGCATGTATACATGAATTGTATGCGAACTACATTAATGACAGTTTAGATTCCCATGTGTTTTGGACTCCATTGCAAAAAGTCCTAAGCATTTTCTCCAGTGTACGGTTCATCTTTTCTGTGTGTGTATCTGTTTGAGGATCTGTTTGAGGATGGTAAGAAGTACTCATTTTTAATTCAATGCCTAAATTTTGTTACAATTCTTTCCTAAATGCATACGTAAATTTAGAATCTCTATCACTAACTATAGACAGAGGAACTCCATGATGTCTACCGTCATTGTCAAAATATAACTTTGCAATATCTACAACTGAATGAGTATTTTTGCAAGGGATAAATATTGTATTTTTAGTGAACCTATTGACTACGACCATGATATTGCCATTTCTTCTAGATGTAGCTGGCAATCTAAAAATAAAATCCATACAGAGAGATTCTTATGGTTTTTCAGGGATATTAAAAGGTTTTAAAAGACCCTTAGGTTTTTAATTACTACGTTTACTTTGTTGGCAGGGGACACAACTTTCCACGTGTTTTGACACCTCTTTTGCCATCCTTGGCCAAAAGAATCTACTCTGCAAGCGACTAAGAGTTTTATCTCGACGTAGATGTCCTAAATTCTCATGGGCTTCCTGTAAAAGTTGTTTTCTTAAGTCTCCTACTTCATGAATGCATAACTTATCCCCTGTTTGTAAATAAAGTAAACCATCCTCTATTTTAAATTTTTTGACATCCTCTCATTTAATGGGTCAGAAATCCCTACAGAAAGATTCTTGCAAATTACAACAAAATAAGAATCTTTATCATAACTATTTTTAACATTATCCAAAAACAATTCATCGTTAACCATCGCACTTGTTTCAAAACATCTACTTAAAGAATTTGTCACTAGCCATCAAAATAAGACCAAAAAATATAAAAAAAAAAAAAAACACCTTTCATTTGCTACTATTATTGTTGCATTTCACTTAGAGGAGAGAAATGTCATTGCTCCAATTTCGTATTATGCTTTCAGGAACAAGATCAGTCAAAATTTCCACAAATTTTCCAAAGGATAAGATGTCTACTCCTCTCTTAGACTTCAATATTTATCCATCATCGCCCTGGACTAGCGAGGCCAGAGTCATCCCTCCATTGAACTGGTTTTAACAAGGCCAATCATCGATGAGTTAGTACTCAGACTGACCATGCAAAAACGTGCGAAATCTCTCACTAACTATGTAGCATAGTTCAAAAGTAGGTGAAAGTAGTCCCCTACAATATGCCTGTTGTATGTAAAACATCCAATATGACCTTAAGAACCATATTGTGTGGGTCGCAAAATGAAAAGAAATAGTAATAGGGTTGAGTTGCACATTGATCGATAGAGGATTAAACGTCATGCCTAAATTTTGAAAAACATTCGGACAATTTTTTTTTCTGTGAGTTTTGAGGTATTTTTTATTGAAACCGTCAGATTTGGACGATCGGACGGTCGCTGATCAAAGAAGCAATCTAAGAAGATCACATGAAAATTCCATAACATAACTAACGATATGGCTATCTGTCATATTAACGTCTGCAATTTTGAAGGCCACACTAAATAAAGCCTCAAATTGACCAACTAGGCAGTATGGGAGGATAAAAAAAACATATTCCACACTGCCAAAAATATTACCAAAACTTACTCCTTGGTGATTGCTTAAACACTTTGGCGGTTTCGCCGTTTCGGAAAAAATTATAAACTCTCTGTTTTTTTTTCCGAGTTTCCTTTCCCACGGAATGTCATCCTACGCCGTGTCAGTTCGCTAAAAAATTTAGTTCGGCGGCGTGCGCTGTACGAAGATCATACGTCAGATTTGTACGTTTGTACAAGAGTGTGCACAACGCACACACAAACGCACACACATACAGTATGCCTACTCTACGCGAGTTTTGTGCGCCTACCAAAGGCCTACCATAAAAACGCCTACTTTTGAACTATGCTATGTAGCATTTCTAACCAATCGAACGCTACTTTTCACTGCGTAACATTTACGTTCAAAATTGCGCGTGAATCGAAACGCGACTTTACACGGAGGTGCGTCACAAATTTCACACGCGAAACTACCTACGAAATTCCATAAAGTGAAAGTGACGATTCGTACTAAAAATTGTACGAAAAGAACCATCATGCGTACCAAAGGAAATATTGATTCATTCGGTACTTATAAACGTGCGCCTGAAATTCCACGGCTAGTTTAACCCTTAACCCATTACAATGAACACCCATTCGTTATTTTGACCTCCACCTATCTCCTAAATACACCAATCACTATATCTTTTAAAATACAACTCTAAATCTTGCGATTCTTTCGCGGACATCTACCAAAATCATAACTATATATTCATAACACTTCAATACTCATTTACGAACAAGTTCGGTCCACTATAACTGTTACATCAACCCATTTGGATATTTACGCAGCTACATCTCTTTGTTTTGTAAGGTAGATATGTGATCTTCTGTCTTTCCAAATATTTAAGGCTTTAGTAAACCTAGGATAATATGTCATGCATTGCAGCACTAAACTTTAAACTCTAATGTTGTCTATTGCCCTATTACATTAAAAAAATGTGGATGAGGATGCCTTCCACTTTGCACTCCCGAATGCGTTCTCAGTATCAATAGGTGTCAATTTTCCTTGATTAGATACAAAGATATCCACGCGGTAGAGTTATATGTTCTCTTCCAAATGTCTTTAGATCAGCACCTTCCACATCAAGTACAGATTTCCATCGAATACCTCATGTAACAGGGTTACAGAATGGAAGGAGAGTTGAGAAGCTGCTGTAGTTGCGATGTCATAGCAACATAGCAACGCAACTTAGCAGTATAGCAACGTAGCAAAATGTAGACTGTACTGTAAAGTTCTAGAACCTATTGTGGATACAATGCAATTAATGAAGGGTGTCCACGTGTACATAGTTAACCAACTGTAGTAACGGAGTGACTAACAAGTTGCTAGTTTAAATAGTGAGTAGATTTAGTGAAGAGACACTCTTTTGCAAGCAGACTTCTGACAGCGAGCAATCAATCTTGTAATCTTTTCCTGATTAATAAAGCTCCAGCTTTTCCTTGTGTACATTATTTGATCTTACTTTTGCTACGAGTGAATTTTTGGGAATATTCCGCTGTGCATCTTGGACGTGGTGTCTAGGTTACTCCTTTTACATTGGTATCAGAGCTTTTCCTTGTGACTCGAGAGTATGGAAGGTCACAGTGTCTCCACTGTTGATATGTTGGAGCGAGTCTTTCGGGAATTGGAGAACGTCAGATTGCAAAATGCTCACCTAAGTGACACCGTCGCAACTTTGGAAACTCGTCTAGGTGAATGAACACATGGAAGTATGGAGAGAGACTTGAGGAGACCGAAGTTGAGATTGCCGGATGAGTTCGACCCTGCCAAGCACAAGAATCTCGGTGCATGGTTGTTTTCGACGACGAACTATCTGGAGAATTTTCCAAGCCTGTCCGATCGCAATAAGATTTACTATGCGAGAGGTTTACTGAAGGGAACAGCAGGAGCGTGGTGGAGAGTAATGGTGGAAGACGGCAAGGTACCCGCTGATCGGACTCTATTTATTCGTTCTCTTTGTGACTATTGGCAACCGGTGAACACCGTTAAGGCTGCTCGGGCTAGGATTTTAGTGTTGAAACAACGCACTTCCGTTTTGGAGGACAAGCAACGATTCTTGGAATGCAAGGTTCAAATCCCAACGATGACGGAGGATGAGGCGGTTGATCAATATGTTAAGGGACTCAAGGCATCTATTCAGAGGTATGTAAAACAGTGGCTCGCACGGGAAATGACGACTCCTAGTCTTTCGGCAATTGTTCAGTTTGCGGAACGGACCGACTTTGTAGACTTCACTTTTCGTAGGTCTTATCATTTTGGATTGAGTAGTAGCGGAGGAGGCCAAAGGGATGATGGCCCGACCCCTATGGAGCTGGGAGCAATCAAGGAGGACGCGGATTTGGTCAACGCAATTAAAAGAAAGAAGAAGATCACTAAGAAAAAGACCAATGACCTGTCACCCGAGGAGCTCCTAAGGAGGAGGTGAAACGGATTATGCTTCCAGTGCGGTTCCCCAAACCATATGGCCAGAGAATGCCTAAGGAGAAAAGACCTCAGAAAAGGCAAACTTAATGTCATGAGGTTACTTGGAAAAGGTGGAGACACTTTGGTTCTTCAAGGAAAGGTTGGGGGTAGCGGAGTTAACTTCATGGTTGACTTTGGAGCGTCGGCGAATTTCATCAACGAGAAGCAGTGAAAAGTTGAAGTTGCCTCTCATACTTGTTCCAGATCAGCAATCGGTGGAACTTGCCGATAGCACCTTTATTGGGATAACTCATCGTACACCTCGACTGCGGGTTAGTTTGGGGAGCTTCTATTGGTATGAGACGATCCACGTATTACCACTCGAGGATCATGAGGTAAACTTCGGGAAGCCGTGGCTTCAAAAGTGGAATCCGACAATCGATTGGAGGAACAACCGTATGAGGGTTAGGAAAGGCCAAAAATAGTATGAGGTAAACACCGGAGTGGGTGGTAAAGTTTTGGAAGAGGGAGGCCTGCTTTCGACTTTATAGCTTAAGAGGGTACTCAAGAAAATAAGAAACAATTGAAATGGCGGTCTTACAACCCGTGGAGGAAAGCAAGGAGGAGATTTCGGAGGAGTGGAAAAAAAAGGATGCTGAATTTGACTCCAAAAGAGGGGATGACGCAAGAAAGGCTTCCGTTGAGGCCCCGGAAGTCGTGACAAAACTTCTCGAGGAGTATGCTGATGTTTTACCCCTAAAACATCGTGTAAGGGTTACCTCCGAAACGCGACGTGGACCACAAAATTGAGCTTGTTCTTAGAGCAGTGCCCTCGACCAACAAGATGTATAAGATGAGTTATACCGAGTTAGATGAACTCAAAAAGCAACTTTCAGAATTGGTCGAGGCCGGAGCCATCGAACCAAGCAAGTCACCTTAAGGAGCCCCCATTTTTTTTATGTCCAAGAAAGATGGAGGTTTTCGTATATGTGTGGACTACCGAGCGCTAAATAAATTAACGATCAAAAACGTGTATCGCCTTCCCAGGATCGACGAGATGTTAGACAAACTAAGGGGTGTTACATATTTTTCTAAGATAGACTTGCGTAGTGGATACCACCGGATTAGAGTTGCGGAGGAGGATGTGGAGAAGACTGCGTTCAGGACGCGGTACAGTCATTTCCAATTCCTAGTCATACTATTTGGATTGACTAATGCCCCAGCTACCTTTATGCACTTGATGAATTCTATCTTCCGGCAATATCTGGACCCATTCCTAATAGTCTTTTTGGATGACATCCTAGTGTATAGTGAAACACTAGAGGACCATGTCAAGCACGTCAGAACTGTGTTAGAGATCCTAAACGAAAATAAGTTGTACGGTAAAATGAGTAAATGTGAGTTTTTGAAGGAAGAGATGGCGATTTTAGGCCATGTGGTCAGTCGGAATGGAATCGCGGTGGATCCCAACAAAAAACTAAGGCAATCAAGGAGTGGCCGCAACCAAAAACTATCACGGAGTTGAAGAGCTTTTTTGGGCTATGCTCGTATTATCGACGGTTCGTGGAGGGATTTGCAAAAATCGCCGCACCACTCACGGATTTGCTCAAAAATGACGTGCCTTATGAGTGGAAACAAGTGCAAGATGTAGCCTTTAACACGCTAAAGGAGCGGTTGGTTACCGCCCCTGTGTTAGCGGTTCCCAATCTGGAGTTACCTTGGACCATAATCAATCACGCAAGTGATACGGCAATCGGAGCAATTCTTATGCAAGATCACGGACGAGGCTTACAATCCATCGCTTATGAGAGTCGTAAACTAAAGGCTGCTGAACTTAATTGGGGCACTCACGAGAAGGAAACGATAGTCATCATTAATGTGTTGGAAGTTTGGAAATATTACGTTCAAGGGAAGGGGATCACCCTGATAACTAATCACCATGCGTTACAGTATCTTCAAACACAGCCAAAGTTATCAAAGAAACAGGCTAGATGGATGACATTCCTACAAACTTTCGGACCGGAATTAACCATCGAATATAAGCCCGGTAAAACAAATCATGCATTATGAAGGAGACTAGTTGTTGCTGCGCTGACCACGGCGGATCTATCGCTGCTATCGCAGGAACATAGGGATGACTCTTTGAAAGCGAATACTATCGCAACCGACAAACTTTACGACCAGAAAGTCAACAGTGTCACGAGTACGGTGCAAGTGGACGAAAAGTGGTTGGACATAATTAAGGCGCCATATTTAGACGACAACACAATTGCGGAACTTGTCAAAGAAAGATATTGGTTCAAACTACCAACGGCATGTGGCGGTACAAACCGAGTCAGACAACCCAATTGTATATTCCATCAAATCAAGAGTTGCGGCATACTATTTTGCAATTAAGCCATGACAAACCCCTGAGCAGACACTTCGGGCGAGACAAAACTAATGCACGAGGCCAAAGCGTATTATTGGCCAAACATGACAAATGATATTGGGGAGTATGTCCAAACTTGTGACTCTTACAATAGGAATAAAACAGATATGGGTCGTCAAGGACTCTTGCAGCCACTCCCCATACCATCTGCCCCTTTGGAAGTTATCTCGATGGACTTTATCGTCACTCTTCCAGTAACGTCGGATGGCTACGACTCCATTTTTGTTATCGTCGACTATCTTACGAAGATGGCCCATTTCCTCCCCACAAAAACCACGGCTACGGCTCGAGATGTCGCGGATCTCTTCTTCCGTGAGATATTCCGTCACCACGGACTTCCTAAAAAGATTGTCAGCCACCGCGACCGAAAAATCATTAGCCACTTCTGGAAGAGTCAGTTTGCAATCTGTGGGACACAATTGGCTATGTCAACCGCTTATCACCTTCAGACTGATGGACAAACACAGAGAGTGAACAAGACTTTGGAGGAAACTCTACTCGCTTACGTTTGGTACACCAGACAGATTGGGCGAAACATGTGACGACAATTGAAGTAGGGTTGAACAGTGCAATCCATTCTTCCACTAATGCTACGACTTTCTCTCTCAACGGGCGACAGCCAACCCTTCCCCAAAATCTGATCGCTATCGACTGTGGCACACTTGCCGCTATGGACTTTGCCGAAACGCTGCCTATCAATTTGGAGAAAGCGGCGACAATCCTCCAACAAGCGAAGAATCGTCAGTAATCTCAAGCCGACACGAATCGAAATGACATTGACTTTCGTGTTGGGGACAGAGTACTGCTGAATATAACAAACCTCTCCCTCCCACATGCCCTCGCTACGAAATTGGCACTGAGATTTACAAGGCCGTTCACTATACTCTCTAAAGTAAATGCGCTTGCTTACAAACTCGACATCCCTTTGGCATGGAAGATACATGATGTCTTTCATGTGTCCCTGCTCAAGCCATTCCGCAACCCCGATTCAGTGTTTCCAAATCCTCTTCGCCATACACCTCTTCCCCTGGTTGAAAATTCCCCGGATGAATATGAGGTAGAAGAGATTCTCCAGTCCCGCCAATTACGACGTGGGCGGTCGCATACTACCCAGTACTTGATTTGATGGAAAGGCTACAATGCGGAAGACGATTCTTGGGTTGACAAAAGCGATCTTCGTGCCCAAGCATTACTGCGCCGGTTTCAGCATAGTGCGGACAATTCGCCTAGCCGGAGGGGCAGACGCAACGGACGCCTACGAAATGTTGACCATAACCTATTTCAGCCATGGACTGCGCTCGGAAGCACCACAGACTACCCCTCAAACAATTGTGTTTCAAACAGCACAGATTACTCCAAAATAAACAGAATCACCTCAAACTACAGCAATATGCATTATACCATATACACTGTAAACTCCTAAAGTTACAGCCAAATCCACCAAGGAATCTTGAAGATATGAGCTCTAGAGTTTCCCAAAAATAGTTGACAGCTTCAGAAATTAACCACTTAGACTGCTCACAGAATCTTACAGATATACTGGAATACAATGAAACTTCACACACATATATATTCTATAGCATAGAATATCTCCACAAAGTTTCACATGAAAGAACCAAACAGATTGATCACAACAACAGGTTAAAGATGCAGAAAACAGTCTGCGATTGCTTTGATAAACTTGACTGCGATAAATAAGAATAAACTAAGTCCTATGATTTATAAACACAGGCTCACTACTAATTGTACGGAGCCATACCAACCGTACACTAACTACTAGCTAACTCTATTAATGTTAGTATACCAGAATACTTCTATATATTGTCAGAATGAGTAAATCTACACTAATAACTAATACACATAAAGAAAAACCAATGTTTTTTCAAATATTTACAAGTACACGCAATCTAACAAAATCGTATGCTGAGTCACTCAATGAACCGATGTCATGTCATCCAAATCAACCATACCGTAATCGCGTTCTTTGAAATAAATCTGGCGTGTCACATAAAAGGTACACGTCATTTGCGAAAAATGTCGTCTGTCGCATTAGATTAAGTACGGCCTGCGTATTCTTTTAAAACATTTTGAATACTAATCGTCGGATTGCTTCGCGATCCGCCGTCCATTTCCTAGCGCATTCCGCGCCACTCATTTGGTTTATTAATTTTACAGGTACACTTAATTCCCCCAAATTACGTACGCCACATACCGTATTATCAAGGCTATACTAAAATGGATGTGTACGAAATCAAGTCTTTAAAACAACACGAAAAACGAATCGCAGTGTCGCAACCGTCGCAATCATCTTGGGGGCTCAGCAATAGAACGCAGCAGCGCTGACGAAAGACCGCAGCGCTATCGCTGCGTAGCCACGGGATCGCAGAATTGCAGCTACGTTGTCAGAGAATCGCAACATCGCGGCTGCGCTGACAGAGGATCGCAACGAATAAATTGTGAATCGCAACGTTGGCGACGTTGAACCTGTGATATTGCCGCAATCTCGCAATCGGCGAAATTTTGAACGCTGCAATACCCTCGAATACTGCGACGCAAGGAAGGTTTCGATGATGAGACTGCCAAAACCCCCAAGTAAAGCCGCCATCAACCCTAATGACAAACCAACTAGTAGTTGTCTGGAGGATCTCTCGCTTCATACCAACAGCCTACCTACACTTATCGATTTACCGGAACTCTCAATTACAATAACTTCCATGTCCTAATCATCCTCTCCAACACCGAAAAGAAGGAGACTACTGCAGAAGGGAAATGACGATATGCCGTAGCGCGACAGGCTTTTGGCCGCTGCTGAGGCCATGGTAGAAGCAGCTGTTGGCGAGGAGGAAATAGGTGAAAGCAAGGGAGGGGAAGGATAATAAAATTTGCAAGACCGAGAGTATAATCCACTCAGAGACAGTGACTGCGAAGATGAAGGTGATCACGAGCTCTCAGATGCCGAAGAACCAGAGCGGGAACCGACACCTCCACCAGAAGAGGAACGTGCCTCTGACTTGGAAGGAATGAGAGACCATAACGAGGAAAGTAACGTTGATGAGCAGTTTTTGGAGAGCTCCGAAAAGAAAGCGGAGGAGCAGCATCCCAGTGAGGATGACGTATTCGTCCTCCGACGGGAAGAAGGGGAAAGGGAGGAAGAGAGTGAAAGGGAAGAAGAACTTCCTGACTTTGTATTTCCTCTACCCATACACTCCTAGAAACCCCGACCTAACCTTCAAATTTGTGAAATAGTTATATTGGGACATGGCAGACTGGCCAGCAGAGTGGCATACGGGGAAACCCAGGGAACCACTCAACATTCCCGCCAGCGTACCTTCTCACCCCGCACAGAATTTTATGCGGACAACAGACCTGGGGAACCATCACAAGGGTTACGTCCAGCTGAACCCTCACGGCTTGCTGTTTGTAGAGGTGGTCGAGGACCACTACGGATACCGGGTGGACGTCCCGAGTTGCTCCAACAATATCACCCATGGGATGTCCGCCTCCACGATATCATTTCACGGGCTGAAGTCACGCCCGAGGTGCGAGCACTCAAATTGGCCCGGAAGAACACGTTGCAGCGGGCCCAAGCTGCCAAAAAGCATGTTTCCTTCAAATTGAGGAATGTGTCGCGTGCAGAAATCGATGGTTATTTTATTATTTTCTAGGTCTAAATTGGAATATAGAAAGAAGCCGAGGAATTCTGCCTCTAACTTCTCTCTCCAACTCCCACACTTGTTGCAGTCACTGAGAAGTTGGAGGGGAAGCTAGAGCCATGGCTACCCAGGCTATCCAAAGGTTTACGGGAAATAGATTAGTTAATTTACAGATAAGTAGGTTTATTTACTAAAAGGTGTATGTCGGTAACAGGATTAGATCTTGGTACCTGCCAACCGTCAGAACGCCGGTAGCCGGATGCCCTAGCCATTAAGTCTAGAAATTACGATACATACTATTGGGTTTGATATTTATTTAAATGTTACCACGTAGGAAAATTCATTTAACGGCAGATGTTTACGGTTACATAGATCCCGTTATGTAAACGTACAGATTTTGGTATTGACAAGAAACAAGTACCGCGCATTTTGTTTCTTTTACAAAACAAATACCGAACAAGCATTTATTACGGCTACGATTGAAATTTGCATTCAATCGGACGACCGAAAAGAAAGTCGAGATCGCGGAAGAGATTCTCGACGGTTTATGGTCATCGCCACATCGGATGACACGTGGCACGATTACGTTGGATCGCGTCATCTCTGAGAATTACGGGACCGAATCCGGATATGACATGTGTCGATATTTAGGCCATGTCGTAAAAATTCCGTACATAAAGTACACCGGCAGCTGTACTTTTATGTACGGCAGTGTAATATGATTGGTGTCGTACACCAGTAGATTGGTTTTTAGAGAGAGATAGTACTTAGAAAAATTGGTAGATAGGACCCTCTCTCCCAGAGAGCTTCTATACAAAAGGTCAACTTTGACCCTCCATAACTTACTGCTCAAGGGAGCAAATTCATAGATTCTTTTTGCTGTCAACTCAAGGGAGTGTTCCCTTCACTATGGTGAAGGTGGTCAGAGCTTTTATTTTCCAAAGTGGATGCTATTTGTACTGAAAGACAAAGGGGTCAGGGTTATCCTATAGGCTTCTTGGAAGCTGTCCACTCTGAGGACTTATGGAGGTCTCAGAGTTTCAGGTTATAGGCCCACCCTCTACGGTGCCCATCTTTAATGGAACTGACTTCATATACTAGGAAAGTATGATGATAAGAGCTCTATGCGGGAAAAGGTTTTAGGGGATAGTGAGTGGACGAGTGGGGCGTCCATCAAGTCTTCGAGTCCCTCCAGGGTTTGGAGGAAGAAGATTCACTAGAGATGCAGATCCATCTTCAACAGAGGAGAAAAAGGAAGGAGAGGTCGTGGACAAAGGAAAGGAGAAGGAGACAACCACACGAATAGCGACTAGTTCGGCATTCATGTCACCTATTTCGAGGAACGAGGAGAATGATACTGATACTTGGGACTTCAACAATATGGCGGCAAAGCACTTCATCCTCCGCCACCTTACTCAAGTACTTGCATGTCCTCATTTGCAGGTAGAAAGGGCATCCGATCTTTGGATGGCTCTCATAGAGATGTACCAAAGTGGTACGATTCAGCAACAACACTTGGCTGATCAAAATGTTAAAGAGTATGTATACAAAGGGGGGAAGATTTTCGATTTTTGCAATGAGCTTGCTACACTTTTCATGGAGCTAGAGAGTGCTGGAAATGATTTTAGTGAAAAAGAAAAGGTTAACTGTCTACTGATGAAGTTACCCGATGAGTTCGAGAACATAGTGAACCGTGTGCAGAACTTGCCGGACTCAAGGTGGATATGGAACTCAGTGGTAGGAATGATTCTCGTTCGAGAGAATAAAATTGTGTCGAAGGGGAGGATAGAGTGGGCAAGTCTTGGCAGTTGGGACCGACTGGAGGAACAAGGATTCCCGGAGACCGGTCAGAAATTACGGAGGGGGGGAGCAAAAAAATCAGACCGACGAGTTCGAACCAAGGGCTCCCAAGGGTTTAGGGCACTATATGGCGGAGCGCACTAAACTAACTGAGCTTTGGTTAAAGGAGGGGCAGACCAGTGGAACCCCGAGAGGAAAGAAAAATGCCCTTATGACACAGGTATAGGACGTGGAACAGGGTTTAGTTTTAAAATGATCTTTAAGATTGGGAGAAATTGCGATTGCACCCTGATTATCACAAAAAAAAATTTGCACACCACTCTTAAGGTGACCAAGTTTACCAAGCAAAGACTTGACCCACATCAATTCTTTTACAGCAGATCAAGAGACCATATACTCAGCCTCTATGGTGGACTGAGCAATAACCTTTTGGTGTGTGTCACTCTAACAGCAAGCCCCGTCACCCACATATAATACATATCCAGAAGTACATCTCCTCATCGGAGCATCACCATAACTGGCATCACTCCAAGTAGTGATGTCAGTATTCTCCCCACCCAAATGCAACCATAGATCTCTAGTTCCTATCAAATATCTAAGGAGTCTCTTAGCTGCCTCCCTATCCTTCTTAGTGAGAGCATTTAGACTTCTACTCAGCACTCTTACAGCTGCAGCTAAATCCAGCCGGGTACAATTCATAAAATAGATTAGGCTTCCCACTACTTGCCTGTAAGGAATAGTCTGCATAAACTTATGTTCTTCAGTACTTAATTCCTCATCTAAGACTATGACTCCTTCTTCCTCACTCCCCTCACTTCCCTTCTTTAACTCCATTGGAGTTGTACAACTATTAGTTTTATCTATCTGAAATTTTTCCACCATGTTCCCTATTGCTTCCTTTTGAGTCAATCTTATAATCTTTCTTTCTTCGTCTCTTTCTACTTGAATTCCCAAAATATATTTTGCTTCTCCCATATCCTTCATTTCAAAATTCCCCTTAAGATCGGTTTTCAGTTTATCAATTTTTTCCATTGATTTACTTAAAACAAGTAAATCATCAACATAAAATTGCAGTAAATATAATACCTTCCTCATCTTCAAAAACATAGATTGAGTGAGCTGAGCTGATCCGGATATATCCCATACCACTAAGAAACTCATCAAGTTTCTTATTCCACTGTCGAGGCGCCTGTTTCAAACCTTAAAGGGATTTAATCAGGCGGCATACCTTACTCTTCTCTCCTTCCTCCACAAATCCTTCGGGTTGTCCCATAAAGATCTCCTCTTCCAATTCTCCATGCAAAAAGGTTGTCCTGATGTCCATCTGGTGCACCTCCATGTCTTCCGCTGCTGCCAAACTGAGAAGTATGCGGACGGAGGGAAATTTGACGACAAGGGCAAAAGTTTCCTCGTAGTCAATTCCTTTTTTCTGTGCAAATCCTTTTGCCACCAATCGGGCTTTGTAACGCTCAATGGTGTTATCCGAGTTCTTTTTTATTTTGAAAACCCACTTATAACTAATTGGTTTTTGGTTAGGTGGACAGTCCACAAGCTCCCAAGTATCGGCTGCCATAATTGAGGCCATCTCCTTATTGATGGCTGTCTTCCACCAGTTCCTTTCTAGACAAGTCATCGCCTCTCCATAAGTTTGAGGTTCACCTTGATGAGATAGTTTTGTTACCTTGTTATTAACCTATTTTTCTTGTAATCTTTTACTACTTCTCCTCCCCCCCCTCAAAATCTTTGTTCGGAATAGATGGTTCTCGTGGGTTCTTTCGAACAATCTCGGCTTCTCCCCTAAACTTTGATTCCGAATCAATTTCTATCACGTCTTCCGCTTCGGGTAGAGTTGTCACTAGAGTTTCCGCAGCCGAGTCCTTTTCGGTTTGATTTGTACCTGCAAGAATGTCATCTTCTCTAAAACCTGGATAGTTAAGAAGTTTAAAGTCATCGGAATTTTTTGACTCAAATCTGATTTTTACTGACTTTGTATACTTGAAGGGATCCACGGACTTTCCTTCATCCATAACTAATAGATGTTTTACTAAGATTATATCTTCCATTTTTAGATCATAAACTCTATATCCTTTAACATCCTCATCATAACCTAATAAGTATCCTGGTTTTCCTTTAAGATCTAGCTTCCAATTAGACCGATCTATATCTAGACAGAATACTTGACTGCCGAAAACCTTTAAGTGAGATATGTCTGGTTTTCAGCCTGTTCATCTCTCATAAGGTTTTGATCTTTTATAGCTGAAGTAAGAACTCTATTTTTGAGGTAATTAGCACAGTTCATTGCTTTAGCCCAAAACCTTTTTCCTATTTTCTTGTCGGACAACATACTTCTGGCACTATCACTTAGTGTCCTATTTAATCTTTCAGCTACCCCATTCTGTTCTGGGTTTTGTGGAATTGTCTTCTGGTGTTGGACTCCATCTTCCCAAAAGAAAATCCTCAGACTGGTTAGAAGTATACTCTCCACCATTGTCACTCCTTACTCTCTTGATTGGAGTTTCATGGAAATTTTCGCTCCATGCGTTATATTGTCTAAAACAATCCTAAGCCTCTGACTTGTTTTTCAAAAAATACACCCTGGAATACCGAGACCAATCATCAGTAATAGTCATCGTAAATCTCTTCCCCCCCGGTGAGGGCACTTTAGCCGGTCCCCAAATATCTGTGTGTACTAAATCTAGAATTTTTTCTCCCTTATAGGTGGCTGATTTAGGAAAGGGTAATCTGTGTGCTTTACCTTGAGCACATCCACTGCAATCACTTATATTATCACTCTCACTTAACTGAATCACTTCCACCACTCCCATCTTTTTCATCTCTCTTAACTTATCTAGATTCACATGCCCAAGCCTCTTATGCCACATCATCATATCATGAACACCAGTATAATAAAGTTTCTTTGTTTCATTACTTAAAATTGGCCTAAACATACCTTGGCTACCTTTCTCAGCAATGAAATACACATCCTCCTCAAAACTAACAGTAAAGTCTCCTTCCCTAATGCTAGTAAAAAAACCATTATCATCTAATACAGATGTAGAGATGAGGTTTTTGTTCAGCTCCGGAATAAACAATACATCGGAGAATGTTACTATGGATGTCTTTCCTTCTACTAACACTTTCAAATCTACTGATCCTACAAGAGTAGTAGTGACTGTCCTCCCATCCCCGTACTCTATCTCTACGGTGGGAATATTTCTTATCTTAGTGAACATGTGCTTATCCTTACACGTGTGCATGGAGGCACCTGAATCTATAATCCAGCCTGCTTCACCTTTCAATCCACCGTAAGCACATTTCTGCCTTTGTGGAATTTCGACCTCGTTTTTCGCCTCAAACTCCTCATCCAATAGAAGCTCATCGTCCTCGTCCTCGGATTTTGCCTCATGTACCTGTGTCACAAGTGCCTTTTTCTTTCCTCTCGAGGTTCCACCGGCCTGCCCCTCTTTTAACCGAAGATCGGTTAGCTTAGTCCACTCTGCCATATAGTCCCCCGGTTTCTTACAAAAATGACATAAACCTTTGGGAGTCCTTGGTCCGAACTCGTCAGTCTGATTTTTCTGCTCCCTCCCTCCATAGTTTTCGACCGGTTTCCAGGAATCCTTGTTCCTCCAATCGGTCGCAGTTGCTAGGGCTTGCCCACTCTTTCCTCCCCTTCGGATATCAATCGTATTCTCCCGAACGAGAATTATCCCTACCACTGAGTTCCTTATTCACCTTGAGTCCGGCAAGTCGTGCACATGGTTGATTATGTTCTGGAACACGTCGGGTAACTTCATCAGTAAACAGTTAACTTTTTCTTTTTCACTATAATCTTTTCCCGCATTCTGTAGCTCCATGAAGAGTGTAGCAAGCTCATTGCAAAAATCCAACATCTTCCCCCCTTTGTATGCATACTCCTTAACTTTCTGATTAGCCAATTGTTGTTGCTGAATCGTACCACTTTGGTTCATCTCTACATGCAAATGAGGACATGCAAGCCCTTGAGTAAGATGGCGAAGGATGAAGTGCTTTGCCGCCATATTGTTGAAGTCCCACGTATCAGTAAGCTGGCCGCCATGTACTCAGCCTCCATAGTAGACTAAGGTCTCACCTTCTGAAGTTTGTTGCTCCAGCTGCATGTCCCACTTCTAACCTTCAAAATATATCGGGTGGTAGAACGTCACCTTGGCATATCTCCATATCTCACATCGCTCTAAGTCTAAATTTTACTTTGTCTCCACCGAGAGAGAGATCGGAGGTTTGGATTTCTTCTAAGTTAATGAAACAACTCTCTTTACTGCCTCCCAAACTGACTACTTTAAATTTTGCAAAATTCTGCTTAAATCTCCAACACCGGCTGCAATATTTGGTCGGGTACAAATCATGAAGTAGATAAGACTCCGAAGAATCTGCTTGTAAGGAATGGAGGACATTAAATATGACTCCTTGACTCTAAATAGTCATAAATCACCATACCACCATCTGATTCTTTCCCCTCTATTTTTTGTTTTAACTCCATGGGAGTAGTACTCCTCTTTGCATCTGACATCCTAAACCTCTCTAGCATGTTCCCAATGGCTTCATTCTGTGTCAAATAAATTAATCAATGTTTTCTATCCCTTTCTACATGAATTCCCTAAAGTATCGAACCGAGAATTCAGAGCTGTTTTTATTTTGTTAATATTATTAATGCATTTGCTTAGCAGCAGCAAATCATCCACATAAACTAAAATATAGATAACTTCATTTTCTCCTTCCATTACATAATCTGAATGATCTGGGATGATTCTAGTAATTCTCAGATTTGTCAAAAGTTCATCTAGTTTCAGGTTCCACTTTCGTGTAGCCTACTTTAGACCATAAATGGACTTTAATTGTTTACATACCAATTTTTTTTCCCTTTTTCTGCATACCTCTCTGGTTGCTTCACATATATAACTTCCTCTAAATGCCCATGCAAAAAAGTTGTTTTCACATCCTTTTGATGCACTTGGATATCCTCTATTGTTGTTAGAGATAAGAGAATCCTAACAGTAGGAAAAGGAACTATAGGTGAAAAACTCTCCTCATAGTTAATACCCTCTATTTGGCTATGACCCTTAGCAACAAGCCTAGACTTGTATCTCTCAATGATATTATCAAGATTCAGTTTTAATTTGAAGACTCAATTAAAACGCATTGTTTTTTTATCCAGTGGAAGTTCCACAACCTCACACGTTTCAGGCTCCATGATTGACTTTATCTCGTCATTTGCACAAACAATCCACTAATCTTTTTCCGTTACGCGAAAAGTTTGTTGAATGGTCTGAGGCTCCCTTGTGCTTACGGAATAAGCGTGGTCCACTCGATCACCTCTCAACTGGCTTTTGAAATTTGAAGCGAGAACTGTTGGTCCCCGACGTAGTCTCAAAGGAGGAGGAGGAGAAAGGGGAGAAGAAGAAAGAGGAGGAGGAGGCGGCAGAAGAGGAGGAGGTTCAGGTGCATCAGCAACAACTGGAGGATGTGGTTGCCCAAAATATGTGGCATTTCGGAGGTAAAAGAGGAAGGGGAAGTTGCCGATAGTTTGATAAAAATCTGCTCAAGGATCATATATTCGTGTAGTTTTGTCATGCCGCATCACGTCGACGCATTTAATTACATTAATTGCATTTTAATTACATTTAATCGCATTTTAAATGGTATTTCAATCGCATTTTATCTTCATGTAAACGGTCCTAAAAAAGGGACGCCACGCTAATTTAATGGGCATATTTCGGTGGCGACAGGATCGTACAAATTTCGGTCCGACGCCGTGAAACCCGCCGACAGTTTAGATTCTGCCCGCGAAGTCGTCACTTGCCGGAATTTGCGCGAACCGACTAAATTTGTCGTCCGGGATTTTTGCGAACCGACTTACTTCGCCGGCTAAAATTCCCGCGACCAGTTTGAATTGATGTACTGACGCTCGCGAACCGAAACATAAACTCAAAATGATGTCGGCGCCAGCGTGAATTTGAACGCCAATATACGGCCACGAAAGATGCAGACGAATGGACGATCCGGATGCGAACTACACCCGTCGACGCTGATTGGTCAATTTTAAGTCGTGGACCCTTGGAGGTCGCACGCATTCACATGTAGAGTAGGAAGGGTTTTTATCCGCAGGTTGTAGATTGTGTAACGTAAGGTATACGATTCTGATCGCCTATTGGCCAAAATCCAAACTAGGAGCAAACAACTACATAGAACGCATGTATTCGTAGTAGGTTAAAAGCTCACATGTAGACTTTGTACTTAGCGAATTTTAGGCGAATTTTGTGCTCACAATTTCAAGAGCACAAGAAATCTCCTTTTGGAAGATTTGACCTAAACTTTGAGGATTTTCTTGTGAAATTGTCTTGATAGTTTTAGTGGCTATTTTTCTTGCCATTAAGCGTTCTGCTTCCTAGCTCTTACTTTTTTGCTCTGTAAATCTGCCCTATAAATTAATCTACACGGCTCATGCCGAAGCCTAACCAATTTTCCTTCACATTTTCTCTCGTCTTGTCAAGTGGATTGCTGTTCGGCCTTCTTTCCCAGGTTGTTGCTGAACCCTGAATTGTGATTGGACAGTTTTGGGTTTGCTTCTATGGTTCACTTGGGGACGGTGAACTAGGGTTGACTTTCGTTATTTGTTTTGCGTGAGGCTAAATCAGGTTATCTGTGAAGATTCCTTTCCTAGTTCCTGTTTCAAACTCCTTTTCATCTAGGACAGCTGTTGAGACTAGGTTCTTGCTAAGCTGTGGAATGTAAAGAACGTCTGAGAGTGTTACAATTGAGGCCTTTCCATTAACTAGAACCTTCAAGTCAACAGTTCCAACAAGACTTGTGGTTTCTACTCTACCATCTCCGTACTCTATCTCAACTGTTGGGATCTTTCTCAGTTTAGTGAACCACCTTTTTTCTTTGCACATATGCATTGAGGCCCCTGAGTCTATGATCCACCAATCTTCCGGTGGATCCCTCTTACCTCCCAAAGATCACTTTTGTCTCCGTGGAATGTCAACATGCTTTTCAGTGTTTTTCGGATTAAAAAGAAGCTCCTCAAGCTCCTCAATCTCCTCTTCCCGTTCGGTTTCTTCGTTTTCTTGCTCATCATAAACTTGAGTTAGGAAAGCCTTTTTCTTTCCTCCATTTCGTGAGTTACCTTGCCTATTTTTAGTCGAAGATCTGCAAGTTTGCCACAATATGCCATATAGTGTCCCGGTTTCTTACAGAAGTGACATAATCCTCTTCGAGAAGTTCCTCTCCTCTGTCTATCAAATCTGCCACCTCCTTGTCCTCTTCCTCCAAAGTTTTGATGAGGATCTTTCTCTCTCTCCTCATCACGCTTCCGCCAATCAGCTCCTGAAGACAATGCTTGAACACTTGGACTCCCTCTCCTAAGCTCTATGGTGTTTTCTTTCACTAAGATCATTCACACTGTGTCATCCCAATTCCATTTGCTATCTCCTATGTCCTGCAATCGATTAATGATATTCTCATACTCTTCAGGTAGTTTCATCATTAATGTGTTCACTCTTTGTCTCTCACCATGAGTTACATGCACTCTCTAGCTCTCCAAATAATGCTCCTAAATCATTGCAATAGTTATTCATGCTTTCTCCCTTAAAAGTATTAGCTGCAATCTTGTTTTTCTGCCAACTGTTGCTGCTGCAATGATCCACTCTTACAATTGTTAACTAGTGATATCCAAATCTGAGATGAAGATTTGACGTGCATAAGGGAAACGACAATTCCCTTTGCTTCACTTTTAAAAATTAAGAGCTTAGCAACCTTGTCTTTGAAGTACCACTTTTCATACTCCGATCTTTCGATCTGAACCCTTGTCGCCGTTGCTTGTGGTGTTGCTGTCGATATTGCCTTCGGCAATGGTGTCACTTGAGTTGTAACTCCTCCCATTTCTCCTTCCATGACAATCTCCTCTCATTCCTCGTCTTCATCCTCAGTGATGGTGGCAGCTGTTCTACCATTTGTAGAGGCGTAGGTGCCAAAAAAACGCGTTCCTCCAACCCCAGATGGAGGTGGGCATCAAACTTGTCCGGACACTATGCCCCATAGGTGTTTCTCAAATAATTCTCCCTCCATCATCATTTCCCAATAAAGAAAGTCTGATCCATCAAATATGGGCACCCTAGAGGGTGGGCCCATAACCTGCAATTCTGTGGTCTCCATTGACCCAGAGAATGAGCAGCCTATGTAAAGTCTCTATGATAATATTTGCCCCTTCTATTTTCCCGCTGAATAAGCGCCGCCCAGGCACACAAATATTTTGACCACTCTCTCTCCTGTGAGGACAAGACTACCCTGAGTTAAACGCAAAAAGAATCACTGAATTTGCTCCCCTGAGCATTAAGTTATGGTTGGTCAAAGATGACCTTTATAGTTACAAGCTCTCTTAGAGAGAGGTACCTAAATTTCACTAAATCCTGGTTTGCCTACTCACAGCTACCTACTACTAAACCCTAGTCCAATAAGAACACTGTATAGTTCAAGATGGTACAGTGTTTGAACTACTTATTGTACGGAATTTGTACGACATTGCCTTCAAGGTGACGCTTGTCAAATCGGGAGCCATGGTTCCTCCTCCCATCATCTCTGATAACCAATAATGTGGCGCCATGTGGCATCGCGTGACGTTTTCTTTAAAAAGGCGCTAAGAGCTCATTCTAGGTGGCGGCTACAACGACGGCCGTCCGATCAAATAAATTTTTACACGGTTCGAATTCGCGTTCGTGCATGAATTGTTTTATATGCTCATCTTTGTCAGTTTGGGGTGAATTAGCCGTTGCGTCATTGTTTATATATTTATCAATTCTGCTAAGTGTATCGTTTCTTTAAAGACTTAATGGATTAGGAGTCAGATTATACGGGATTCCCAAGATCTACGATCAAATCCTGGCCAAGGCGTCGTTTTGGTAAAACGCCGTCTACTTCAGTCTGCCACCTTCTGAATAAGGAGGCAGCCATGGCCTGTCTTTGATCCTCTTTCTCTGTTTTTAGAGTCTAACCAAAATAGAGAATTGAACTATTAATTTCCTATTCTTCAGACCTACAAAATACTCAAAGAAAACCATTAATTTCTACACCTCATAATTTTGAGTGGATAAAGCTGGGAAGATCCTCATTATGCTCAAGAGCCTCTAATTAGGCACATGCCCGAGCTTTTTATGCCACAAAAAAATTCCAAAAATGACACTAGATTTCACAAAATCAACTTTAATAACCAACTCCATGGGATACAACATGTTTGAGCCGCTAGTTCCCAATAAGGCTACTCTCACATCCTTGCTTACTATATTCTTCCTTTTGCTTTGCAGCACATTAAATCCTATATTTTTTGCCATCGAAGTAAAAAACGATTTTTTTTTGAAATTTCCGCACATATAAAACATCATGCAAAGTTCTTTTTACAAATTTGCCATCTATCTCACAATTCAAATCTATGTTACCCTTAGCATTGGCTTCAATCATGGCACCGCAAGTATAAAATATAAAACGAGTAGAGATAGGTATCATATCTTTTAAATATCACTTATTCCTAGACATGTGTAAGGAACTTTCGGAGTCCATAATCTACCCGAGATCTTTCTCGCCCTCCATCATTTTAGCAAAAGCAAAGAACTTGGTGTCGTCAATTTTAGGAAAAATGACAACCTCATATTTCTCCCTCTCTATTTTGTTCACTTGTTTATTTTTCTTCGATGAAAAAATTGTTGTTTTGATCGGAGGCCTCGGTGTAAATAGATATCCTTTCACCTTTTATCAATTACCTATTTCACACGCTTTTATATAGAAGGGACAAAATCTATACAAATGACCATTATTGTAGCAACATACACACATTTCATACTTCTGAAAATGCTGATTTATTTCAAGTATCTCTCTTATACTGAGCATTGTAAGCTACAACTGACTTTCTATAATAAAATGCTAGCTAGTTTTCTTCTTTTTCTAACACATACTCTACACCTGTAGCTAGGATCCAATTTTTCTTTTCCAAATTTTTCAGTTCATCATAGGCTTCTTTATACTCAATAGGAAGCCCCCTCATTAGAATCATTGCTTCGTGATACTCAAGAAAAAAACCACCTGAGCATGCATTTTTTGCTACTATAAGTCTCAGTTTATTGCAACTTTTTGCCATGCTTCCACGTGTATATTTATATTCTCAGATCTATCGAGCACTTATAATCTCATGCTGTGCATTGACTCTAGAATATGTCTTTTTCGAAGCATCCCAGATTTCTGATGCTTTGGTAGCCCAGATGTATGTCATATGCAGCTCTAAAGATATCATTAATTTTATTAAATGAAGAGCTTGCTTATTCTTTTGATCATAGTAGGCATCAGTTTATGTCGTAGATCTATTAACAACATTAAAAAGTTTCACTTGTACAAAGTAAGACCTAACAAGATCTGCACAATTCAGATATTCCCTCCCATCAAAAACCGGAATTCGTGAGAACGGGCCCGTGACCTGTTCTTCTAAGACAACTGCTGGAACTAAAGACGATGAGGATGCAGGTGTCGTCATCTCAGAATGAAAACAAGCACGAAGCTTTCACAAAAACATGTATAAAAACAACAACATCAATAGTTGATAAATTACAAACCAAAGACACAATAGCTATGAAAATCTATTACAAAGTAGATAATAATAGGTAAAACACACACACACAATTAGAAGTAATTTTGCTCCCAAATCTATAAGATATTTTTAGATAAAATTACCAAAAACAACATGTACATTTTTTGATACAAATTGACCCTAACTCCAAAAATGACTAAGTCCTACTCGTATACACTGAAGCTTCACGACTGAATGTACGGAGGCATACTTGCCGTACATCTAACAAAATGTACGGAGGCATACCACACAAAATCCTACACTAATCAACTAATCAAAGAAAGACAGACTAAATCCAACGAATATTAACAACTACGTAAGATTTTGTATTCCACGTCAGATCATCGAGTACATGATCCACTCTGACCAATATTTGTCGGCGGTCTCCATCCGCCGCCCGCGTATCACATTAAGGTTCGTAGATGAACCCCCAGGTGTCATTACCGTCCTCAGGTGTCTCCGTACACCAACATACGGATATTCCAAAATACACTCTTCTTTCTACCGACGCGTGTCCCGAGAGTGTATTCATCCGTGTACTCCTCAAATAGTCACTATAACAACAATTCTCGTTCGTACTAACTAAACTTACTGAAAATATTCTAAGTCTTGAAACTTTCTTTCTCTCCCTCACATTTGATGCATAGAGAGGGCTAAAGCTTTATAAAACAACATTATTAATACTTGATCAATATCTTTACCCTAAAATAAGTGCGATCTCATTTTGCTCTTCATACTGAGCGCAGTTTTACGTGCGATCGCAATTTTTTTAATCCATGTTTCGTACATTTTTACTCAACAAAGTACCATTTTGGACGGACTAACACGTCCGTAAACCACACTATTGAAGATTATGCGTTCATAACGCCAATCCCGCACCCCCAAATTTTGACCCTAATTCTGAAATAGTGTTAATAATTCTAAAAAGTTTTTAATGTTAATATAGGTACCACAGCTATCAGGGCTAATAACTGTAATATAGTGCCGATTTAAATAGTGTGGTGTACGAACCGTTTAGTTTTGTACCATTTTGTACTTTAATAAGTAAAAAAGTACAAAAAAAATATTATATAGTCGCAAGCGCATGTGAATGTGCACTCAAAAAACGTTTGACAAAAAAAATGTGAGGCTACACGATTCACGGTGTAGCGTTAACATTTAACTGCGTGAAAAATGGCGGCACATGTAGATGTGAGAATCACACGACGACGTACGATTTCGAGCATTTTCTACGTGTAAAGATCTTAATTGCCGACAAATATTACAGGGAAAATCCCAAATTAGAGTTATTTATAAATTAGAGTTATTCTTTTTTGTAAAAAATGAAATTCTAAGTTAACGTTAATAATGCATAGTGCTAATTGTTTTTTAGCCCTAATTGTTTCATAACGGTAATAGCTATTCACGGTGTAATTCACCAAAACCTGTTTAACGTAAAAAAAAATTAGTGTTATTAATTCTATTTCAAGTTTTGGGGTCAAAATTTGGGGGCGCCGATAAAGGTAATAACGATTGGCGGTTTACCTTCCAATACTCGGTTTTTGTGCGGATGTTGAGGTCCCCGAAACTCCGAATCATAGATATCTCATTCGTACGGATTTTGGCATTTTTTCGAAATTTCGTTATGTTTTAATAGATTTTGAAACTTTCATAAAATGCGTATACTTTTCGTACGGATGAATTGTACGGATATATTGTACAGAAATATCCAAATAAAGGGTTGAGCGTACACCGTGAATCGTTATTAGAGCTAAACTCTATTTTGGGTTCAAAGGCTTAACGCTAACAAAAATCAGCGCTAATTTATTCACCTGACACTAATTTGAATGTAGCCGTGATAACTTTTGTTCACATATTCGTCGTTTGAACATGTGAGAACAGGTTCTCGAGATTTTCCCTCGTCTTTATGACTGGGAATCAAATTTGAGTACGCTTTTTAGTGGCGACTCCCTCAATTTCCCGTGTCGACGCCCTTATCTGACACATCCTGTACGTCTGACAAAATAATGAGCAGTTCGTACGAACTGATTCATTTTTTACACTACACTATTCTAAAAAGTAAAAACTTTAAAAAGTCGAAATTTGAGCAATTAACGTTAATTAAACAGTACCTGTAGTCTCTGTTCACATATTCAACACTTAAACATGTGAGAACAGGTTTCCGTAATTTTACTTCGTTTCTTTATGATTTAGAATCAAATCTGAGTACACTTTTCCGTGGCGACGCACTCAATTTCCCCTGTCGACGCCGTTATGTTACAATTAATTTGTATGTCTGTACAAAATAGTGAATAGTTTTAGTACGAACTGACACAATTCGTATATTGCATTTTAAAAAGGAGTCCAATTTAGAGTAACTAACGCTATTTAAACAGTACGCATATTAAAGCAAAACAAAAATAATCTTGATTAAAGTTGTCGTAGTATTTTTTATTAGATGTTTAATGTTTTTATAACTTCTCTTTTATAATTTGGTCAACGCATTTTATAACGTTATGAGACGTATATGCTCCGAATTGAGTACAAATCAAATCGATACGCTGTCCATTTACAGGCAGGACAAAGCGGACGTACGGTGACCAGCAAGGAAGGGGCTCCGCCAGTCTTAAAACTTCCTGTTTCCCTGGCCCAGCCCGTCCGCACACTTGGCAGCCGCCCAGCCGCTAGTGGACGTCCCAAGAAGCAATTACGGCCTGCAAGGTGGACGGCCAATTTCCTGACTTGGACAGCCGACTGCACTCCGGCCGTTAATCACAGCACAATAGTGACTCTACACGTGTTGGGACTAGCACCTATTGCGGCTTGCGTGCTGGAATTGGGTCACGAGGGGGTCGATTTTCTGAGGCAGCAAGGGCCGTCGATTCCAGTGATAGTAATTACGAGGATCTCGATTCAGCTGACGATTGGATGCCGTGTGAATAGTTAAACTGGCAGTTTTGGCCTCTATCCCTGAGAACCAATCCACTTTTCCGATTTTATCGAAGATAGTCAAGGTAAGTCGGTAACCACGTGCAGAAGCTGTAGCAAAAAATCTGCGCAGAAAAGGAAAATGTCATTGAAAAAAAAAAATAACGGTCTGAATTCTGAATGCACAAAATTTCGAATTACTAAAAGACAAGAAAAACAGACGATTTCGTTTCCAGCGTGGCATGTCCACCATCGGTGAAGAAGTCGGAGAACCAGAAGGTAGTGTGGCAAAAAACATCTCTTCACGGGCAGCTGGGCAGGCTCGTAAAATATGTCATTTCAAACTCCCTCTATTTCTTTTACCATTTTTTGTTTCTGTTCACAACATTATCGAACAGCTACAGGACCGATGTATACTCTAACCTCATAAAGTAACCCAAAACAGTATCTTTCGCCGGTTATTTGCACATGAGTTTGGATATTTGCAAAATACGAGTTACTACGAATGATTTTCAGTTTTCGTAAGCAACTTCCTCCTGAACAAAGTAAAGGCGGTGCTCGTTCCCCTTTTTGCAAGAAAGATGCCTTTGTATGTCGTTCCTTTCCTCTCCGCTCTTCCGTTTTCTTTGCTCTGACCAGGATTTCAACCCTAAACCTCCCTAATTCACCTGTCACGCAAAATATCATCCTCCTGATTATCAAGTGACTGTCCTGCAAGGTACGGTTAGCTGTAGTCTCTGACTAAACCATGCACTCGGTTTTTCATTGCTCTTTTCTTTTTAGACTTTTTGCGGACTATTACTAGAGAACTTGCAACGTTTTCGATTTCTTAAGTAGCAATTCAGTTGCATATGTTCCTGCAAGCGTGTTCTCACCATCCCTCCGGTCACTTCTGCCTAGCTGCAGGTTTCGAGTGGCTCAAAGAAATAGACGAGGTCGGATGGAAGTCTGACGTGGTATGTGGCGTGACTGCAATAACGCTGTCCGACTGAATTTGGTTCTACAGTTTCATCAGTCAGCTTAGTTCTTGCCAAAATTGACGACCCTCACCTGCCAGCCAACTGTCGCCTTGCCCGAGGCGAGGGAGAGAGAGAGAGAGGGCAGTCTGCTGGTCTGCAGAGATAATGCAGCCGTCTGCAGAAGCTGCTGCAGAAGCAGCTGGGGGCCCGGTGATGTCAGTGCATGGTACAAATGAAGAAGAGTTATGTGGATGGGGGCTTGCAAATGGTGATGATCAGATAAGTTCAGCCGGAGGTTTCACTCGCCCAGTAAAGACTGCAAAGAATAGGGGACACAAAGGTGGTTCTGCGGTGGCTCTGGGAACAGGGCAAGTAAGCTGGTTCGATGTGAGAGTGTTGTATGTCCGTCTGAGCGGCTGTTCTGTGGATGACGAGTCTACGCCGGAGACTTTAAGATTTAGGTCTCTTCCAAGGGGTATAAGCTGTGCTGTGGAAGTCAACGGAGCACGCATATCTCCGTCCGAGGAGGTTTTGCTTACTCTTCGCAGGGATCGAGTAGACTGTGAATCATCGGAAGCGACTTATGTCAGCACAGATAGATTGAGAGCAAGTGACTCTATTGCGTTTGAAGTTTTACATGAAGAGGATCAGCTGCTGTGTGGCATGCTTCATCGGCAAGAAGCAATGGCAGGGGAGACAGGGGAGGGGTTCATTCCCCCAGGGCATTCTCAACAAATTAGTGTTGGGTGGAGTCTAGAATGTTCATGTACTTTGGGGGGAGGGGGGTGTGTCTTCTTGAGACCAAAACATGATTATACTACGCCACTGGTTCACCCCTCCATGGAAGTTTGCATTGTCGGCAGATTCAATAACATGCCAGTGATCTTGACCCAAACGGTTGTCCTGACAGCACGACGGAGAAATTTGAGAAAAGTGGCTTTAGATGCGATCCCTGAAGCAGATGAGGCAGATAGGGTGGGCGCCCCGCAGAGTGGACCTCCATTAGATGTTGAAACTTGCGGTTCTTTAGTGCGTCTTAATGTAAGTTTTTCAAAGGCTCTTCATGATTTCCAGTGGGCTGCTTATGGTCGTTCTTTGAATGTTGCAAGTATATTTTACAATTGTGTGCAGCAAGGATTGGAGCTTTATCACTTGCAAAATTGAAGCTTCTAAAATAGTGAAGTGTGAAGGAGTTGTCTTGGTTGTTATATTCGTTTGCAGATGTTTTGAAAATCTCATTATCATAAATTAAAAAGGATTCGACTTGACAGTCAGTGTTTCTTGCTTGGAATTGTTGTAAGTGGGTTATGTTTGCCGGTGCTGTAAATGTTTGATAGCATAGAATCCTATTGCCATGGGAGCTTTTGGTATGCCTTATGACCGTCTTACATATGTTTGTTTCACTGTTAAAGCCCTTTCCTTCCGTAGTCAATTCTGGTTATGGGTTTTTGCTATCGTGAGCTTTCACTTTCATGCCTTCGCCAGCTCACTAATTGCTGTTAAGGATTGTAGTTAGTCTGTACTGGTTACATGTGGCGCGACTATGGAAATAATTATGGAAATCATTGGCTGGCAGTGTATGTGTTTGCTACTGTTGTCATTGTCTATGTTGGCATTATGTGATCATTATGCTTTAATTGTCAGCCTTCCTCTGAGACGTAATCTAGCCAATTTATGAAACATGTACTGCAGGTATAGAGTGAGTTACAGAGTTGGGGTTTTCTATTCAGATGGTTTGCATGCTCTTTATTTTTTTGCAGCTTATTTGTTGACTTCTGTTCAATTCTGTTCAGTCTTGCTCTTTTGGCTTTTCTGGATGGTATTCTCTTTTTTATGGTGTCCCTTTATTGTTGGGTTCTTCGTCTAGGCAATTATTTTTTATGTTATTAAGTTGTGTATCCGTTTGATCAGTTTAACTTGATCAAAACATTTTACTGTCTGTTCATTGCATTATTTGCACAATGTCTAGTTTTGTATGGAAGAAGAGATGGATTTCTTTTAACTTTTTCTTGTTTTTGAGCATGTGAATGCAAAGTAACAGTTCTATTGATTGATTTGTTTGTTACATATAGCATCGCGATTCTCAAAATTTATCGTGTTGTTGTATTCCTTGTTGTTGGCGTTAGATGGTTTTGGAATTCTATATATGTATTGTATCATGCCCTTTTCTTTCTGTTTGTTGCTTCGTTTTGCAATAATTGTTTTTCTCTTTTGCAGCCTGCTTCAAGCTTGCAGGTAGCTTTTAACACTCCTGAATGACTGTTTTGTTGCAAGAGGTGGAAGCAGCAAGTATGCTTTTGATTCTCACAGGGATTACCCTCGCTTTCCTGTGCAGGCATCTGATGACGAGGTTCTGAACAAGTCTCGTACTGGCTATGGGAGCATTTATGACATCCCGATGGGAGAGCTTGGTGGATATGGCATTGGAGCTTATGGTGAAGGAGAAGAACCGGAGATGTCATGGTTTAATGCGGGTGTCAGAGTCGGTGTGGGCCTCGGTTTGGGTATGTGTTTGGGGATAGGTATAGGTGTCGGAATTATTGTGAGATCTTACCAGGCCACCACACGTACGTTTCGCAGGAGCATATTCTGAAATGTGAACACCCTTTTTTCTTGGTTCGAGTAACTGGCTTTAAACGGATGAGGGCCAATGTCAAAGACAAGGAGGGGAGGTGTGGAAAAGGAAGCCGGCTATTATGCTAGTCAAGGCCTTGTGGTGGATAGGTGGCTGGGCCCAGTCGGGGGCAGAGGAAAGAGAATGGATCTGAACCAGCTCAAGGGAGTGACGGCTCAGACAGTTGCGGAATTACCGAGTAATTCTGTCATGGTCGATTTGATGGCCACTATTACCGAGAACATTGTGAAGGGCCTCCTGTTTGACCTTTCGTTTTTCGAGTACTGCAGAGGCTTGGATGCAATTTAATCGCGTGTATTACCTAAGGTTTTTTGCATGCATTTATGGACAGGCATGTTGGCGGTTACATGGTGCTCTTGGTTGTTCAGGATGGATGTAATTTTAGGACTTCGCGGCTTATCCATAATAGTTGTTTTCTTTCAACGGGGCTAGTATACAGATAGGCTGATTGTCTGAGTTTCTCCTTCGCGGAAAAGAGCAAGTTCGCATTTGTGCTTTACAAGCGTGTGTGATTGTGTATCAAACTTTGAGTCAGGAGATAGTCAAAGGTCTGTTGTTAGCTTGTAGATAGCCTGGAAGTTTTGGTGTTGCACTACTCGAATGTACAGGTGGCCACTTGCACAAAAGTTGAGTGGTTCTGTGTAGTACAGAAGCTTGCCTTCATCGCACTTTCTGTGTTTCCAATGGTTGTATCAAAATAGAATCGGGAAAGTAAATATGTACTTGCAGATGGATGCGTTCATTCGTGATGACAAAGATGATCGTTGATGATAATCTGTTAATTTCACATTCGTTATTATTCCAGTTTATGAAGTCCATCTTGCTCAAGGAGAGTAGTTGAAAGCAAATGAGTGTCTATTTGATGGAAAACTAAGAGTGCACTGCAAAGGAAGATACATGAAAATGAGGAGATACATGCGCTTAATCCTTGTTGTCATTGATTCTGATGTCTTTGCTAAAACTGAATGTAGTTTCTTCCTTCTAGCAGCATTTTTTGAATTCGTGAATTTAGAAGGGCAGGCTATGAACTGTTTTTGGGGAGATGGTGCATATGCCTCCTATGGATTTCAGAAAATTTGGAGTGCAGACTAGGAGTATTGAACTGACAATTCAATCATGTTTGTGCAGCTATGGGTTCTGAACTGCCTGAAAGCATGTATCTTATAATGGCATAGGACTATCTTGCAACTCATGAGGTAGTATACTCGTTGGTGAGTGGTTTTCAGGTGATACATCATTCTGCATTGTACTGCAGCATTGTATATAAGTACACCGTGAATTGCTATTAGTGTTAATGTTTTTTTTGTCTTTTTAAACATCTTTTCTATGTACACGGATGTGGGTTTGTAGATCTGACGGTTGCGGTTGAAAGGGAAGATTCTCAGCTTCCGATTGACAGTCTCAACTTGAATATTGAACAAGTGTGCATGGAGAAAAGATGTTTTAAGTGGTGAAAAAAATGTTATCACTAATAGCGATACACGGTGTACTGCATGGGATCCCAATTTAACAGTAATGGAACAGTCTCTGTCAATGATTAGTGTCAATGATTAGTGTCAATGATTAGCGTCACAAATCAGAAGGAACTTTACACCTCAAGGAGGGCATTTGTCTTATCTGCAATGACAACTTAGTATTTATATATCGCTAACACATGAAGATAAAAACATGACGATGACAAATATCATCTCTAATTTATTGTGAACTGCTTTTATGCTAAAAATGAAAGTGGTAAATCACCTGAGTATATGAGAACTTATATATTGAAGCTGAGAGGAAAAGGAGAAACAGAGGTGGAGGAGGAGGTTATCTCCAGCCAAAAAACATTGTGAGAGAAACTAACAGAAAGTGGAAAAGAACAGCAGGCACAATATCAATAAAGACTTGCTCCCTAACTGAATCTACCCAACTGTTCCTACGAAATTAAAGAACTAGTAATAGTAGCTTTGTATATTTCCCAAGACCGGTAATAGAACACCAAGTAACGATCCGTGACTGCGACATGATAGATTAAAGGGTGATAAAAGCGTGCACACCTTGCATAGCCACATTACCACAGTATCAGATCGAGGGACTCGACTCAAAAAAAATGCCGACCAGAAATACAGAGGAACTCAACCAAAGAAAACATCCAAACGACCAAACATTAGGGCGGTATCGAAACAAAGTTACCCATTCATGGAGTTGTGGACGGCATCACTCCAGTTTCTTTGGGGCAGCTTCACCTGCGGCTATTCCAGCATGCTTTAACAGAGGGAAGTTTCACATAAACAATGTCTCCCAAAATCCGATAGGTGCCATTGAGCACAACCATATCAATTCACCGTGAAGGAATAATATGTGATGAAGAGAATATATATAGCACTGTTGCGGACATAATCGCCACTCTCCCATGTGAGCAACGCAACAAATGGATGCCATTGGGCTCAAGTGAATGAGTTCCACAAGCGGCGAATGATGGAAGCCTAACCTAAACCTCAGGGCTGTTGTGAACTGAGAGGGCGTGAAAGGAAGAGTGGAAAAGAATGTGTGCGGTTTTCGCCCCCCATGGAAGAGAAATCAGGCACCGGAACAGTTTAAGAAGAAAGTGCCACGAGAAGCTCGAATCGAGGTAGAGGTTAAATCCTTGACACAGGTTCACCGGTTCAAAAATGAGCGTCGCGAAAGCCGGAGTATTGCCAAAGCAAGGAGAGGAACAGCACAGGTCATCTCCATAAGAGATTATTGAAGAGATAAAACACCATCGAAAACACAAAGGCGGGTGACAGGAGCAAAAACAAGAGTAATCTCAGAAACGAAACAAGAAGCGAGCGTGGAGGCAATATGGCTTCAACTTCCCATAGAGGCAGCAAGTGCCTCACGTGCCGTTGAAACCAATCAACTCCCTACGAGGTAAAGATATGTGACAAGATGCTTAAATGCGAGCCTGAGACCCTTATTGCAATCAAGGGTTCCACGGCTCGGTCACTTTGTGGAGGATGGTGGATAGGTGATCAGTCAAGGAGACCAGAGATGATATGAAGGAAATGGTGGGAGGGGAAGTACTTGTGAAAGTAGGGAGGGTGGTAGGCGCAACCCTTCTGGCAAAAGAGCAAAAAAGCTACGAGAGGGTGGGTGGAGCTTAGGGTGGTCTTCCAAGTGGGAGAAGGCGAAGGGAAGAAGAGGACAAAGGAGCTGCCGCACAAAGACTTGAGTTCGCCGGGAATGATAGCTCATTTATGCTCTCGGGAGAAGAGGGTGTCTGAGAACTGTGAATAAAAGTGAAAAGAGGGAGAATGGAAGGTGACGAAGGAATATATTTAAATGGCCGAAGGGAAGAGATTCAGTTTGACCTTCTTAAAAAAAATAGTCAGCAGATATAACTTTTTCCATAGGGCCAATGATGTGGAAAGATTCTTCCCGGGGTTTACAATTTTCTTTTCTGCATCTTTCCAGTTTCACCTTTTACCATTTTCTCATCTTCCTACATTTTTTCTAAAAAATCGTGTCAACAGTTCGACATAGCTTAATGCAGCAGAAAGCTGTGAAGAATCTCATAATAGAAGTCATAGGAACTATTCATTTCCTTCGATCATTGAAAAAGCTTAGACCAGTCTCATGGTGGATCAGAACTTAATGTCATACAAAAACGCAGGATTGTGACGTTTATTCCAATTTCCATGGTATTTCCATCTTAGATTGCTAGTAAGGTTTTTTTAGATGCATTGTCCTATCGAAGAATATGTGACATTGTCTTGAATTCCAGCATTTTTGTTTACTATGAGGTCGCTAATGAGGATTCCCCACAATAATTGTGGTTTAAATTTTGGTTACAACATCCAGTGGGCATATAGGAACAGTACTGTGCCGGTGTAGTTTTGCCCATGGTATGGGGGGCCACTTAGGAATGTTGAACCGTAAATAGCGGGTTCATCAGTACAGAAATTACAAAAACAGTCGAACGACTTCACATATACACGATGGTTGCTACATGCTTCTTCCAGTTACTCCCCATATGTCAACACTAATTCCTCTCCTTCCCATCTTTAACCCAACCCCTCTGTCTTCAACATCCTCATGTCCATCTCACACCCATGCCTAAGCTCACCTTCTTTCACAGTCCCCAGTTCCTAACCTAATTTATACCACAATTTTTTTCTCTTAAAACGGCACTCACCCTCCCTCCATCTGGATTTCACTTTCACCCTGCAGCACCTTTTCGCCTCCAACCTCCCCCTCTTGCCCCACCACTACTTTCCCCCTTTTTGTCCTCCTCCCTCCACCTCAACTAATTTATTTCTAAATCCTCTCCCTTCCAATCCCCGTCTATTTCTGCCATCTCTCCATCCCTTCTTGGGCCCTAATACTTTCTTTACCATCCTCTATGACAGTCCTTTCTATCAATTTCTCTCCCTCCCTCCTCCCCGCTTGACCTTCCTTTCATAATATGTCTCTCATCCCTTAATTCTTGAAGCCTATCATCAGCCCTTTCTCGATATTCCTTCCATGACTTTCCCATCTACCACTCTTTTTTTTTTTTTCGTTCTTAAAGACGTAAAACACGTGAACAAGCAAAAACAAGCCCACTAAATAAAAGAGAACTATTTAATATTTCTTTTAATAGGATAAAATTCAAATGAATTAGAAGTATCAATGCTTAAAATCAAATTAAGGCCACCATATTTACCCTGAATCTCCGTGTTATTACAAAAAAGAGGAAAAACTTTTTTCTCCAAAAGCGACTTGCGCAAAATCTCATTGACCAGGTTGTATCGAGGGAGAAAAAAAGAATAGCAGAGAAGAAAGCTAATCAAAAAGTTATTTGGCAAAAAAAAACCGACTTATTCAGAGTACTTCTTAATGAGCTGATCCAACTTATCCTTACTAGCTCCCACCAATTCCTCCACTTTCTTCCCATCCTTGTAGACTTGGAATGTGGGCATCGCAGAAATTCTGCACTCCTCTGCGACCTCCTGCAACATTCAAATGCACACAACAAAATCCTTGAAAAAAGTCAAAGATAAAAACAAGACTACAAAAAAAAAAAAACCGACCCTGTTCAGTTCAAAATCTAAGATTTCCATAATGTTTAGTAAGGGAAGCAACAAAAGACCAATAAGTTCACATAATGAGAGTGTTTCAATCAGCAGAGACAATTTATATCTTCCGAGTCCAATTGCACTGTAAATACCAACAACAGTGCATTGCCTAGATGTAAAGTGCACAGAGAGGAAGGAGACACTTACCGGAACATCGTCAACATCAACCTTCAGAAAGATGATTTGAGGATACTTCTTCGACCTGCCACCAACATCATGCAATCCTCCTAATACTCGTGAGAGTTTGCTCTCCCAGCACTTCATACAGAGCCCTTAAAAAAACAGCGATATAGTAGAGCAGAAAAAAGAGCTGTAACGTATCTGCGTGGGCTTGTACAACTGATAAAGCTCCTCCAATTGACTTTTAGGGTTTTCCAAAAGAGGTTACATAAATAGAACTCCCAACCATATTGTCTGTAGAGAAGGCAAAGGCTAAAGAAACTCACAGTTCCGCGAAAACAGGTCCAATCACTCGGCAGGGCCCACACCAAGTTGCTGAGAAGTCCACAACAACCTGAAGAAATAAACCTCACACAAATCAAGAGTCCATAAAAAAGCTATAGAGACGCATGTTAAAGAACTAGAAAGAGTACAAAGCAAAAACAAACGAAGAAGAATTCCTTCGATTTGTTCCATCCTCACATTAATCGACTTGACTTCAAGCAACACGGGCACCTCAATATTTCCTTCAGTGTTAGAAACGCCACGTCAGCCGACCCGCAATAGAAGAACATCACATTTGGAAGGCGGCTGTCAGGAACTGATTGGATGTCAAGGAAATCATCCCTAGGCACTAGATTGTCCTTATCCATGTCAGAAAACTGCACTTACTAAAAGACAATCAAGGACGAGGCTTACTATTTTGGAGTCATTCGAGGCTTGATGAAGTGTTGCATCCCACTCATGCTTCGAGTTGATGACTTGCACGCGAAAGTGGTCCGCCATGACGAAATACTCTGTCGCCTTCGCCCTCCGCACACAACAAGCAGCTGATATCTGGTGCGAGGAAGCCCTAAACAGAGGCAAAAGCAGGTACAAGTTTCCGACAGCAAAGAAGAACCTGGGAATGGCAAAACACAAAGTATCACGAGCGCTTTATGAATTCCGGAACGTATAGACTTGAACCTTTCACACGTCTAGAGGTGCCTTTGGCGACACGACGCGAGCTCTCATTGGCTAGACGACAATTGACTGCATCGCATGGCGCATCACGCCTGGGTCTGCCGTACCTCCAAGAAAATTCTCAACTTCTGAAACAACGCTCGGTACAGTCCTTCGGTTAGCAGTTCCTTTTAGTCTTGCACTGTTGTTCAAACTATCAATCTTTGAAGAGAGACTTTTCACAAAAGCGATCGTTGTTGGCGCGAGACTTGACGTCAATAAGTACAAATCCGTACAAATTGATGCAGACCTGCTTACAGCTTGACGGCAAACGATGTTGATTACAGTACCTGCGATTTTTTAATAATTGCCTGTTTTATCTCACGACGGGCTAGCATTTTACTGCGGGTCTAGCCGGACCGACGGGCGAATCTTTTGCCGCGGGAAACACACTTCGCAAGAAGCAAGAGCTGACGTCAACACGTACAAACAGGAACAGTACTACACCGCCAATCGCTATCAGAGTCAAGGATTAAATAGCGTCAGAAAAAAATTAGCGTTATTGATTCTAATTTAGTTCCTGAGACGTGGCAGATAATGGTCCACGTAATTAAATAGCGTTATTAATTCTATTTCAGGTTTTGGGGTCAAAATTTAGGGGCACCGAATTAGCGTTATATACTCTAATAGCGATTGGCGGTGTACTATACACAGCACTACACCGTCAATCGCTATTAGAGTAAAGGAATAAATAGCGTAAAAAAAAAATAGTGTTATTAACACTAATCGGGAATTTTTTTATCTTTTTTTTTAATATATATATATTAATTAATCCCTAACTGTAATTTGGGTTGTCCTGAATAATAAATACCCGCCCTTTCGATGTCTACAGTAATATGTGTATCCGTACAAAATCTGACAATTTGTACGCCGTTGCGCTGTTCACACGGTCGACGGACGAACATATGAGAACGTGATTTTTGTCGACGAGTTTGCGTATCTTTCTTCCATTGCACATTCACATGTGTGTGCAATAATGTTAAGTGTCTTTTTATGCCTTTGTAATTCAAAAAGTACCATTTTGTACGAAAATATCTTGTCCGTACGACACACTATTTCCATCGCAGAGTACTTCCATTATTAGCGCTAATTGAGAAAAACCTCAATTAGAATAATGGAAAAATATAATTATGGATTGTATTTCGGGTTTTTTTTTTAAAGGGCACCGGTTAAGTTGTATGACTCTAATGGCGATTGACGGTGTGATACACTCGATCAATCCCGTAAGGTAATCTTACAATGCAATTTAAAACCGAAAATACAATTATTAACAACTTATTTAAGATGCGTGTACCACCATAATCGCCACGTCTGAAATTACTAAATTAGAATCAATAGCGCTAATTGTTTTGGCTATTTAATCCTGACTCTAATAGCTGAATGGCTGATTGTCATGCGGTACGCTTGAATCAATTATAGCTGTGCAAAATTATTAGAGTAAAGAAAAATTACGTCATTCATTCTAATATGTGCTAGGAGACGTATGATATGATCTAAATAGTGTAATTTGTATATTTAAAGTATCAATGTCAAAATTTTGGGGTAGTAAGTAATCAATCGATAATAGCGATTGGTATGGTACCTAATGCGTTCATAAATTTTATAATACTGATATCCGTAAATACGATGTGAAATCGATGGCGATTATAATTTATCCGTGACGTTAATTACGGTTCGTGTGAATTAGCGTCAATGGTGTCACCGTACATATTTATTGAATAGTGTGGTGTACGGAGGGTGGTTGTTTGTACATCATTGTACTTCACTACCGAAAATTGTACCAAAATTGTTGTTTACTTATGTCTAATACATAAATAATTGTGCTTATAATAAATTGGCACCTATTTTAGTGTATAAGTATGAACGGCGTAATGATTATTCATCCGTAAACCTAAATTAGAATTGTGGATTCATTTCAATGGAAGGACGAGACGTGGTACGGATTGTCATAATTTTGTACTTCTACCTATTTTAACGTGTATGTCATGACGGCGGATCCTGTACACCTAAATCAACGTTAAGGAGAAATTACAATTAAACATTTTTTTGACGATGGTATTGATACACAAATTATAATCAATGACACTAATTTATTATTGATACTAATAATTTATTTAGTTTAATAACGATTCACGCTGTACTATACATTACTGTAATGTACAGTACTGTAGTGTTGTGTATCAAAGGTCGCAAAAGTCAAAATTTTACATAACCGAAACCGACTGTTTTTTTTTCAAAATCTGAGTAACCGACGCCCGACCGGGTTATGTCACGCTCCAAAATTGTTAACCGTTAACCGACCGGCGTTTACGAAAATAAAAGTTAATCGAAACTCGATTTCTCACGACTAACCGTACCCGCCCGTAACCGAAAAAAGTACAAAAAAAAATCTTAGTTTTTCACGACCTATGAATAAGCCAATGATTACGATTTGTCGCGTTCCCTAAGATTTGTGAAATGAAAGTGTTACTACCGTGTCAGATTTGCGACGCTAATCATGATGTCACGTACTTCTACGATACCAAAGAGTACAAAGTACAATAATGTTGGATTGTATGGACAACACCAAATTTTCATTTTTTTTCGTTTTTTGCTTGATCGACCGTAACCGACTTTTTTTTTGTGGCAACAATATCCGTTCCGGATCCGGCGCGGGCGGTCGGTTAACGGTCGGTCACGGTTTCGGTTGACCGTTTGCGACCTCTGCTGTGTATAGAAGGCTTTTTGCCGATATTCAATATGGACCTACTTTTAGGTGTCCGATATTCGATACATCGTTTATATATATCGACAAGCTCCAATTATAGATATTTTTAGGTATATCCGACATACATGCGGGTAATTTTATGCCACGACATATCGAAGCGAAGTTGGGTTCCATAAAATTTTAAAAAGCCGTCACTAGGGAGGGGAGTGGGAAGGGGAAATCATCCGTACAAATTACAGTACAATATTTACGAGCGGGACACCTAAAGTACAGTACACTGCCAATCGTTGTTAGCGTCAATAACGCTAATTCGATGCCCCCTATTTTTTTTTTCAAAGTATCAAATAGAAATATCAATACTATTTTTAAAAAACTCTAATTTATAATTAGAGTAAATGATTTACCCTAAAATTATGAAAGTCCCAATTAGCGTTAATAACGCTAATTTTATTTTACACTATTTATTACTTGACGGTAATAGCGATTGGCGGTGTAATGTACCTCCCATCAAATATATATCGCGTTATTTTTTGTTGGTCTCGGAGCGATGTATCGAGCCCTCTGCAAATTGTACTTCAGTTTCTTCATTTTCTCCATATGGTTGTAATTTTCTCGTTACAACATACGACTTTTGAAATATGCGACAACAAAAAACCTTTAGTTAAACATAAGTTAAGTGTTTACAAGACGTTCTACATATAGTCTTTGTGGAAAATATTTAAGTAGTCCAAGCTATAATGCAAATTTAATCTTAAGAATGATATTAATATCGAATGTCGAAAACTCTCAACATTACAAACCAAAAATATGCAAATGTTTGTCATTCTCAAAATTTTAATATTATACGGATTTCATAGTGATCATATCCTTGAAACTAATGATACAATATGATATAGAACAACACACCGCCCATCATTTATGGGTTTAAGGATTTATTGGAGTTAAAGTAATATTATAATTAAGGATACTAATTTAGTTTACGGAACGTGGCTGATTCTAATCGACGTCATTAAATAGTGTTATAAACACTATTTTGTGATTTGTTGGCAAAAAAAATCACCGCGAGAATGGTAGTATTGGCTCTAAAACGGCAAGTTTGTAATGATTACACTATCGAAGTTTTTCAAGGAAATAATACAAATTGTACATGTTTTTGGCTAAACTTAGGTATATCCCTACATTGCTCAATTTACCATCAATATTATGCTAAAATTAAACTATTTACCATAAAAAAAGCTTAATTCGTGGCTTCAAGGATCCTTTTTTATTAGATGATATTTTTCCTCGATTTGGAAGAGGGTTTCTCCAACGAATTCTTACCCCTCTCTTCCCCGACCAACCTCTAAACCGACAAGTGGGGGGTTATTTCCCACGCTAGAGTTTCCCCTTATATCTTCATGATTTGGCATTCCATATCCACCATGCCTGAACCCCAAAGCCTTCGGATCCTATATAGGCCATGTACTTTTACATACCTCTTTGCAAGGGTTACCAAACTTTATCATTCACCAATCGTGCCCTAAACTTCCCTCAAAGCTCTCATCTTCTTATGGTCGCGTACTTCATGAAAGGTGTGACCTATGGGGTGTGCGAGTACAAAATTACATGCTTGCTTGGGGTTTTCAAATGCATGGATTTTGGAGGAGCTCGCGCTTTTCACCACCGTGCACGCCATGTCAAATAATACAGTGTGGCGAGACGAGGTAACATAGCAGATCCCGAAGAGCAGAGTGATACCGCTGAACGTGTGCCTTCAACATCGAGAATGTTATTGGCAACCTTTGAAATTCTATGGGGTCCATTCCTCCACATAATTCGCAGATCCAAATAAGCTCATCTAGATAGTGTCGACTCCAAGTTGATATAAACCCAAATGACTGCCACCCTGACAATCAGAACCCTAATACAATTCACCCCTGTGAAATAAGACTTCCTGTGTGCTCAGTTCCCTCATAGGAAGCAAAGTTAGAATATGAGTTTTGGATAGCATTCCCCACTTTGAATTTCCCTTAGAAAATGCAGCCACCCTGGCAAGCAAAAACTTTGACCGACTACACTCTTATGTAGCATGGACTCCCTTGAGTCTCCAGCAAAAAGAATCACTGAAAATGGTTAACCAAGTGAGGTGTAATTAAATGGCAAATTATGCCAATTTATACAGATGCTCTCTGGGAGAGAGGCGGCTACCTACCAAAATATTTTAAGTCCTAAAACCCCTCTCTAAGCCCCCTAGTAATGAGGTACGCACCAATCATATGAGTGTAACGTACAAGGAAGTACAGGTGCTAGAGTACTTTCTGTACGACCCGTGTACGGCATCGCCATAATGTGACATTTGTCACATCCAGACTTGATATCGTGCTCTCCGGAATTTTTTTAAACCGGTCAGATGTTGCCACGTGTTGTCTGGAGTGGCGGCGTCCGAAAACCGCCAAAACGTCCTTCCCGTGATACCGACGATTACCTCGGCCGTCCGATTAGATCGCATTGTAAAATAGGCCGTTGAAATAAATGTTTGCAGCATTTATTTCGTGCGGTACCATAGTACATTACAAGTTCTATGTTCAACCGTACATTTCATTAGTTAAATGAAATGTCCTACTTGTACACGTTTAAGTATCTATGAAACCCTATATACAAAAAATGATCAAAGGCTTTAGAACATGTGATGAAAAACGTTCAGTTTTTTTTGTAATGCAAATTGTCAATCTTGAAGTCAATCTATGTGTATTATCCAGTGAGTTGGAATATCCCGCTTGTACCTTAAGATTTAATCCATGGAGGACATGAACAATTGTGTGAGAACTGGCCTACCTCATGGGCCTTTACATCTCACAGCCCTCACATTGAGTGCCTTGAATTAACCTTCCAACAAGATAAAAGTAATTAGATTTCGTCTTCTTTGCTCCAATGAAAAACCTAGGGTAAATTAGATGACGTCACCACCTCAGGTCCCATCGTGCTTGGGATCTGGCGGACCAGCGGCAGGTCGGGTTGTGACGCGACTAGGCGGCCGCTAAATCTGATGGCCGCGAGATACGGCACAGCAGTCGGCCGCAGAGGCGAAGAAGAGCGTCATCGGCTCTTCTCCGCTAAACGGCTTGTAGCCAGCCTCCAAAATAAGGCCCAGGTTTCGCGGCAATAAAAATTTCAAGTTTACCATTTGTACGTTTTCTAAAGAATATTCCGTACGCCTAGTTTGGGCGTCCTGATTTGGAGTTAAGAAACGAAATTTAGCGACGTCAAATTAAAGCTGAGATTTGTTGACGTCATGTGCATCCTGAAGTTATCTGAAACACACATAGAATGGATGATGAGAAAATCGATCAAAGCTGAAAGATTGTCCACTAGGGATGATGATGATGGTCTACCATGGGCCATGTCCGTGGCGGTAGAAACGACGCTTTTCGTCGAGTAGAATGACAGGCAAAGACAAGTACGGATATAAATCGATTCTTCCAGACCGATATTTTGAATGATTAGGGCAAATTGTCTACACCGGAGACGTCTTGTTTGTTTTGTTAAAATTTCCATCTTCCCTGCAAGTCATGGCCGAGGAGTGCACTAGCAGAGCCTATCTCGTATCGGAGCAGGGCACTTCTTTGGTAAGTTCATGTTTCGATCACAATGCTTTGCCTATGCATACCTCTAAAAACTCTGTTTTCATTTTGAGTATTGTGAAGAGACGCTGTAGGTGTAGATCTTGCACAACGAATGTGTAAAAATTATTGATTGCAATGTATGAAAATAAACTACACAAGTTTTTTTCTGGTCGGAAGAGTTTTTTGCTGGCTTTACAATTTACGCGATTGCGTTAGAAAGGTGTTTCAGTTGACGTTTTTACAAGTGCTGATTCCATAGGGGTTATTGTGGAGTCGCTCGGCATTGTCTGGTTCCCTCACTTACCTGGCAGGCTTGACTGCCACTGCAGTTGGTTGCTCCTGGAATTACTTGGTTGGGCCGAGCAAGCTTTTCCATTCCACAGGAGTTCCTAGTGAACTGCAGTCGACGACAGGCTTCCGTAAATGTGGAAGTGAAGGAAGGAAGACAATTGAGCATGTCCATCACCTGTCATGGCTTAAACCCCCTGCTCTTTCTACGTAGCCAAGCTAGGGAGCGCTCAAGTGTGAA
>JBBHKE010000967.1:532196-546027 GCA_037447655.1 Zygnema cylindricum
GCCGTATGGAGACGAAGGGCGAACAGAACGAGTTTTTCCGCGGTGTTCACAAGGAAAAGGCGCACGGAGACGAAGGGCACACGGAACGAATTTTTCCGCGGTATTCACAAGAAGATTAACAGGTGTTGTACAATCTATGAACCGATTGATTCACGTACTAAAATCGAAATATTGAATAGTAACGTAATAATTTCAAACTTAACAATTTCACTTTTACTCACTCCTCACTTTCTCACTTTAGGAACATACTTTTTGCAAGGCCGGTACACAAAGAAAATGAACAAAAAACCAAAAAGGAAATTTTATAAATGATGGCCGGAACGTTTTTCATACAAGGATTTCACTCTTTCACTCCTCACTCATTTTCACTTTAACAATTCAAACTTTAATAATGCAATGATAAGTTATAAAGCTAAAATCATGCACTTAGTTAGCCAAGTATCTAACATGTTGTGGACAATTAGAAGAACACTTATGGCGCCTTTTTAAGCAAGGCACACGGGAAGCAGAGGCACGCGGAAAAGGAACACTTGTGGCGCCTTTTTGAGCAAGACAAGCGGGAAGCAGAGGTATGCCGAAAAGGTGACAGACGCGCTTTCCCCTTCGAAAGAGTTAAAATATAAACACGTTTTGTGCGCTGATGCCACGAAACTTGAAGAAAACAATCCCGTGCCCCGTGCGCACATGAAACGCCAAATGTACAAGTTGCAAAATAAATCGTCGACCCGAACCAAAAAAACGCGCGCGTTGCTTTATTCTCCACGGTGAGTCATAACATATTTGTGCAAATCGCGTCCATTTTTGGACTCCCATGTTGTGCTAAGATTTCGAAATTTTCTTGAAGGCCCATCATGTCCCACAAACCCCTAAGATGGCATTCACGCTTCCTTCTGGGTAGGTTCCCAAATTGTCAATGTGACCTAAGAGTTGCACCTTCGTGAAAAGGGGAAACCGCCAGGGACCGGATTATGCGTCAAGTCGCTTGTATCTTGATTTAAAGACAAGGATTTCAAATCAAATGTGTCGCCATGGAAATAAGCCTTTTAATATTTATAGATTCAAAACTAAAATTATATTTATTTTAACCGTAAAGAACATTTCTTAACTATAACTTCAAGGCGTCCTTTCAAGTGAAGAAAAAACATAAGCTTGTCGGCTAATGTTCCCTTTTTTTTTTACACATTGAAATCCAATAACAAAGGCAATAACTAATCTAAGTACTTAGTGATGAATACATACGACCATCACTAGGATATGGATGAACAAAGATAGAAAAAAAAGTTGTGGAATTTGAGGCATGCTTGATAAAACTAAGATTTTCAAATACAAGTTTCGTAAGAAGTGACAATATATAAGTAAAGAAGTCCAAACCCTCACATGTAACCACTCCTACATGGGCCAATCTTTAGCTATGTTTTATTATGTTAGACACGTGTGACCCTTTATCTTAACTCATGCTGCTAAAATAAATCGTCATACATGCAACGGAAACCCCCAACTCACGTAACTTCTTCTTATTCATATTAGACGCCTTCGATCTACGACAACAACCATATACTCGAATTCGGTTGAACTCAATGCAACTGGAAGAAGTAGCTTAAAATTCCATGAAACCACGGCTCCTCCAAAAACGAAACTATAACCTGACGTCGATTAAATAAAATCAAAATTGCCACCCTAATCTGCGTCACAATATCAAATAAACTCCAAAGGATCTATGTTTGAAGTGAACGTAAGTCCACAATGTATTGTGGCAATAAAATATCAAAATATTCGATAGACGACCTCCCAATGTGCATTTTTAGGTTCGTGACAATAACGACTGACGATAGACACGACCGCCAAAATATTTGGAAGAGTACCAACGCTAAGGTACATTAGGCTGTGTGCCCATGTAACCAAAACTTTAGAGTGTTACTCCAAATTTTAGTGCGGATTTTGCGGTGTACTTTTCAAAGTGTTCCTATGTCAATCGTTACTTTGTCCTTTGGTAATATAAACATGTTACAGTTGTACACGTCTACATCGTGTACACAAAATGCGCGATAGAGTACGAAACAAAATTTAGACGACTACGAAACTCATTGAAATTGGTGACGTCTACAAAAATGGTGACGATTGTAGACATTGAGGTTTTTGTGACATTTTAGATGTTTAGGGTTTTGTGATATTGCGAAGTCATGCTACCTTGTAACATCATCAGTACGTATACTTTCCGCCATGGCTTCCCGATTTCTTTTTGTTCTTTTATCATTCGATATGCCATCAAACTAAGACCAAAAATATTCGAAATTAAGAAAAAAAAATCTTTCATTTGATACTATTATTATTGCATTTCATTTAGAGAAGAGAGAAAGAGGAGCGATCAAGTGAGAGAGTGGGGGAGAGACAAGGACGACGTAAAATTTTGCATTTGACCAATAAATAGAATTGGAGGTGTAAGACCCCAACATTTATTTTTCGGTACATGCTTGTCATTTTCGTACGTACATGCGCGCAGGGAAAAATAGCGTGTACTCTCCCTCGTGCAAACCATTTTGAAAATATTTCACGCGTCCAATACTCTTTTGCTATACGTTAATCGGCTATTACTTCTATTACAATCACCTCTTGAGTTGATTTCAGTACAAGTGTGAAGTTAAGCTGGAAGTGGGTTGAAATGATAAAAACGCCAAATAGGAGTATGTTCAATGTTTCAAAATGACGCAAAATGTACTTAGGCTCTTCCATTTTTTTGGTACGAAGTAAGATTTTCTCGTTGCAAGTCCCATTTTTTGTGAAAACAGCCGAAACACACAACCTTAGTGAGCCAATTGCCTCACGATATGGTATGTCGATAGAATCTTCCTCTTCAAACTTACAAACGTGTAGATTTGGTTGTAACGGCGTAGAAAGCGGTTTTGCATCAGTAATAGAAAATCTCTCTAAAATCTCAGTACAATATTGAGCTTGAATCAATTTAACATACCCCTTGATAATCACAACCCCATTACAACTTCACCCCTGTGAAATAAGACTTTCTGTGTGCTCAGTTCCACCACATAATGCAAAGTAAGAATATGAGTTTTGGACATATTCACCCACTTTCACTTTCCCTTAGAAATGCAGCCACAATGGCAAGCAAAAACTTCGACCGAGTACACCTTTGTGTAGCTTGGACTCCCCTGTGTCCGCAACAAAAAGAATCACTGAAAATGGTCAACTGAGTTGATTGCAATTATTTGGCAAAGTATGCCGATTTATACAGATGCTCTTTGGGAGAGAGGCGGCTACCTACCAAAGTACTAAAAGTCATAAAACCCCTCTCTAAGCCCCCTAGTATTGAGGTAAGCACCAATCATATGAGTGTAGGGTACAAGAAAGTACAGGTGCCGGAGTACTTTTTGCACAGTCGGTGTACGACATCGCCATAATATGACATTTGTCACATCTTGACTTGATATCGTGCTCTCCGAAGATTTTGTAAACCGGTCAGATGTTGCCACGTGTCCTCCGGAGCGGCGCCGTCCAAAAACAGCCAAAACCGTCCTTCCCGCGATACCGGCGAGTACCTCGATCGTCTAAAACCCCTCTCAAAGCCCCCTAGTAATGAGGTACGCACCAATCATATGACTGTAGGGTACAAGAAAGTACAGGTGCCGGAATACTTTTTGAACGGTCGGTGTACGACATCGCTATAATATGACATTTGTCACATCCTGACTTGATATCGTGCTCTCCGAAGATTTTGTAAACCGGTCAGATGTTGCCACGTGTCCTCCGGAGTGGCGCCGTCCAAAGACCGCCAAAAACGTCCTTCCCGCGATATCGGCGATTACCTCGACCGTCTGATTAGATCGCATTTTAAAATAGGTCGTTGAAATAAATGTTCGTAACATTTATTTCGTGCGCTACCATAGTACATTACAAGTTCTATGTTCAACCGTACATTTTATTAGTTTAATGAAATGTCCTACGTGTATACGTTTAAATATTTATGAAACCCTATATGCTCTAGCACTGGTTCTAGATTTAACGGATAAGGCTAACGGCTACTTTGACTGACACTAGGTACCAGGATCAAATCCCGGGTCCGTCAAATGTTTTTGATAAATCTACTTAGTTAAAATCTACTCAGTTTCTACTACCTGTCTCTCTAGAAAGCTTAGGCAGCTATAACTCTATCTCCCTGACTACAACAAGTGTGGGGGCAAAATCTACTCAGTTTCTACTATTTGTCTCTCTAGAAAGCTTAGGCAACCATAGCTCTATCTCCTTATCCAGCCTTCAATTACTACAAGAAGAGTGGGGGCTTGGAGAAGGGAGTTAGAGGCAGGCTGCCTATGCTTTTTTTTTATCCTAATAGAAACCTAGAAAATACACAAATATCAACACTCCTCACCTTTAGGTAATCTCTGGCTCCGTAATGTTTTTGGTAAATCTACTCAGTTAAAATCTACTTAGTTTCTACTACCTGTCTCTCTAGAAAGCTTAGGCAGTCATAGCTCTATCTCCCTATCCAACCTTCAATGACTACAACAAGTGTGGGGGCTAAATCTACTCAGTTTCTACTATTTGTCTCTCTAGAAAGCTTAGGCAACCATAACTCTATCTCTCAATCCAGCCTTCAATGAATACAACAAGTGTGGGGGCTTGGAGAAGGGAGTTAGAGGCATGCTGCCTCTGCCTTTTTTTTATCCTAATACAGACTTAGAAAATACACAAATATCAACACTCCTCACCTTTAGGTAAACTCCGGCTCCGGAGTTGGATGCATGCTGCCTCTGCCTTTTTTTTATCCTAATACAGACTTAGAAAATACACAAATATCAACACTCCTCACCTTTAGGTAAACTCCGGCTCCGGAGTTGGATGCAGTCGGTATAAAATTGAAATTCAACAGTACTTTATGAAGTCTCAAATACCACGTGTGTGGTGCATGTTTCAATCCATGAAGAGAATTTTGTAGGTACCATACATTTCTTTCATGGGAAAGAGACACGCCTTACGATTCCTTCATATATACCTTTTCCTCCAATTCGCCATTTGGAAAAATTGTTTCAATGTCTATTTGATAGAGGCGCTTTTTATCGGACACTGCAAGGGCAATAATAATCCGTAGTGAGTCAAACTTCACCACGGGAGCATAAGTCTCCTTAAAATCCATTCCCTCTTTTTGTTGGAACCCCTTACATACAAGCCGCGCCTCGTACTTGATAATTTCACCTAAAGCTCGAGTGTTGGTTTTTAAGACCTATTTTGCACCAATCGCATTTTTCTCCTCTAGTAGTTTTACTTCCTCAAATGTTCGATTGTCAATCACCGACTTAAATTCTTTCTCCCACGCCGATTTCCAATTAGTCTCCCAATCGGTCGGCCTTCTCGCCTCTCTATAAGATTGAGAGTTGCCGCTAATTTTTTTTTTTGTAAATGATTGCTATAAAAGAAACTCGGTCTCCTTGGCATCTGAAAAGAAATAAGCTGAATTTGATGTATTTTCTCCTTTTTGAATGTAAGAGAGATTTTTCGGTTTCTTCCCTCTCTTAATGTGAGAGCTCATTCGTAAAACTTTCCCATCGTGTTTCTCCTCCTCGAATTCAATTTCTTACTCACTTGATTTAAAAATCGATTTGGAGCTTTGAGATTTTCAAATGTCGGAAGGCACTTGAGAATCCGAAGTTTCTATATGTTAATCGATTTTTCCATTCTTTTTTCGAGAATTCATATTTGGTTCCTTATCGGTTTCCGAATCCAGAATGTTCGGTAAAAATCTCAATACCACTCTCCCTATAAAAATCCAAATTCTACTTAAATTTCTCCACTGATTTCATAGTAGAGTTGAGATCCTCATGAGAATCCACGTTCCGAGATTACTCCATGGTGTGACAAGCGAGATCATATACTCTGGAAAGGTCCATGCACTATAACCACAAAATTATTAACTCTTAGGCGTGAAATTTCCCCTTCTCCTCGTTGGTTCCACAGAAACCGTAGTATGACATCCCCAAATTTTTAAGTGATGAATTGTGGGCTTTTTTCCACTCCACATCTGCACTTGCGTTTTGCTTCCGAAAAAACTGAAGTGAGTCTCGGGTTAAAAATACAATTTTCCGTAACTGTCGCATCTCCCCGCAAAAATAATTCCCGTCCGGAGCTTTGAATCATCACTCGGACCATTCCGTTTGAATCTAGAGAACAAGGCGCAGTGAATTGATGTCTTACCCCCCACTCCTTACAATACCCATCGAAAACAACAAACTCACCTTCATTATCGAACAAAAAAAGATTAAAGCTTTTTATCACTTTGCCTTTCGACCATAACATGCTATTCTTTAAAGGTTTTCAAAAGCATCCAATTTCTTTTTCAATTAATAAACCCATGATTTTGGAGAAGAATCATCAACAATTACCAAAATATTCTTGTAACCTCCGATTGTTTTGGGTATGATATGCCCACAAATATCGATGTGAACAAACTCTAAAGGACTTTGAGCTCGATGCTTGATATCTTTATTCAGATGTGATTTCAGACTTTGACGCCTTTAGCTACATCTTGCACATTCGTTTACATTCTCACCGGATGCAAGATCCAAACCCCTCACCGAAGAATGTCAAATCATCTTCTTCAAACTTACCTCGGATGCATGACACTTTTAGAGTTGCCATAATGTAAGATCACCTTTTAACTCCGAAATTTGATGTGAAATTCCCACGGTGGGAATTTTAGATTTCGGCCTCTTTCATAAAAGTCGGGTATGATTCGCATCCCTCACTACTCCTTCACCAATAACATTCCCATTCTCATTCCAAATTGCAATAGAATGACCACCTCTCGTAAATAAACTTCCACCTATCCGATGGATTTGCGAAACTCTCAATAAATTGATTAAGCCATTCGTAATATAAAGTGTATTTTGAAGATGATACTTCACCGCTTTCTATTTTCCATCAACATCCAATGATAAGACATCAAACTGGACGGTGGCAACCTTGCCAAACGAAAAGACATGGCCGCTTCTAAGAGAATTATTTTTTTGGACAGTTAGTTCTTGCATATTATCTGATAAGTGAAATTCTATGGGCTCCATTGCCACACGGAATTCGCAGATCCAAAGAAACTAATCTAGATAGTGCCGACTCCAACTTTATATATACCTAAATAATTGACCCCTTGACAATCAAAACCCCATTAGAGCTTTACCTCTGTGAAATAAGACTTTCTGTGTGCTCATTTCCACCATAGAATGCAAAGTTAGAATATGAGTTTTGGATAACATTCCCCACTTTGACTTTCTCTTAGAAATACAGCCACCCAGGCAAGCAAAGACTCTGACCGACTACACCCTTGTGTAGCCTGGACTCCGCTGAGTCCGCAGCAAAAAGAATCACTGAAATTGCTCACCTGAGCATTAAGTTATGGCCGGCCAAAGATGGCCTAAAAATACAAAAGCACTCTGAGAGAGAGGCTGAAAAACCAAAAAAAACTAAGTCCTAAACTACCTCTCTAAGCCTACTACAAGTGTACCTATCCAATCAAAAGACTGTAAGGTACAAGAAAGTACAGGTACCGCTGTACTTCTTGTACGACCATATTACGGCATGGCCGCTCCGCTGACGCGTGTAAGTTCTTGAGCCAAAGTTGCTCCCTCCTCGATACCCGCTGTCCAATCACCCCTCGCCACGTGTCATCCGCCGACATACGCTCAGCAAACCGCCAAAAGACCACTCCTCAATTCCGGCTCCTCCGCGAGCCGTCGATCGCGAAGTCGACATTTGATTACATCCGTTGAAATTCAATGTCGTTTTGTTTCGTAATCCGTATATATTGAGTATGTAGATTAGTACTGTGGATAAATACGTTTCAAACATAATACGTGTATTGTTTCATTGAGACCTACGGGGTAAGGCTCACGGCTACGCCGTACGTCTATATTCCGAAGGAACTAGGTTCAAATCCTAATGGGGTCACACAAACCAAATGTTTAATTATTATTTCTCTTTCTCTCTCCTTGTGTGATTTATGTTAATATTAAAGTTAAACCCTATATAGTCATCTGCCCATTTATATAAATAGGATAGTACTGTATTAGTAGATCATAAACCTATGTTCAAATCCGGTATGGGCCATCTTCATTTTGGCAGACTATCCTCTCAACCCTCCAGCCTGTCTCCCTAACTATCTGTGGGTAGACATGGAGTTTCTTCTATCTCTCAGTGACTACGACAAGTATATAGAGAAAGAAGTATTTCCAAGCACTAAGTAGAAACTTTAAAACCGTTTAATACTATCTTTTAAACACATAGGAAAATACAGACCTAGAAAATACTTAAATTTCAACACTCCCCTTATTTTCTAGTCTATTTTTCTTTCACCTCCCACCAAAGACAATTTTCTTTTTCTTTTCCCTCTTTCTGTTCTCCTCATAAAAATTTCAAGAGAATACCTTCGTATTTAAAAAGATTTATTAGATGCGCAGAAATAAACATTGCATCTTGTTGATCGCACATCTTAATTTGCTTGTCAAAAATCCGAGCCGTTTGGAGCAAGGATTTTAACCACCCCTACCATTTTTCATCCGAGCAAAATTCAATTTTCCGCTTGCAATTCCAATAGCCAGCCTCATCCCCAATTTGAATCACATACCCAGATGTTAACCCTTTTACAGACACATCTTCATAAGTGGCCTCACTCCCATTGGTGATGTCAAATCCATTACCCTCCCAAATTTTCCCAAAAACGAGTGTCCTCACTAAGTCCCTCATAAGATCTACGTCATCCGTACTCATATTTTTATCCATGATACTCACCCCATTTTCTGAACTTTCCTCACTCTCTCCATGGAATTCTTTCCACTGTCACTTTCTAATTTTATTCCGAGTAAATATTTCTCCTCCCCTAAACCTTTCATTAAATATTCATCTTCTCCCTTATCTTTTAAAACCCCCTCTAGTTTTACTTCTCCCCTTTCCTCGGAATCCGTTGAAGTCTCCCTTTCCGACCAATTTTCATTTTTCGAAATATCTATGAAATTATCCTCATTAATTTTATTTTTCACTTTTTCACTTATAGATCCTAGACTTTCTCATTTCTAACTCATACACGCGACACTCCTTGAAATCCTCAAGTACCTCCTCTCTCTTTACTTCCTTTATACCTCCAAAAGCAACTGTTGCCTTCGTGGAATGTCTGTGTGCTTTTCACTCTTCTCCATACGACCAATGTGGAGAAGCTCCAAAAGATCTTTATCCTCTTTCTCCTCTTCCCCTTTTTCCTCCTCATCCACAGTCCAACTTCTCATTTCTTCTAAACAAGAACATTCCTCCATATAGTGACCCGGTTCTCTAGAAAAGAAGCAAACCCCCTTTTTCAAAGCTCCCCTTTCTTTTCTTCTCCCTCTCTTTCCACCAAAGTTCCGATAAGGTTTACCTTTGTCTTTCTTCCATTCATCACGCTTCCGCCAGTCACCATCACTCCTCTCATCACGCTTTTGCTTGTCACCCCTATTCTTCTCATCATGCTTCCGACAGTCACCACCCGCTGTCAGTGCATTCACCCTGTCACTTCCCCTACGAAGCTCCAAAGTGCTTTCCCTCACAATAATCATCCCCATGGTAATGCCCCAAGTCCATAAGGAGAAATCCATTTCCTGCATACGGTTAATGATGTTTTCGTACTCATCTGGGAGTTTCATGATTAGTGTGTTAATCTTTCTCTCCTCGGATTCTACATATCCTGCACTAGCAAGCTCAACATATAGCGCAGCAATATCATTGCAAAACTCTATCATGCTACCGCATTTATAAACATAGGCCTCTATTTCTTGTTTCACTAATTGCTGCCTCTGTATAGTCTTACTCTTATAAATCCGAATTAGTCCTTCCCATATCTATGAAGATTTGGTTAAGTTTCTAAGAGTGATAGCTATGGACTTAGACACGTTTCTAAGTCTGAGATGTTTTGCTATAGTGTTTTTGTATTCCCATATTTTCCTGTCATTTTCTTCAGTTTTTGGTTCAGTTATAACCCCTCCAAGTGAAGTTGTAGCCGAGAGCCTAGCTCCCCTCACCATATGTGTTCCTTTTCCCTTCTCCCGTTTTCCCTCTTCCATAGCAATGATTTTCCCTTCACCTTCTGGTGCATCTAGAATCCGGTTGGTTTTCTGGGAAGCCCCAGATGAATCTCCGTAGTAAGTTTCTCCAAAGCTCGGTGGTGGACACCTCACTTGTCCTGAAACAATTCCCCATAAGTGCTTTTCGAAAAGCAATCCCTCCATTGTGAATTCCCAATAAGTGAAGTCTCTCCCATCAAACATAGGCACCCTAGATGGTGGGCCCATAACCTGAAATTCTATGGGCTCCATTGCCACACGGAATTCGCAGATCCAAAGAAGCTAATCTAGATAGTGCCGACTCCAACTTTATATATACCTAAATTATTGACCCCTTGACAATCAGAACCCCATTACAGCTTCACCCTTGTGAAATAAGACTTTCTGTGTGCTCAGTTCCACCACAGAATGCAAAGTTAGCATATGAGATTTGGACACATTCACCCACTTTGAATTTCCCTTAGAAATGCAGCCACCCTGGCAGGAAATAACTCTGACCGAGTACACCCCTGTGTAGCTTGGACTCCCCTGAGTCCGCAGCAAAAAGAATCATTGAATTTGCTCACCCGAGCATTAAGTTATGGCTGACCAAAGTTGGTCCATAAATACAAGTGCACTCTGAGAGAGAGGCTGAAAAACCAAAAAAAACTAAGTCCTAAACTACCTCTCTAAGCCTACTACAAGTGTACCTATCCAATCAAAAGACTGTAAGGTACAAGAAGGTACAGGTACTGCTGTACTTCTTGTACGGCCATATTACGGCATGGCCGCTCCGTTGACGCGTGCCAGTTCTTGAGCCGAAGTTGCTCCCTCCTCGATACCCGCTGTCCAATCACCCCTCGCCATGTGTCATCCGCCGACATACGCTCAGCAAACCGCCAAAAGACCACTCCTAAATTCCGGCTCCTTCGCGAGCCGTCGATCGCAAAGTCGACATTTGATTACATCCGTTGAAATCCAATGTCGTTTTGTTTCGTAATCCGTATATATTGAGTATGTAGATTAGTACCGCGGATAAATACGTTTCAAACGTAATACGTGTATCGTTTCATTGAGACCTACGGGATAAGGCTCACGGCTACGCCGTACGTCTATATTTCGAAGGAACTAGGTTCAAATCCTAATAGGGTCACACAAACCAAATGTTTAATTACTATTTCTCTTTCTCTCTCCTTGTGTGATTTATGTTAATATTAAAGTTAAACCCTATATAGTCATCTGCCCATTTATAATAATAGGATAGTACTGTATTAGCAGATCATAGACCCATGTTCAAATCCGGTATGGGCCATCTTCATTTTGGCAGACTATCCTCTCAACCCTCCAGCCTGTCTCCCTAACTATCTGTGGGTAGACATGGAGTTTCTTCTATCTCTCAGTGACTATGAGAAGTATATAGAGAAAGAAGTATTTCCAAGCACCAAGTAGAAACTTTAAAACCTTTTAATACTATCTTTTAATTACATAGGAAAATACAGACCTAGAAAAGACTTAAATTTCAACAATAAGTTGGCATCCATACAAACATCGTGAGATGCACCGGTATTAATAACCCACTCCTCTATTCACCGAATCAAATGAAAGATTAAAAATCGAAAAGCTATCATCGAAATCATTACCATAATTAAAAAAAATTGCATTTGTATAACCACAATCTCAGCCGCGGCCTCTTCGGCCACCACCTTAGCCGCCTCTATCTCCTCCTCTACGCTAAGATTAAAAATCGAAAAGCTATCATCAAAATCATTACCATAAAAATAAAAAAATGCATTTGTATAACCACAACCTCCGCCGCGGCCTCTTCGGCCACCACCTCAACCACCTCTATCTCCCCCTCTACGCCCTCTTCCACCACAGGTATCTCCATTCTTCCCATAACATTGAGGGCTCATGTGCCCCCATTTTCCAAAAAAATGACATGGCTTTTCGTTACGAGGACAAGATGAAATTAGATGTTCAAGCCGCTTACACATGTAGCATGTCACATTGGTAAGATCCAAAGGGACCTTCGGTGGACAACCTTGATCTTTCTTATTACCTCGACGGCCACCGCCACCTCTCGAGCCACCCTCTATACCGCCCCCCCTAACATCGACAAAATATAAATCCAGGGTTCTAAAAGTAATTTAGTCGATAAATCCTCTACCACTAGAAGAAGGTTTTGAAGCTCTCTGCGACAATTTACCAAAATTGACGATAAATCCAAAAGTGTCATCCGCCTCTACCCTTAAAATGTCTTTGATATGCGAAACCTTATCTTTTAAGTCATTAATAAAAACACTTAATTTGTTCGAATCCATGATAACTCGGCCATTGTTGATTAATTGTTTGAGAAAAATATTGAACCGCTTCACGGCATCATCCATCAACTCATTCGGTTTGATTTTAAAATTCATAAAATCTGTGTATACTTATTGGCTTTTGTTCTTAATGTTAAGGGTCATTTAGCGTCAGTTCACTTTTTGTCACTCATGGTTCGTCTACACCTTTCATTACGTGTGACGGTCCACTCTTGCCGCCCTACTTACAAGTTTTTTGGGCAACCTCTTTTGGTCTTGTCCATACTTATCACATACGTTGGTCTAGTCTTGCCACCCTACGTACAAGTCCTTTGAGCGACGGTCTCTCTCTTTGTCGTACGTATGTTTATTTCTCCTTGTTTTGATTCTCTTTTGAACTTTGTTCGTGTCGTTGTAATTTTTGTCGCTTGACTCTACTTCGTTACTTTAGGTCTTAATTACTTCTGTACATTGTCCCTCTAAAGTCAATCCTTTAGACTCTAGACTGAATATGTTAGAATGTAGAGTGAATACAGTAGAATCTAGTCGTAACGTCAATTAGGTAAAGTCACGAACACATTACTTAGAATCTAGCCTAGGATCCTTTTGCTACAGCGCACCATAGAGCGTTTAGACTCCACAGTAATTAGCACTGTGTATTTTGTATAAAAGTTACTTTTCTCACTTAATGAAATCATCCCAAATACAAATCTATTTCTCTCTCCAATGCATTGATCTTTCTCTTGTGTATAATTTCATGGCTTTCGCCAATTCACCTTCAATAGGTTATGGGCCCGGCCATGCTACTTCTAATTGCATCCAGAAGTTTCATGGCCAAAACTTCTATGATTGGTCTTTTTCAGCCATGCATTTTTTCAAAAACGAGAAGATTTGGGACCATTTTATAGGAATTTCAAAAACTCATATCCTTTCTTCAACAGATACACCAACAGAAAAAACTACAAAAGAGTTGGCAATAGCTACATAAAAACAAAATGATAAGGATGCGCACGCTCGCCTAGTGATGCGCACGCTCGCCTATCGAGCGCACTCGTCTTATTCGTGGCGCCCCCTTTTTTGCCGAGGCTTAGAATCGCCTTCAAAAATCTTATATTCAAACCGGATGGGCCGCTCGCCGATTTCAAAAACAAGCATTTTTTAACTTAATGAAAAAGACGACGGAATCCATTTAAGACTAGATTAGCACGGTCAAATTGTCTTCCGAAAAGTGCACCATGATATGCGTGCACCTTTCCGACGAGGACCTCTCCTCTACCCTTTTGGGAGGACTCCCTGAAATATTTTTCACTTTCATTTCCTCGTTTGACAATTTTAATCAATCTTTTCCTTTTCACTCCATTTGTACAAAACTTTTGCATGAAGAGACCAAACTTCTATCTCTTTCAGCTACAAATATTTCTCATGGAAATGTTTTATCGCTGAAAATCAAAAATCTAACTCGGG
>JBBHKE010000967.1:546037-604999 GCA_037447655.1 Zygnema cylindricum
GTTTTAGCGCCTGGTCTGCCCGGTTGTTCCCTTGTTCTAGGATTGGGTGCAGGTATTTCTCTGTTTTTAATCATGTAGAACAGTTCACCATGACATGAATTATTTTACATGATAGCGACCGTTTAACGTCGTCGGTCTATGAACATGCCTGAAAGACTTTGCATGTCTCTGGTGTGCGTGTCTTTCGGAGGATATTTCTCTGAGGGAGAGAAGGAGAAAAGAGGGAGAGAATAAAGAGTAGAGAGAGGGATAGGAGAAGAGGGAGGAAGTGGAAGAAGAGGAGGAGAGTAGAGAGAAGAATAGGAGAAGAGAGAGAGGAGGGGAGAGTGAAGCCGGCCGCACCTGCCTCAAGTAGAGGAAACATGCTGAGGACCCTTTACTCTCTTTATAGGAGGCTTTCTGTGCGTGTGGTCTCTGTACGTTTCAGAAAGTCCGTACAAGTATCTGGCTGCTGCAATTTGCCAGCGATAGTACATTTTATTAAGTACAGTACCACTTGACAAGATGTACTAATTTTTGTCTCTTTATGGACGTGGGTTAGGATCTTGTTCCCTTGTTGGCCCGTCTGGTCCGCGATTTTGTCCGTTCTGGTCAAATTTTACGTAATGATTTTACAAGAATATAATTTTCCGCTTTATTCTTTGCTTTTTTTATAGTTTGTTGTCCTTTTTCTCTCGTATTCTATCCGTCCGTGAGTTTTTAAGTACGATTTTACTTTTTATATCGAAAGTGATTCGTCAACCGGGACTAACATTTTTTTTTTTGCTTCTATGTACGTTTCTCGCTTGTTTAAAATTTTCAAAACAGCTTTCCGCGTACTTTTTCTAATATAGTTGGCCCGGTCAAGTAAAGTTGGCAGGACCTTTTCGACCCAGAAAATTCCAAAATAGGCGGTACCGTTTTTTTTCCGGGTACTGTAATTATGGGGCGGTGAGGAGGTCACGGTCTCCCGGGAATATTTTTAAAGACAAAAATGTACCTTCCAAGTTTACAAAACGACAGATGCTTTCTGACACTTACGCAAGATTCTATCATGGCTTCTTTCAAACGATTTCCGCACAGGAGATCTGAGAAAACTGTACGATGAAGTACATGAAATCATTCACTAGAAGTGCCGATTTAACGAACTACAGTACGGTATCGGGATCCTACGGTCCTACAGTGACAGACACGATCTTGAACTCGAAGCCTGTTCACACCGTTTCTTAGGGAACAGTTCCATAGAGAACGGCATACGAAATCCGTATGAAATCCGGTCACATGATATTTGTGTAAATTTTCTTTTTTTTACGGTTGAAAAGCAACAATTTTTTATGGACGAATTTCCAGTTTGTATGCATTGACGCATCGTCCATACATAGGCGGAATGAAGCCACGTGGCAGAAATTTCAAGCATGAAACTCCTGAAGAAAAAAATGCATACACCGCGAATCGTAATTAGAGTAAAGAAAAAGTTAGAGTAAAAAAAGAAAAAAAAATAGAGTTATGAACTCTGCTTTGTGTGATACAACTTTTTCAGAAAGGGATTTTACTCTAAGGATGAAGTTCCATCAGACTTTTCTGTAATCGTACGACCAACTCTACAGACTGGGTCGATTGAGGGTAACCTTCCATCAGGAGTTCCCAGTAATCGTACGGTCACGTTTACTGGCAGTAATATTTGTAACACCTTTCCATCGGGTCGTGTCAGCGAGGCAAAAATTGCTTACGTGTTCGATTACTATTGGTACCACGTAGGATCCTGTTGAGCCGACCGAGAATAATTGAAGTTTTGAAAAGTACAATATCTCAACTGCGCATCTGTGCGGCCGAACGCCGATTAAAATATATAGCAGCGTCACGCTAATGTACCATTTGTACGTTCATGCATTATCGTTGTACTAGCGGAGGCGTGACAGAATGTCCTACAACCAAGATTTTGTCGTCAAACTGGGTGGCTTTAATGTCAAAAGGTACATGCCATTTGCCACATGTAAGTTTATAACTTCACGTCCGTCGTGGATCGACTATGACTTTTACAAGTGGACCAATACACGCGTTCAGTAAGCGCACACTGTCCTCGTGAGGACAGTAGGAGGAGGCTCGCCTATAACTGGATAAAAGGGGTGTTTGCGTAGAAAATTCAAAATCGGACGGTGGAAGTTTTCGCCAAAAAGTTTGGAGAATCTTAACGAAATTCTGGTAAACATCTTTTGTAGAAAATAAATAAAAATAAATAGTGCGGCTTAGTACGGAAAGGTTATTTCTCTAGTAAACAACCTCACTTTTCGCTTGATGGAAGGTTACCATGAGTCGATGTTCCATCACGTAGAGTTTGTAAACCACGTGTTATAAATTGACTCGCGCCACGCAAGCTACGATCCGATATTGAATATCCTTCACATTTTTAGCACCGACAAACTTAACTTCAAATCTTCACTTGCGTACCATGTACACCGCGAATCGTTATTAGTGTCAAAGTCACTAATTTGTGTTCTTAAATTTTGATTTTTTCCTCAAATAGGATACATGATTTTATTTTTCCTTGCCGTTAATTACAGTAGTACAAAATAGCGTAAAGAACGAAAGTACAATAAGATCTAAATAGTATGGTACGGTCATCGTCAGATCGTACATAAATGTACCTTTTCAAGTGAAAAAATTACAAAAAATGAATTAAATCAGACGCGCACGCATAAGAACGTGCGCTAAAAAAACGGGATTAGTTTGACACGTAAACTAGTCTGACATGTACAAATATTTAAATTTCACGACGGCGTACGATTTATGATATTTTGTACGGATACATATATTAATGTATATAATCGTACGACGAATATTCTATTTTTGTTGTTCTTAAGTTAGCATAATGTCGAAATTATAATACACCTTTTAAAAAAAAAATGAATATTTAATTAGCATCAATTGCGGTAAATTTTCTTCAACACTATTTAAACTTTGACACTAATAACGATTCGCGATGTACCAGCGAACGAAATCATCATACCACATACATTTTAAAGTTTGTGCATAGGCCAGTCTATACACCAGCTCATTTTTTAGGGTTTATGTTTTCGAGCATAACGAAAGTCCTTTGCGACAAATAGTGTGACAAGCAAAAGTTATTGAAAATAGCGTGACGAAGGAGTGTTACGAAATTGCATTTATATTTTCGGTTCTATTTCTACAGCGCGTTTCATGTGCAAATTTTGTCAATTTTCATTGGTTTTACATCATTACACGTAGCTTAATCGTTTAGCGTGTCACGATTTTTGTTTCCTGCATCTGCCAACCCACCTCCTCGAGCTGGGTTGATAGTTACATAGAAAAATGAAGCGAACGCCTCGCAGATGAACATCCGACGGTCAATAGTACCTCCCAGACCTTCGAAGAGTATCGGCAAGATTCTTTGTAATGTTGTTTCTCGTATAAAAACCAAATAAGCGGTACGGTTTGGTACGGGTAGTCGCATATTTATGTAATTTACCCCCACTTTTTGTTTGATGGAACGTCACCCTAATTTATCAATAACTCTAATTTGGGCGTAAATTTGGACGCTGAATATATCCACTGTAAATTAAGTACAAGTACAAAATCAGACAAATCGTACAGTTTCACGTCATTATGACGTTTGCATTACGTGGTTTGTTAAAACGCAGTTACATGAAAATCGCCTGTACTAAATCATTATTTGTACTTTTTTACTTAATAAAGTATAATTTTGCACGGTCAGAAACCGACCGCACGCCACACTATTTAAAACGGCACTGTATTAGAGTTATTAACGCCCGTTCAAAAAGTACCTTAAATAATGTAAAGAATAATTTAGAATAATGTACTCTATTTATAGTGATAGCTTCAAAATTTGTGGTGACGGAATTAGGGTGAAGTTCCATTAGGACATTCTGTAATTGTACGGCCAACATTACAGAATGCTACAATTTGAACGAAGTTCCATTGTGCAGAGTCTCTAATCCACGTGCTCGAAACTAAGTTGTACCACGTAATTCAGTATCGGATATTAAATATCGTCAATGATTTTCACAACGACCAAAAATCTTCATTTGCGTACCATGTGCGTGCGTACCAGGTCATCGTGCAACACAAATTTTGTACTCTCCGTAGACGCCTTGTCAGATACCACATCATTTTTTAGGGTTCCTCTTTTTTCGCGTGATGAATGAGCGTTGCCGAAAATAGTGTGATGAATGGGCGCTAACAGAAATAGCGTTACGAAAGTGAGTTACGACTTTCGTTTGTATTTTTTTTTTTTTTTTTTCAATGCGTATATCGTGTGCGAAATATTTTGATTTCCGTCGGTTACCATTTTGACACGTATGCTAATTATCCAACGTGTCGTGGCTCAATTTTTTCTGTAATTGGTGATGTACCTCGCGAGGAACATCACCAATTACAGAAACTTTCGAAGCGAATGCTTCGCGAAAAAATATCCAACGGTCGTTGTTAACTCCCAGACTTTTGGAGAATATTGACAAGATTCTCTGTAATGTTGTTTTCCGCATAAAAACAAAATAAGAAGTACGACGTAGTACGGAGAAGTCCGAATTTCTGTAAACTTCCTCACTTTTCGTCCAATGGAAATTCACCCTTAGCGTACATAACTCTAATTACGATTCGCGGTGTAGTTACAACTTCACGTACGGAAAAAATCCTTGCGACTTCCAATGCGTGACGAGATTTTTATGAAGACAAAAGCGTACGAATCAATAATTTGTCAGCCTAATGGTTTCATTGATTCTCCGTACGTTTTTGTCAATCGCCAAAAACATTTTTCATTTCGTTTTGCCGATTTGCATATTCAAGGGCAAATAGTTGACGCAAAGATGACGTCATACTGGCATCTGAAAACATTGCGTGTCCGCGTCCGCTCATAAATGGCGCATCCGCTCATAAATGGCAGCTGACCTCTCCTGTTTGAAAGATACCGACCTCGTCAGCATAGTTCCAAACGCGGTATTATCTGCCTTAATAGCATAGTTCAAAAGTAGGCGTTTTTATGGTAGGCCTTTGGTAGGCGCACTAAACTTGGCACTAAACTCGCGTAGAGTAGGCATATTGTATGGGTGTGCGTTGTGGGCACTCTTGTACGATCGTACGAGTCTGACGTATGATCATGGTACAGCGCACGCCACCTGACGAAATTTTTTAGCGAACTGACACGACGTAGGATGACATTCCGCGGGAAAGAAAACCCGAACAAAAAAAAAAAAAAACGCGGACGGGCAACCTGATTGGTCAATTTGATGCTTTATTTAGTGTGGCCTTCAAAATTGTAGACGCTAATATGACAGATTGTCCTATCGTAAGTTGTGTTATGGGCTTTTCATGTGATCTTCTTAAGATCGCTACTTTGATCAGCGACCGTCCGATGGTCCGAATCTAACGGTTAAAATAAAAAATACCTCAAAATTCAAAAAAAAAATATATTTTTTATCCGATTTTTTGTCAAAATTTAGACATGCCGTTTAATTCTCTATCGATCGATGTGCAACTCAACCCTGTTAACCTTTTTTTTTCATTTTTCGACCAATACAATATGGGTCTTAATGGCATATTGTATGTTTTGCATACAATAGGCATACTGTATGGGCCTACTTTCACCTACTTTTGAACTATGCTTAATAGTATAGTGCAAGATTATAAGCAAAAAAGCAAGTGTTGGGTTTAAGCGCACGGCTTGACCCTTCTACCGTTTTAACGATCGCTTGAGCGTCTATACTCGTCGTCCAAAAGTCAAAACAATTCTCAACCTTTAATAACAATGCAAAACTGAACGTTGATACACAGTTAATTGTTATTAGTATTAAAGTTGTTTTCACCACTAAAAACATATTTTCTCTGTGTACATTTATAGGATTGTCAATCAAACACCGCTAACAGAAAGGTGAAATCATAGCTTCAAATAGCAATCATTGGACTGACAATCCTAAAAGTGTGGTTTTTTAGGAATTCCATGCATGGCCTTTTGAAATAAATGACTTTTCAAAACAACATTTAAGGAAAAAAATTATATATATCATATACATTTATAGGATTGTCAATCAAACACCGCTAATAAAAAGGTGAAATCATAACTTCAAATAGCAATCATTGGACTGACAATCCTAAAAGTGTGGTTTTTTAGGAATTCCATGCATGGCCTTTTGAAATAAATGACTTTTCAAAACAACATTTAAGGAAAAAAATTATATATATCATAAAACATGGTTTAAAAATGCAAATGAAGTGCTCATGTACGGTTTTACTTTGTGCTTAAACTTTATTTTTTTAATCCTCAAAGCTAACATAAGTTTAGGCAGTTGCTCAAGCAACTCTAAAAGTATACAAAATGTACTTAGGTAATGATTGTGGGAAAACATGTTCAATTACTATATTACCCGTATGACACGACTTAAGGGGTTAAATTACATACCACTGTAATCGAAGACTTCTCAATACATTGTATGCTTATGACCTATACCCATTTGAATGCACATAATTCATTCAACTGAACCCAAATTAACAAAGTCGAACCCGTGGCAAAATCGGCAACTACACGAAAATCGGGTGAGAGCAAACACTTTTCCACTTGATACTACACAATCATGGGTTTAATTCACAAATCCATTCCCTACTATTCATGTCAATCGTCGAACCTATAGTGTGGTGGTTCCATCCCAACTCAAACCCAATTTCAAAGTAAAACGAATTGAGAAGTGGACATTTTTTCCCTTTACAGCTATGTAGTGTCACGAGTTTTATCGTCATCATAAAAAAGTAGAGTTGCGGACGGTAAGTATAATTGTGATTGAATGCATTGGTGTTTATGACATTTATTAAAAAAACAGAGTTTTATCATTCTCCTCAAGCATACAAATAACATGTTCACAAAAAGTCATTTTATTACCCCATGATGGTGATTGGAACATTCACTGTGTAAACTGCAGCCGCGAAATAACAAAGCCAAAAGTTTAATTGCCTACGATGTTTGTGGCATTAGATTATCGTGACATTAAAACCTTCTCCATTTCTCAAAATGTTAAACTTTTCACTTTTATATTTCATTACATAATAATCCTCAAATGCATACAATACAAGCGATGGTTCTCAATGGAGGTTGCGGTTGTGCTTGATGTTTCTGTTTCGTACCAAACTGTTAGTTATAGCTCAACCTTATTTTATGTTTATGGGTCCACGAGTGCATATTGAGTTGTTCTCGAGTGGTAACCACATGAAATCTAAATGTTATTACAAAGAAGGCAACTATAGGATGTGTTCGAAGACACAATAAGAGAGCTCGACAAGCTGAAATTAGCACATCAATAACCAATGTTGAGAATAAAACTTGGAATACTTGGAGATTGTAAGATATTGACACTCTATTTATTATCACTAACGGTTTTTCATCTTATCAAATTGCTATATTGAAGAGGGAAAATGCTTTAAATTACACTTGAGAAACAACAAAAGTTAATTTGCACAGTTATACTCGTGAAAAAATTAATGTGAAACACTTACAATGCTCATGTAAAAGCATACGCAAGAGTGGATAGTTGGAGCACGACCACAAATTATTGTTCGTACAAAATGATATGTTGGAGTTTGACCTAAAATTTGCCCCGATTTACCCTCGTAAAGGGCAAGGTCTTCAAATGGCGGTTATTTACTTTACCAATTTTTTGTACTTCAACCTGATGTACATGTACCGTAAGTGACAATATGGCAACAAGGTAAAACCTGCCCTGGTAAAAATACTATATATTTAGGCCACAAAAATCAAGGGCAAAATTACGTGGGCAAAATTAAAAATATCGAGGGCATGCATGGATCACACGTGCGAGTCACTTGTACGCACTGGCGGACCAGCTTAAAAATATGCCAGTACCACCGTACGCTTACTCCTAGCTTTCCTGGCTTTGTCAAACTCTAGTGTGAGCGATCGTAAAGTCATGTTAGTGTAAATAGTTGTAATTGTATGGAACTTTGTCCCTTTTTCCTACGCTTTTGTGAGTGCATTTACAAATTGGTAAACTTGAGGGCAAATTTTCTTCAAATTTTGTTACCCTATTGGTTGCATTTCGAGACCGCGACCGGCCCAACGCGTGACCGGCCCAACGTGTGAATTTTAGGCGGAAAGTCATTTTTTTTTTCTCAAATGCTAAAAATTATATAGAAATTTAAAATCGACGCAGATTCATTGGATCGCAAACATTTTGTTTTATTTACTTCTCAACGTTTTTCAAACGGTGGCATACTTCGCCGAAAAATTTCGAAAAGTAATAATTTGTCTTGCTGACGCTTCGTTGTTGTCGTAAGAACATAAACTGCCTTTACGCGTGCGAACTAATTGACGTCGTGACAGTTGGTGCATGTAAACCTTCACTGACACTTTTTTCTAAAGAGTTGAAGGTAACTACACCGCCAATCGCTATTAGAGTAAAGGAATGAATAGCGTAAAAAAACAATTAGTGTTATTAATGCTAGGGGTGAAGTTCCATTAAGACATTTTGTAAATGTACGACCAACATTACAAAATGTTACAATTTCAACGAAGTTTCATTGCGCAGAGTGTGTAACCCACGTGTTAGCAAAGAAGTGGTGCCACGTTGCTATAGATTTGTTATTGAAAATCGTTAATGATTTTGACACCGACCATAAATCTTAATTTGCGTACCATGTACGTGCGTACCAGGTCATCGTGCAACACAACTTTTGTACTCTTTGTAGACGCATTGTCAAATACCACCTCATTTTTTGAGGGTTCCTGTTTTTCTTGTGACGAATGAGCGTTGCCAGAAATAGTGTGACGAATGGGCGCCAACAAAAATAGCGTGACAAAAGTACGTTACGAGATTTCGTTTGTATTGTCTGTTGGATTTTTGAATGCGTATATCGTGTGCGAAATTTGTTGATTTCCTTTGGTTGCCATCTTGACACGTATGCTTATTATCCAATGTGTTGCGACTCAATTTTTTTTGTAATTGGTGATGTACCTCGCGGGGTACATCACCAATTACAAAAAAAATCGAAGCGAATGCTTCGCGAAAAAATATAAAGCGGTCATTGTTAACTCCTAGACCTTTGGGAAGTATTGGCAAGATTCTCTGTAATGTTGTTTTACGCATAAAAACAAAATAAGAAGTACTGCGTAGTACAGAGAGGTCAGAATTTATGTAAACAACCTCACTTTTCGTCTAATGGAACTTCACCCTAATTAGGGAAAAAAAAACATATATACTAATTAATCACTAACTCTAATTTGGGTTTTTTCGAATAATAATTACCTGCCGTATCGATGTCTACATCATTATACGTATCTGTACAAAGTCAGACAATTTGTACCCAAAATCTGAATATTTGAGTTTGAGTCTCTTTCCCAATGCTCACTCACATGCTTGCGGAATTACTTTAAATGATTTTTTGAACATTTTTATTTCAAAAAGTACATTTTGGTACGGACAAACTCTGTCCGTAACCACACTATAAACATCGCGGTGTACTTCCGTTATTAACGCTAATTATAAAAGAACCCTAAAAGGCGTAATGGAAAAAATAGAATTATGGATTGTATTTCAGGTTTATATATTCTTTTATAAGGGCACCGAATTAGCGTTATTTACTCAAATAGCGATTGGCGGTGTACTGTATCGACCAAATGTGTCCGAGAGGGTGGATCTTACGGGTAGTTCGGTTAAAACGGTTTAAGTGGGAGGTCAAAACCGGACAGCAGGACAATCCGTTTCCATTAGGCAACAAGATTCTGTTGCGATCGATTGTGATGAGTTTTGACGTCTAGTGCAATCTGGCTGTATCGCATTCATGGTTGGCATGCCGTACGATGCTGTGTCGTATCGGCGCAGGTTTCGCGCCGATAGTTTGCCGGTTCAGACGTTTGGATAACATTGATGTCGAGCTGGACAAGATGCACGGATGCCGTACGCGGTGGATTTTGCCGTACATGTATGACCACCGACCTTGTAGCATCGTGCAGTAATCATTGCGGATCAGTTTGCTACGGATTCGGGGACATGAAATGCGGAGATGCGGGAAGCCAGGGTTTACGGGAATACGGAGATGAGGGAAGGAATACGGAAATACGGAAATACGGAGATGTGGAAGTATGAAAGTACGGATTTGCGGAAATGCATGGGATGCCGAATACGGACGTGGTAATGTGCAGTACACCGCGAATCGTAATTAGCATAGTTCAAAAGTAGGTGAAAGTAGGCCCATACAATATGCCTATTGTATGCAAAACATACAATATGGCCTTAAGACCCATATTGTATTCCGACCAATTCAGACCAATTAAAACATCCGGACCAAAAATTGGACCAATTACAACATTTTGACAAAAAAAAAAAATTTACACCGTCAGATTCAGACGATCGGACGGTCGTTGATCAAAGTATCGATCTAAGAAGATCACATGAAAAGCCCATAACACAATTTACGCTAAAGGCGCCGACCAAAGGCCTACTAAAAAACGCCTACTTTTGAACTATGGTAAGTAGTAGTGTTGTGTATCGGTAAGGATTTGCCGATAACCGATATGAACTTTTTTCGGGTACCCGATAATCGATATATTGGTACGATATATCGCTATCGGTATTATCGCCGATAAATACCCGATATTTATCGGTTTTATCAGCGATAACACCGATATCGATAACTATCGGCGATAATTGTACGGACCATACAGATAAATGTACGGCTAGTACACTCAACTGTACGTTTTATTCCCCCGGACGCGCCCTTCTAACAACCCCTATCTACTGAGGTGTACCAATCAGATCGCACAAAAAATACACAAAAAGTACAGAGGCCGCCATGAAATCTGTACGGTTTTGGTACGGATCCAGTAAAAACGACGTACCATTCACATCCGACGCCATGGCTTTGTCCCTTTCTTCCTTGGGATCCACTTGGGACCTGCCACGTGTCAATCTGTTGGCATTTTGGCATAAGCTGCCAAAAGAGCCATTCCGGGATGTCGGCGCTCACGCTGGCCGTCCGCTCGTATTTTCTCATTCCAAGTTGTCCGTTCGATTTCGGCGGCGCGCAGAATGTTATTTTGCGTCCGTTGTACTTTTACCGTTCCATGTTCACCAGTTTTTCGATACAATTCCGTAAGTTTCAGTAAAATTCCTGTTCAGTTAACCGACCAACGTTTATGTGCACCCCTTTTTTTGGGCAAATTCCCAAATAGAATAGAGTACGCTAAATGTTTTTGCACGTTATTTGAGGTACCCCGCTCAATACGGTTCATAACTGTAATTTAGTGTCTTTTAAATAGTGTGGTGTACGGACTGCCAGATCTGTACTATTCTGTACCTTTTTTATTTAAAAGTACAGAGAATATAGTAATATATAATTGCGTAAATGTTTTACGGCATACGCAAATGTCAAAAAAACGCGACGGCGTACAATTTGAACAATTTCGTACATATACATGTTTTAGTGTGGACATATTATGTGCCGAAATTTTTTACAAAGCAGTGTACAAATTAGAGTACATGATAAATTAGTATCATGGTGTACCCGAAAAAACACAATTTACCGTAAAGTACGCTAATTGTTTCAATACGCTATATTTTTTATTACGCTAATAGAGATTCACGGTGTAGTTCGCATAACTCTCGTCCGTCGACGGCATCGTCGTCAGTGTGAACATTAATTGACATTCAGTGCGACAAATAGTACTAGCGTCATAATGACGTCAATTCTATACGGAGTGACAAATTCTGTACATCTACGTAATTTAGTGTCCACAATTATCGCCGACATAACCCAATATAGAATACTTAAATAAATTAGAGTATACTTCATAGTTGAAAAAGCTCTATCACATAAATTAGCGCTAATTACTCTAATAATTTTTTTTGGTTTTTTTACTCTATTTTTTTCATTACTCTAATTACGATTCGCGGTGTAGTGTTGTGTATCGGTAAGGATTTGCCGATAACAAATATGGACCTTTTTTCGGGTACCCGATAATCGATATATTGGTACGATATATCGCCATCGGTGTTATCGCCGATAAATAACCGATATTTATCGGTTATCATCGGCGATAAGATGACTATAACTATCGGCGATAATTGTACGGACCGTACAAATAAATATAGTGGCTGTAAATGGCGGCAGTCTGATTGTGTTCAGTCCATAGATGTCCCGTGTGCACATTACGCACGGTATAAACTAACGAATACTACCTACGGTACGCGTCAAACGATGATGAAAAACAAATAAAATGCGTACCTTACTTTGTACCCATACAATATTTTTACAATTATGTAAGGTGTCCGTCTATGTTCATACATTTTAGGGATATTTTACGGGATTTTCTAGGGTTTCCAAGGTACATTGCCGTACGTTCCTTTATATTTTAGTAGATATTCTGTACTATTAGGTTTTTTAGGGTACTCTTTCATACAATTTTGTACATTTCTGATGAATTTTCGTTCTTTTTAAGACTTTTAAGGATTTTCTAAGATTACGTTTTTCGTACGATTTTGTACATTGCCGTACAGTGAAATTTATAGTGTTGTGTATCGGTAAGGATTTGCCGATAACGGATATGTACCTTTTTTCGGGTACCCGATAATCGATATATTGGTACGATATATCGCTATCGGTATTATCGCAGATAAATGCTCGATATTTATCGGTTTTATTGGCGATAACACCGATATCGATAACTATCGGCGATAATTGTACGGACCGTACAGATAAATGTACGGCTAGTACACTTAACTGTACGTGTTATTCCCAGGACACGCCCTTCTAACAACCCCTATCTACTGAGGTGTACCAATCAGATCGCACAAAAAGTACAGTAGCCGCCATAAAAATTGTACGGTTTTGGTACGGATCCAGTAAAAACGATGTACCTCTCACATCCGACGCCATGGCTTTGTCCCGTTCTTCCTTAGGATCCACTGAGGACCTGCCACGTGTCAATCTGTTGGCATTTTGGCATAAGCTGCCAAAAGAGCCATTCCGGGATGCCGGCACTCACGCTGGCCGTCCGCTCGTATTTTCTCATTCCAAGTTGTCCGTTCGATTCCGGCGTTGTGCAGAATGTTATTTTGCGTCCGTTGTACTTTTACCGTTCCATGCTCACCAGTTTGTCGATAGAATTCCGTAAGTCGCCGTAAAATTCCTGTTCGGTTTAACCGGCTAACTTTTATGTGCTGCGATGTTCGTAATAAATCGTAGTTAAACAGAGACGGAACAGATTCGTATACGTGGCATGCCACGCTTTATAAAGTAAGTAATATAATACAGTATGTTATAAAGTAACATTGTATGCATACTATATATTTTTAAGTTATCGCCGATATGGAATTTGTTGGTCTCGGACCAATCTATCGGGACCTTTGACCGTTCGATAACCGATAACTATCGGTATCGGTGTTATCGCGATAAATTTTTTACCGATACACAAACACTAGTAATTAGAGTAAAGAAAAAATTAGAGTAGAAAAACAAAAAAAAACAGTTTGAGTTATGAACGCTAATTTTTGTGATTGAACTTTTTCACATAGGAAGTTTACTCTAATTTATTTAAGTACTATACATTGGGTTATGTCGGCAATAATTATCCGCGCTGTAATTATAAACACTAAATTACGTGGACGTATGCAAAACGCCAAAATCGTTTCGTTGTAAATTAACTTTTCCAGTTATAACAACATTACGTTTGCAAGGCAACGCAAGTTAACACATCAGTATTGTGTTTTAAGCAATACCCCAAAACGGATTGATGGATGATTGTTAGTTTTGTCATTTAATTCCGTGGAAACTATTTCCACAATTTCAACTTGCAGCCTAATATTTTATAGTGTTGTGTATCGGTAAGGATTTGCCGATAACCGATATGGACCTTTTTTTGGATAGCCGACAATCGATATATTGGTACGATATACCGTTATCAATGTTATCGCCGATAAATAACCGATATTTATTAGTTATTATCGGCGATAACACCGATATCGATAACTATCGGCGAAATCTCTACGAGCCGTACATATAAATGTACGGCCAGTACACTCAACTGTAAGTGTTATTTCCCGGACGTGCCGCGGACTCCCTTCCCCCCGATTTCGGTAAAAAATCACGATATTTCCTTCATTATTTATAATTTAAGGGGGTTTTACTTGGTTTTACACCCTCCCATACCAGCCCAGAATGTCCTCTGGACTGTTAATTTTTTTTTGCAAGGTTAGTTACTCCCTCGTATCACTTCCATTATTTGTCTACATTGGTTTGTTTTTTTAATGCATTTTCAGTCCATTTTAGAAACGATCCGTAATAAGGTCAGGCAAAAAAATACATAAGTTGAAATTTGGACGATTATGAGCTATTCAAAATTCAAAATCTGAAAATTATAAAATTCTTAACCTATCAATTATCAATCTCCATAAATGTTAAATGTCAGATTTCTCAAAATTCAGTTACCATATTGTCAATGTTTTAAAATTCCAAAATCACCCAATTCAAAATCTGAAATTGTAAAATTCCTACCTTTTAAAATTTTACCCTCTAAAATCTGAAATATTTCAGCTGTACATTCTAAAAATGTACCAAAAAAAAATAAAATACCACTACATTATTACATTAATTACATTAATTAACAATCGTCAAAAGATGGTGGCAGTAGGCTGCAGTAAATGGCGGCAGTCTGACAGATATGCTCGTTTGATCTGTTCGTCTGTACGTGTGTTTTTCGAAAAAGTTTGATTAAAAATTTTACAATGTAATTTAACTTGTTCGTTTCAATACAATAGTTTTAGAACTATAAAGTATTGTTTTAAATTTATCGACGTTGATGTGCCGCGTTATCCGTAATAGATTTTAGTTAAATAGATACGGAACAGACACATTATATGACATACCACGCTATATAAAGTTAATAATAAAATACAGTATGTTATATAGTACTATTGTATGCATACTATATTTTTTAAAAGTTATCGCCGACATGGAATTTGTTGGTCTCTGACCGATATATCGGGACCTCTGACTGTTCAATAACCGATAGCTATCGGTATCGGTCTCATCGCGATAAATTTTTAACCGATACACAACACTACCAATTCGAGTATAATCGTAAGGTCCATACAAATTATCGCCGATAGCTATCGGTACCGGTGTTATCGCAATAAAAAACCGATCAGCGATAACACCGGTTGTCGAAATACCATGCTAATATATCGATTATCGGAAAGCGAAAAAAAAATACATATCAATTAATTGCAATCCAGAAAAAGGTCCATATTGATTATCGGCAAAACCCTGCCGATAACTCTAAATTTTAGCAAGTTAAACTAAAAACAAGTTAAACCCCGGTCGCACGTTTCGCACGATTACAATTGTTTAGCACGAAGGGAAATGTACAATATTTTTGTCCGTTTCAATCCAATACGTTTCCTTTTTTTTTGTTTTGTCCGTTTCCTTTTTTTGTTTTTTCTGTATGCATACTATATGTTTTTTAAGTTATCGTCGATATGGAATTTGTTGGTCTCGGACAGATATATCGAGACCCTCGACCGTTCGATAACCGATAACTATCGCTATCGGTGTTATCGCGATAAGCTTTTTACCGATACACAACACTAGTAAATACGCTACCGATGTGCAGTGCAGGCCCCCGTGAGTCGTTGTTTGTGTAACCCGCCGCCAGAGGTCGCAAAAGTCAAAATTTTACATAACTGAAACCGACCGTTTTTTTTTTCAAAATCCGAGTAACCGACGCCCGACCGGAGTATGTCACGCTCTTAAATTGTTAACCGTTAACCGACCGGCGTTTACGAAAATAAAAGTTAACCGAAACTTGATTTCTCGCGACTAACTGTACCCGCCCGTAATCGAAAAATTACAAACAAAATCTTAGTTTTTCACCATGTATGAATAAACCAATAATTACGATTTGTCGCGTTCCCTAAGATTTGTGAAAAGAAGTGTTACTACCGTGTCAAATTTGCGCACTATTCATGATGTCACTAACTTCCACGATACCAAAGAGTACAAAGTACAATAATGTTGGATTGTATAGACAATACAAAACTTTCATTTTTTTTCGTTTTTTTGCTTGACTGAGCGTAACTGATTTTTTTTTTCTGGTTGGTAAACCGTCCGCGACCGCCCGACCCCCAAAATTTGGCAACCGAATCCGTTCCGGATCCGGCGCGCGCGGTCGGTTAATGGCCGGTCACAGTTTTTGTTGGCCGTTTGCGACTCTGCCCGACGCATATAGCCGATGATTCTAGTTCGGACCTTTAGTGTGGCATAGTCAAAGGCTTCATCATTTGGAGGATTTTGTGTGCGGTTTGGTTTTTGTTGTTTTTTTTTTGTACTTGCTTAGTTTTCTTACTTTTGGTACTTTAGGGTTTTAGTCTTCTGCCTTTGATGGGCATCAACTCTTTTTAGTTACAATCATGTTTTGTACTTTAATGGTTTTACCAACCCTTTTTTGGAAATATAATCTTTAATTGTAAAGAAATTAATATGGAAAATAAACAAGTAGTATTATAAGCTTTATTTTGGGTTGGCTAACTTATCCCTACCAACACATTAAACACACATAGCATTAACAATTTCGTGCGATTGTAGGGTTGTGTATCAAGTAAATTCATATAGGGATGATTCCTATATATTGAAATATTGAACGGTGAAAGAGCCCCATATATCTCTCCGTTACCAACAAAAAATATCGTTATGTGTTTGGTGGGAGGTGGGGGTTATTACGGTACAGGCTTATATAGGTATGACGATATTATTGTTATATACCCGATAACTCGTCGCTATACATCGTTATATAAATGCTCATCCATAAAGATAAATCAAGACGATATATCGATCATCGAAAGGTGAAAATAGAGTACATACTACAAAACGATACACAACAATCTCTTTAGTACTATGTGTTGAAATAAATAGTTTTTGGGTATTTTCTAGGTCTTAATATATTAGCGGAAAAAGAAACATGCACGCAGCTTGCCTTCATCTCTTCTCTCTTACCCCCATACTTGTTGTAGTCACTGAAGAAGAGAGAGAGAGTGATGGAGCCATGGCTGCCTCAGCTCCATAGATAGGGTTAGAGAGTGAACTTAAGTCACTCTCTACAAAAAGATTCAGTCTTGCAGGACTCGAACCCCCGACCGGTAAGGCGTAGCGTAGACGTCCGCTCTAACCTGTCTGTCGTAGATGTTCGCTAGAGTATATAGGGTGTGATTCATATTTCATGTATGTTACGTTCCCTAATCTGATTAACGGAAATGTAAATGTAACATCATAGAACACGTTAAAATCAGTGCGGACTGGATCCCACACGAAACAAATGAATCTGGCATTTGTTTCGATGGACGATATTTAATACCGGTTCTTATCCAACGGCATACGTCTTCGCCAAGATACCGAAAAGGTCACTTTGGTGTTTTGTGACGTGGCATGACCTGGAGCCACGTGGAGAGATGACATTTGGTCATGGGAATTCCGAGAGACGTACGGACGAGTGAAAAGCGGACATGCGTCTGCTCAACATCCTTGTCGTACATATGTCGTACAAAAGGTACACCGACACTAGTACTTTTTGGTACGGTACAGTAATCTGATTGGTCCGTACTTCAGTAGATAAAGTTATTAAAGGGAATCAGGACTTAGAAAATTTTGGTAGGTAGTCACCTCTCCCTTTGAGAGTTTGTACAAATTGACATTTTTACTGCCTCATAACATATCGCCTGGTTGGGCGTTTTCAGAGATTCTTTTTCATACGCACTCAAGGGAGTCCAAGCTGCACACCAAAGCAGTCAGATTATGTGCTTGTCTGCTTGGGTAGCAGTGGTTACCATTGAAAGCGGGTTAGCTAATAACTATCTAGAGGCTTCCTGTATTTGTAGTCCAATAGAGGACACAATATTGCAGGTTATGGGCCTACCCTATAGGGTGCCCATCTTTAATGGATCAGGGTTTATCTATTGGGAAATCATGATGACAGGAGCTTTGTGTGAAAAGCGATACTGGGGTATTGTTAGTGGACAAGTGAAACGTCCACCTCAAGGAACACCACCAAGATTTGGTGGAATAAGGTTGTTTGAAGCAACATCTGCTGCAACAGAGGAGGCAGATGATGGGGACAGCAGTGTGTCTGAAAAGGGGAAAGAAAAGGAGACACCTCTTACTCCTATTGCTCCTATTCCCACGACACTCGGAGCGACGATTGTGAAGACTGTGGAGACTGATACTCAAATGTGGGAAGACACCATTTGGTTGCCAAGAACTTCATTTTGAGACACCTCACACAAGCTTTGGCAACTCCTCACCTTCACGTTTACAAGGCTCACGAGTTGTGGGTGAGATTGATAAAGATCTATAGAGCTGGTACAATTCAGGAGCTCCAGTTGGAAGAGCAAAAGTTGGGAAATTACACTTACAAAGGGGGAAAGATGTTAGACTACTGTAATGATCTTTCTTGTTTGTATATGGAGATGGAGAGTGCTCGATGGACAGGTACAATGAAGATGAAGGTTAACACTCTTTTCATGAAGTTACCCGACGAGTATGAGAATATAGTGTACAGTGTACACGATATGACTGATAGTTCATGGAAGTGGAATACATTGGTCCGCATGATACTTCTGGATAACACAATTGAAATCAAGAGAGGAGGAAAGAGCGTTCAAGCTCTAGCCGCCGGAGGGGACAGGTGAAAACCGGACCCGAAAAAACCATACAAAGGAGAGAGAGTTAAGCCAAGAGGACCGAGGCCCCCAAAGGCCTTATGTCATTTTTGCAAAAAGTCGGGACACTTTATCGCGGATTGTGTCAAGCTATCAGAGCTAAAGCTCCAAGAGAACCATGGAGGAGGTTCCTCCGTAGGGAAGAAAAAGGAACTTTTGGTCACAAAGGTGACAGGAGAGACCGAGGACAAGTCCTCTGAGGAGGATGGGGAGCTTCTTATTAGCGAGAGTCTAAAGGAGAAGGAGATCCCTCGGAGACAGAAGTGTGCCCTTGGAGCAATTCGAGAAGCTTCAAAGGATGGATCCTCGACTCAGGTGCATCCATGCATATATGTCATGACAAGGACCTCTTCACTAAGCTAGGGAAAATCCGTACCATAGAAATAGAGTATGGGGATGGGCGAGTGGTTACTTCAGATCTAGTGGGATCAGTAGATCTTAAAGTCTTAATAGAGGGTAAGACTTCTATACTCACATTTTCAGATGTACTCTATATTCCTCAACTGAGTAAAAATCTTGTCTATACGTCTGTGTTAGATGACAAAGAGTTTGATACCTTCACTAGAAAGGGAGTCTTTACAGATAAGTATGGGGATGAAGTTTACTTCACGGCAGCTAAGGGTAGCCAAGGAATGTTTACGCTTAACCTGAGTAATGAAAAGAAGAATTCTTACTATGTTGGTAATCGTAAGTTGATGATTGGTATAAACGATTGGGGCATGTGCATTTTGATAGGTCCAGGGAAATGAAAAAGCTTGGGGTAGTAGAAGGCATTCAGTTTGGGGATAATGAAATGATGAATGATTGTAGTGACTGTGCTCAAGGTAAGGCTCACAGATTTCCCTTTCCCAAAGCTGCCACATATGGAGGTGAGAAGGTACTTGATCTAGTCCAAACAGATATCAGGGGACCTGCAAAAGTGCCTTCGGTTGGAGGAAAGAGGTTTATGTTGACAATAACCGATGACTGGTCTACATACCCTAGAGTGTACTTCCTAAAAACAAAGTCTAAAACATCAACTTACTTCAAATAACATAAAGTTTGGAGTGAGAAGTTGCATGGAACCCCCATTAAGAGGATAAAGAGTGATAATGGGGGGGAATATACCACTAACCAGTTTGAGGAATACTTTAGAGATGAGGGTGTTCAACACCAGAAAAGCGTACCATATAACCTGGAAAAAAATGGGGTAGCTGAGAGGTTGCACCGAACACTAGGAGATAGTGCATGTAGTATGTTGGCCCACAAAAAAATAGGAAAGAGATTGTTGGCAGAGGCCATGAACTATGCCAACTACGTTAAGAATAGAGTCCTTACCTTAGCTGTAAAAGGAATGACACCTTATGAGAGATGGGTGGGAAGGAAGCTAGATATCTCTTACCTTAAAGTATTTGGTAGTCAAGTTTACAAACTTGACACGGATAAGAAAAACTGGAAACTAGATGCTAAGGGAAAACTTGGATACTTTGTAGGATATAATGAGGATGTCAAGTGATATAGAGTCTATAGGTTAGCAATCAGAGATATCATTCTGGTCAAACACCTAGTTGTCATGGATGAAGGGAAATCATTTGACCCTTTTAAATATACCAAAAAGATAAGAATCAGATTAGAGTCTAAAAATGAGGAGGACTCCATCCTTCCCGAATAGGACATGAGTGAAATACGAATTGCAGATTTAGGGGCGATCCAAGACACGACAATCCTTCCGAAACGTCACATATTCCTATGGACTTCGAGGAGACAGAAGAGGAGGGACCGGAATTGGCTTCCATGGATAAGGGAGCCGATGAGACAATAAGGAGAAATCCAAGACTTCCCTCCATCCCAACCGCAGAGTTTGAGGGGGGGGAGAAAGAGTTTCAAAAGGATTCAAAAAAAACAGGCGGCTCACAATGTAACTAAGCTATCTCACCCAAATGAGCCTCAGTCATACTCGGAGGCAGTAAACAGCACGGAGAAAGACAAGTGGATTAGAGTCATAAATGATGAGATGGCCTCTATCATGGAAGCAAATACTTGGGAACTAGCGGACTTTCCTCTTGACAGAAAACCTATCGGTTGTAAATGGGTGCTAAAACTAAAATTGAACCCAGATAATACTATTGAGAGATATAAGGCTTGTTTGGTAGCAATGGGGTTCACCCAAAAAGAGGGGATTGATTATGAGAAGACTTTTGCTCCAGTTGTTTGGTTCCCATCAGTAAGATTCTCCTCAGTTTAGCAGCAGCGAAAGACATGGAAATTCATCAGATGGACATTAAGACCGCATTTCTCAATGATGAGTTAGAGGAAGAAATCATCATGCGGCAACCAGAGGCATTCGTGGAGAATGGGGAAGAGAGCAAAGTCTGCAGGCTCATAAAGTCCTTGCATGGACTTAAGCAGGCTCCCCGACAGTGGAACAAGAAACTAGATGAGTTTCTCACTTGTCTGGGATATATCTAGGTCAACTATGACCATTCTATCTATATGTTTGAAGATGACAATGGTGTCATTTTTATTGCAATTTATGTGGATTATCTGCTTGTGTTGAGTAAATCTTTGGAAAAGATTAATAAGCTAAAGAAAAGGTTGAATTTTATGTATTTTCTAGGTCTGTATTGGAAAAATAAATAGAGTAAGTCAGCAAAGGCAGCCTGCTTCTCGCTCAACTCTCTCCGGTCCCCATACTCGTTGCAGTCACTGAAGACCAGAGAGAGAGCTACAGCCATGGCTGTCTAAAGGGGATAGGCTGATTCGTAGTTTGTACCAAAAGAGGACTGCCAAAATCATGATTTGATCCTAGTACCTACTATCCTTAATAGCCGTTAGCTTAAGCCTATAGCTTAGAGTAGACGATGGATTACGTAGGATACAATAGCTATTTATAAAGGTACACGTAGAGAATTCTAAACAACTAACAAATAACCAAAACTGCTTTAGACCAGATTTGAACCAAGGTCTATAGAAATATTTGTAGTGGTATGCCTTATCTAATAATGCATAAACAAAACGATACACGTGACAGGTTTCAAATATTAATAAACATTACCGCAACAGCTAATTAACAGCAGACTAACCAAAAGGAGCATTTCATGCATGTACGCAAATCTGAACCGTGTAAAATATGTTTTGATCGGACGGCCGGCATTATAGCCGCCACGCGAAGTGAGCTTTTGGCCGCATACCGAGATAGCGTCACGCGGTGCCTCGTGGCGCCACATTATTTGATATCGGAGAAGATAGGAGGAGGAACCATGGCTTCCGATTTGAAAGGTGTCACCTTGTAGACCTTGTCGTACAATGGTCGTACAATAAGTACATCGCCCATTGTACCTTCTTGTACTATATAGTGTTCCTATTGGACTAGGGTTCAGTAGTAGGTAGTCAGTAAGTAGGCAGACCAAGACTTAGTGATATTTAGGTACCTCTCTCTATGAGAGCTTGTAACTATAAAGGTCATCTTTGACCAGCCATAACTTAATGCTCCGGTGAGCAAATTCAGTGATTCTTTTTGCTTCGGACTCAGAGGAGTCCAAGCTACACAAGGGTGTAATCGGCCAGAGTCTTTGCGTGCCAGGGTGGCACATATTCAGTGGGAAAGTCAAAGTGGGGAATATTGTCCAAAACACATATTCAAACTTTGCATTCTGTGGTGGAACTGAGCACACAGAATGTTTTCTCTTCACAGGGGTGAAGGTGTATTGGGGTTCTAATTGTCAAGGTATCATTCATTTGGGTTTATATCAACTTGGAGTCGGCACTATCTAGATTAGCTTCTTTTGGATCTGCCAATTCTGTGGGCAATGGAGCCCATAGAATTTCAGAAAGATCTTAGAAGTAGATTTGATATGAAAGATTTAGGTGAGGCAAGATACATTTTGGGAATTCAAATGGAAAGAGATAGGGGGAAGAGGATCATAAGACTCACTTAGAAAGAAGCAATATGAAATATGCTTGAGAAATTTCAAATGGAGAAAGCTAACATGTGTACCACTCCCATGGACATAAAGAAAGTAACTGATGGGAGTGTAGAAGGAGTAGTGATAATCTTAGAGGATCAGATGAGTCCAGAGGAAAGAGAGTTCATGAATTCTATTCCTTAGAGACAGGTCGTAGGAAGTTTAATCTACTTCATCAACTGTATAAGGCCGGACATAGCGGCAACAATAGGAGTCCTCAGTAGGAGTCTTAACGATCCTAGAAAGAAAGATTGGGAGGCAACGAAGAGAGTCATAAGATATCTGGTTCGAACCAAAGATTTATGGTTGCATTTGGGAGGGGAGCACACTGATATCACCACTTGGAGTGATGCCAGTTATGGGGATGCACATATGAGAATATGCATTTTTGGATATGTTTTGTATGTGGGGGAAGGTGGTTGCTGTTGGAGCAGTAAGCAACAAACGGTGGTTGCTAAGTCTACTATGGAGGCTGAGTATATGGCGTCTTATTCTACTGTAAAAGAACTAATGTGGGTGAAATCATTGTTTTAAGAAATGAGATATATGAAGGAGGGAGTGTATGAAGTTTTTTGTTATAATCAAGCTGCAATTTCAATTGCAGCCAATCCAAAACACCATTTCATAGCAAAACATATGGACATAAGATTAAGCTTTGTGAAAGAAAAAGTTGAAAACAAAATTTTAAATCTTGTGTATAGACCTGATGAAGAAATGGTGGCTGACATGATGACCAAACCAATGCACTCTCCTAAATTAAAATATTGTCGGGAAAAATGCGGGTTTGAAAGAAAAACTAAAATTTGACTAGAAAATAAGGGGAGTGTTGAAATAAACAGTTTTTGGGTATTTTCTAGGTCTTAATATATTAGCGGAAAAAAAAACATGCAGGCAATTTGCCTTCATCTCTTCTCTCTTACCCCCATACTTGTTGCAGTCACTGAAGGAGAGAGAGAGAGAGTGATGGAGCCATAGCTGCCTCAACTCTATAGACAGGGTTAGAGAGTGACCTTAAGTCACTCTCAACAAAAAGAATGAGTCTAGCAGGACTCGAACCCCCGACTGGTAGAGCGTGGCGTAGACGTCCGCTCTAACCTGCTTGTCGTAAATGTTCGCTAGAGTATATAGGGTGTGATTCATATTTTAAGTAGGTTACGTCCCCTAATCCGATTAACGAAAATGTAAATCTAACATCATAGAACACGTTAAAATCAGTGCGGACTGGATCTCGCACGAAACAAATGAATCTGACATTTGTTTCGACGGACGATATTTAATGTCGGTTCTTATCCAAAGACATACGTCTTTGTCGAGATCCCAAAAAGGTCAAATTAGCGTTTTGTGATGTGGCATGACCTGGAGCCACGTGGAGAGATGACATTCGGTCGTGGGAATTCCTAGGAACGTACGGACAAGTGAAAAGCGGACACGCGTCCGTTTAATAGCCTGGTCGTACATATGTCGTACAAAAGGTACACCGGCAGTAGTACTTTCTAGTACGGTACAAAAATCTGATTGGTCCGTACTTTAGTAGATAGAAGTTATTAGAGGGAATCAAGACTTAGATACTTTGGTAAGTAGTCACCTCTCCGTTTAAGAGTTTGTTCAAATTGGCATTTTTACTACCTCATAACTTATCGCCTGGTTCGGCTTTTTCAGAGATTCTTTTTCTTACAGACTCAGGGGAGTCTAGGCTGCACAAGGGTGTAGTCAGATTGTTTGTTTGTTTGCTTGGGTAGCACTGGTTGCCATTGAATGTCGGTTAGCTAATAACTATCTAAAGGATTCTTGTATTCTGTAGTTGAATGGAGGACACAAAATTGCACTATGAATCAAATTTAATTTTACTTGCCTATGTTAACGCCACTCACTTTCTCCTATTTAACCCTTTATTTTACATTTTTAACGTACTTAAAATAACAAACACTTGATGTAGGAATTGGTACATTACGTACATTGCATATGGAAGCAGTCAGACTGTTAGTTTGCCTTCTTGGGCAGCAATGTTTGTGGCTTGAAGTGGGTTAGTTTAAAATGCAACTCTGAGACCTTCATAGGTCTTCAGAGTGGACAGCTTGCAAGAAGGCTTTAGGATAACCCTATCCCCTTCCGCGATCTTGGCTTTCTTTCGGGTGTTCGATTGAATGCAGATTTCAATCGTAGCCGTCATAAATACGTGCGCGGTATTTGTTTCGTAAAAGAAACAAAATGCGGGGTACTCGTTTCTTATCCATACTGTAATCCGTAATTTTACATAACTGGATCTATGTATCCGTAAACATCCGTCGTTAAATGAAGTATCCTACGTGGCAACATTTTAATAAATATCGAACCCCATAGTATGTATCACTAGTCCTAGACTTAACGGATAAGTCTACCGGCTATCGCCGTCCTAACGGACGACGAGTACCAGGATCAAATCTTGGATCCGACATTTTTTTTTTAGCAAATAAACCTATCTATCCGTAAATCAACTAATCTATATCCCGTAAACCTCTGGATAGCCTAGGTAGCCATAGCTCTAGCTTCCTCTCCAACTTCTCAGTGACTGCTACAAGTGTGGTAGTTGGAGAGAGAAGTTAGAGGCAGACTGCCTCGACTTCTTTCTGTATTCCAATAAAGACCTAGAAAATACTAAAAAATCATCGATTTCTACAAAAAGCTAGTTAGAGGCTTCCTGAATTCTGTAGTCCAATGGAGGACACAAAATTCCAGGTTATGGGCCCACCCTCTAGGGTGCCCACCTATAATGGATCTGGGTTCATCTATTGGGAAGCCATGATGATGGGAGTTTTGTGCGAAAAATCGATACTTGGGTATCATCAGTGGACAAGTGACACGTTCACCTTCAGGAACTCTACCAGGGTTTGGAGGAGTTAGGTTTCCTGCAGCAGCGACTGCTTCACCCGAGGAGGTAGATGATGGGGACAACAGTGTGTCCAAAAAGGGGAAAGGGAAGGAGACACCCCTCACTCCTATAGCCACGGCACGGGGATCGGCAGCCATGAAGACCGTGGAGAATGATACTCAAATGTGGGAAGACGTAAACATGTTTGCTAAGAACTTCATTCTAAGGCACCTCACTCAAGCTTTCGCCACCCCTAACCTTAACATTTACAAGGCCGAGGAGTTGCGGGTGAGTTTGGTGGAGATCTATAGAGATGGTACTATTCAAGAGCTCCAGTTGGCTATGCAAAAGCTAGTGAGTTACACTTACAAAGGAGGAAAGATGTTAGAGTATTGTAATGATCTTTCTTGTTTGTATATAGAGATGGAAAGTGTCGGGTCAACATGTACAATGAAGATGAAAGTTAACACTCTCATCATGAAGTTACAAGACGAGTACGAGAACATAGTGTACAGAGTACATGAAATGACTGATAGTTCATGGAAGTGGAATACAGTGGTCTAGATGATACTTGTGCAAGAAAACACCATAGATATTAGGAGAGGAGGAAAGAGATTGAAGCTCTAGCTGGAAGAGGGGACAAATGGGGGAAGGACCTAAAGAAAACCGTTCAAATGGGAAAGAGATCAGCCTGGAGAACCAAGGCCCCTAAAGGGCCTTTATCATTTTTGCAAAAAGCCAAGACACTTTATCGCGGATTGTATCAAGTTGACGAAGCTGAGGCTCCAAGAAAACCGTGGAGGGGGTTCTTCCGGAGGGAAGAAAATGGCACTTGTGGTAATAAAAGTGACACGAGAAACCAAGGACGAGTCCTCTGAGGAGGATGGGAAGCTTTTTATTAACAAGAGTCTGGAGGAGAATGAGATCCCTCGGAGACAGAAGTGTGCCCTTGGAGCAATTCACGAAGCTCCACAGGAAGGATGGATCATCGACTCAGGTGCATCCATGCATATGTGTCCTGATAAGCAACTCTTCACAAAGCTAAGAAATATCCATACTGTAGAGATAGAGTATGCCGATGGGAGAGTGGTTACCACAGATCTAGTGGGGTTAGTAGATCTGAAAGTCTGAGTGGAGGGTAAGACTTCTATACTCACATTCTCAAATGTACTCTATATTCCACAGCTGAGTAAAAATCTTGTCTCTACGTCTGTGTTAGATGATAAAGAGTTTGACACCTTCACTATGAAGGGAGTCTTTACAGCAAAGTATGGGGATGAAGTTTACTTCACGGCAAATAAGGGTAGCCAAGGAATATTTAGGCTTAACCTCAGTAATGAAAAGAAGAATGCATGTTGTTATACGACCACTGGAGCAGGTGAAGCATCAGCAATAGTAGTAGAAATAGACATAAATTACCACAGAAGCTTACCAAGAATCCTATCAAACAGCTGCCTTTTATAGCTCAATAAGTTTGACACAAAGGTCAAAACTGCTTCAACTATACCACAGTATAGTGTATCACAAAGTTTGACAACTCCCAAAGTTTTAGCACAATTGATCCAACATACACCAAGATAGGCAACTCACAAGTTTCGCAAAAACAAACTGCAGATTACACAGTCTAGAAGTTTGGATACATAAAATGATCTACGTCCTAAGTCTTATACTATTCACTCACTTGTCCTACTACATCGTGTTGTATTGCCGATACAAGTGTTCTAAAAACATACGTCCAAAAGAACTAAATTGCCACTAAGGTCTAGTTGCTCCTACTCACGCTAAAACTAATTTATCACTGTACATTCAATATGACTGAGAATCCTATACAGGTGATTTGATCAAATACTTGTCGCCTAGCTTAGTGAATCTCGCCCGTTGACTTGATTCATATCAACCGCAATAGCGCAGTCCAATTCTTGATCACATTCAAATATCCACAGCTTCGTTGCAGCTGCGTTGTCATATACAAAAGTTAGTCGCAACTGCGTTTGTCTTGTTGCGTAGCAACTCCGTTGTCATGTACCAACATATTCGCAATTACGTTACCCATGTTGCGTCGCAGGCTGCGTTATTCCGTACGGACAATATCGAAAATAGCCGCAGCTGCGCTTGTTCCATATGCGTCGCAGCTGCGTTGTTCAAATGCTGGTGTCGGTATCATTCAAACTTGCACTGTGTTTCAAGTGACGACGCGTGTCCCTATTGATATATTTTTCGCCTTCCTATAAATTTGCTGAGACTTAAAGCTTTCAAAAAAAACACTCCCCTAAAGCTTTAGACTCATTATGCTAGCGTAGCTACGATGTCGAACTAGCACAGCATCGCAGCATAGCAACGTAGCAATTTTTGCAAGTCACCTAGTCCCACTACATCCTCGTTGTTGGACTAGCGCAGCATGGCAGTATAGCACTGCAGCAACTCAGCCATTCATTTATTCCCAGTGCATCCCTACGATATTTCAACTTAGGAGCAAGAAGAGCTTTTGTGAGCATATCTACAATCATTTTAGCATCTGGCAAATAACATAATTTAATCAATCAAGAGAACACTTTTTCTCTTACAAAGTGGTAATCTTATATGCATGTGCTTGCTTTTGAAGTGGTGACTCGGGTAAGAAGCAATGGCAATGGCAGCCTCGTTATCACACCAGATCACATGTGGAACGACCTGCATGTATCCGAATTCTTGCAACATGGATTTCACCCATAAAAGTTCTTTGAGGGCCGAGCTCGCTGCCATATATTCTGACTCCATCGTCGATTGTGCAGTGACCTTCTGAAGTTTGCTGCTCTAACAGCAAGTCTCGTTCCCAATTTGCAGAACGAACCCCGTGGTGGATTTTCAGCTTGGCATGTCGCCATAGCTCGCATCACTCCATGTTTGCAGCTTCACTTCTCCTCCGCCTAATGTGAGTTTGAGGTCTTTAGTTCTTGCCAAGTATCTTAAAACTCTTTTTGCTGCATCATGGTTAGATTCCTTCGGATTCTCTAGACTTCTGCTCAGTAACTCAACTGGTGCAACAATATCCGGATCGGTACAGTTCATGAAATATATTAAACTTCTCTTTATGTGTCTGTAAGGTTTCAGTGTCATAGGATCATCCTCCCCTGACTCAAAAATTTCATTGACTATAACACCCGGTTCTGTTTCTTTCCCTTCTAACTTATGCCGAAACTCCATTGGTGTTACACATCTTTTTGCCCCCCGCATTCTATATTCATCTAACATGTTTCCAATAGCCTCCTTTTGGGTCAGTTTTATTAATTTGTTTTTCCTGTCCCTCTCTACCTGGATACCCAAAATATATTTTGCCTCACCGAGGTCTTTCATCTTGAACCGTGAGTTTAAAGCAATTTTAATTTTGTTAATTTCAACCATTGATTTGCGAACTAATAGCAACTCATCTACGTACACCGCTATGTATACTATTCCATCCTCTCCTTTTAAGACATAGACGGAGTGATCAGAACTTATCCTTTCAAATCTTAGGCTAGTTAAGAATTCATCAAGTTTTAGATTCCATTGCCTTGCGGCATGTTTTAGGTCGTACAAAGATTTTAGCAGTTTGCATACTAAGTGCTATTTTCTTCGTTTTCCATACATTTCAGGCTACTGCATGTAAATGGTTTCTTCTAGTTCTCCATGCAAGAAGGCCGTCTTTACATATCTATCTGATGTATTTCCATATCCTCTATAGCAGCTAGAGATAACAAAATTCTAACTGTCAGAAATCTTACAACTGGAGAAAACGTTTCTTCAAAATCAATTCCTTCCTTTTGATTATATCCCTTAGCCAAAGTCTAGCCTTATATCGTTCAATGCTATTATCTAGATATAACTTCACCTTGAATACCCATTTGCTGCCGATTGCTTTTCAATCCGAAGGAAGGTCCACAAGCTCCCATGTGTGATCCTCCATGATCGACTTCATTTCATCGTTTGCCGCCTCGATCCATTGATTCTGCTCCGGTGATGAGAAGGCTTTATGGATGGTCAGAAGCTCATCTGAGGCTGCCGAGTAGGCGAAGTGAGAACTTGCTAGCAGGCGGCTATTGGATCTTCTTCCCTCCGGAAATTCGGAGGCTGAAATCGTTGGATCCCTTGCGCTACAGTTGTTGCGATGGTTGCAATATGTAGGCATTGACTGCTGTTGGTCCGTTTCACGTTCGTTCCGCTGGTTGCGATCTATAGGCAGTGGTTGCTGTTTGTCTGCTTCAAAATGAACTCGTTGGGGAACTCGTTTATGTTCTGATTGATGTGTTACCACTTGTGGATTTTGTATCGGTTGGACGATATTATGAATGCTATGTAGAATGACGTATTCTTGTACTTTTTGCTGCTTCTGCTGCTCTATCATTTTAAGTAAGTCTATGGAGTCTTGTTCATCTTTGACGACAATGTTCGTTGCTACAATTTTTTTCTTCCTCTCAATAATAAAGACTCTATAACCTTTAGAATGATCGTCATATCCTAACAGTATGTCGACAATCCCTTAGGTTCCATTTTCCATTTATCATTAAATGTATCCAAAATAAAGCATTTACTTCTAAAGACATTGAAATGACTGACATCCGATTTTCTACCCGTCTAGATCTCGTAAGGAGTGATTTCTACTGATCTTAAACCTATCCTGTTTTTGATATACAGTGCACAATTTAATGCTTCAGCCCATAATTTCGGATCAACGTCCTTATCCGCAAGCATGGACCTAGAGCTTTCTGTAAGAGTTCTATTTAGTCTTTCTGAGACCCTATTTTGTTCTGAAGAGTATTCAACAGTTAGTTTGTGAATTATACCTTCTTCGAGTAAGAAGTATTCAAACTCTTTTGACGTATATTCCCCGCCATTGTCGGATCTGATCTCTAGAATTGGCAAACCGTGTAGTTTCTCCGCCGACGTTTTGTAGTGTTGAAATTGAGTGAAGACTTCACTCTTAGCCTTTATGAAATAGACTTTAGTAAAGCTCGAAAAATCATCTGTAAATGTAACCATATATTTCATCCCTCCGGCAGATGGTACGTTTGCAGGACCGAAGATGTCAGAATCAAAGAGTTGCAAAAGTTTAGTAGATTTATGTTCAGACTCTTGAGGAAACGGTAATCTGTGTGTTTTTCCTAATGCACAACCATCACACGTTTTAGGTGACTGATTTGACAGAGTGATTACTTCTATTTTGCTAGCATTGACCATCTTTTTCATACTGTCATAGTTCACATGGCCTAATCTTTTATGCCATAACTCATCTGAGGATAATGCACCGGAATACAAAACATCATTTTCTTTATTATCCGGCATATCCATTCGAGACATTTTGTTGGCATCTCTAGTTCCTGTAATTGCAATTTTTCCATTTTTGCTAACAACCTGCTTGCTATGTTTCAGATTGACCTCAAATACTTTACTTTCTACCAAAGAAGTTGAAAACAATTTTTTTTTAAAATCTGGTACAAAGAGAACATTATGAAGAGTTCTCTCAACTGCCTTGCCTTCTACATCAACTAGCAATGAGACATCACCCACAGCCCGTGTTTGCACACTCATTCCACATTCGTAGTAGATATTTTTCTCCAGTGTTGATTTCAGATTTATGAAAACTGCCTTGTTCTAGCACATGTTGGCTCCTGTGTCCATTATCCATCCATTGTTTTTCGTTCCTTCCATTGCTGCCGCCATAGCAAATAAATCATTATCCTCTTTGTCAAAGAGTGAAAGACACTCGTGCTGGTGAGATGAAGACGCCGAGAAGAGTGCATTTCCTCGTTGTGATGTTCCCGTGAAGCCTTAATGAAATTGGCTCTGCTGCCATCCAAGCCTATACCTACCTGTTTCATTAGCTTTCTTAAGCTTAGGACAGAATTTATATCCATGACCTTTTTTATTACAATAAAAACAAGCATTGAAATATTGTTTATTTCCTCTTTGATTTAACTGTCTAAACTGATTTTGATTGTGATTAGATTGATTTCTCTGCTGATTAAACTAAGCTTTTTCTGTCAAATTATGTGTTAAATGCCTCTACATGTTTTTCACCCTTAAGAATTTTTGAATATGCTTCCTCTTCAAATATCAGATTAATAGCTAACTGTATAGTCTAGCTAGCTTTATTTTTCTGTTTCACCCTTTCGGAAGCTGTTGTCATTGTAGTAGGAAGACCTCTCATTAGCAAAGCAGTCTGCTGAAACTGTGAAAAAGATCCACTTGCACAATCATAAGAATCTATTAGTATTCGAAATTTGTTAGAATATTGTGCCATTGTGCCACTCGTGTATTTGTAGTCCCAAATTTGTCCAGCAAGAAATAGTTCTTCCTGAACATTAGCCTTTTCAAAATCACTCTTGAGAGATTTCCAGATATCGATTGCCTTTTTCATTCTTATCCGTGACATAGCCAATTCTTTTGAGATACAAAATTTTAAAATTGACCGCGCTTGCGAATTTTTCTTTGACCAAGACGGATCTGTTTCTGCCAGTGAACCATCCAAAATATCCAAAAGGTTAACATTTTCGAAGTGTGTCTCTACCATATCTGCCCAATATGCGTACTTTTCCCTCGAGAAGATAGGAATTCTTGATGACAGACCCATAACCTGTTGTTCTACGACCACTGAAACAGGTGAAGTATCACCAGTAGTAATGGAAGTAGACACAATTTACCACAGAAGCTTACTAAGAATCCTATCAAAGAACTACCTTTTATAGCCCAATAAGGTTGACACAATGTCAAAACTGCTTCAAACTATACCTTGGTATAGTGTATCACAAAGTCTGAGAACTCCCAAAGTTTCAGCAAAATTGATCTAACATACACCAAGATAGGCAACTCACAAGTTTTCCAAAAAAAGTCTGCAGATTACACAGTCTGGAAGTCCGGATACATAAAATGTTCTACGTCCTAAGTCTTATACTCTTCACTCACTTGTCCTACTACATAGTGATGTACCGCTGATACAAATGTTCTAAAAAGATACGTCCAAAAGTGCTAAACTGCCACTAAGGTCTAATTGCTCCTACTCACGCTAAAACTATTTTATCGCTGTACACTTAATATGACTAAGAATCCTAAACAGGTGATTTGATCAAATACTTGTCCCCTGGCTTAGTGAATCTCGTCTGTTGAATTGATTCATATCAACCGCAGCAGCGCAGCCGAATTCCTGATTACATTCAAATATTTGCACCTTCGTAGCAGTTGCGTTGTCACATACAAAGGTTAGCCGCAACTGCGTCTGTCTTGTTGCGTAGCAACTGCGTTGTCATGTACCAGCATATCCGCAGTTGCGTTTATCATGTTGCGTCGCAGGCTGACTTCGTCCATATAGACAATATCAAAAATAGCCGCAGCGGCGCTTGTTCCATCTGCATCGCAGCTGCGTTGTTCCAATGCTCGTGTCGGTATCATTCAAACTTGCACTGTGTTTCAATTGACGACGCGTGTCCCTATAGATATATTTTCCGTCGTCCTATAAATTTGCTGAGACTTAAATCTTTAAAAAACAACAATGCACACTATGTTATTGTTTTTAAGTTGATGATTTGGCATAAACGATTGGGGCATGTGCATTTTGATAGGTTGAGGGAAATGAAAAAGCTTGGGGTAGTAGAAGGCATTCAGTTTGGGGGTAATGAAATGATGGATAATTATAGTGGCTGTTCTCAAGGTAAGGCTCACAGACTTCCTTTTCCTAAAGCCGCCACATATAGAGGTGAGAAAGTACTAGATCTGGTCCACACAGATATCTGGGGACCTGCAAAAGTACCTTCGGTTGGAGGAAAAAGTTTATGTTGACAATAACTAATGACTGGTCTAGATGCTCTAGAGTGTACTTCCTTAAAACAAAGTTTGACACATCATCTTACTCAAAAGAATATAAAGCCTGGAGTGTAAAGTTGCATGGAACCCCCATTAAGAGAATAAAGAGGGATAATGGGGGGAAATATACCTCTAACCAGTTTGAGGAATACTTGAGAGATGAGGGAGCTCAGCACCAGATAATCGTACCATTTAACCCGGAACAAAAATAAGGTAGCTGAGAGGTTGAACCGAACACTAGGAGATAGTGCATGCAGTATGTTAGGCGAGAAGAAAATAGGAAAGAGATTTTGGGCAGAGGCCATGAACTATGCCAACTATATTAAGAAAAGAGTCCTTTCCTCAGCAGGAAAGGGAGGCACTCCATTATGAAAGGAGGGTGGGCTCAAAATTTAGATTTTAATATTTGGTTTTAAATTTTGAATCTCACCTTTTTAAAAATATAAAAAAAGAAGCGGGAATCTTTAAAAGTTGCCGCATAAATTTTTTACGAAAGAGCCATGCCGAAAATTTCAACGAATGAGGGTGCGTCTCTGTGTGCTTAAGTAAGGGTTTTTTTCTGTCGTTTTCCTGCAAAACTTAGAGCCGTACCGCGTAAGTTTCAACCGTACAATAAAATAGAAAAAAAGAGAAGTACATTTTGCGTCATCATCGAATTTAAAATGTATTACATCTTGTCGTCTTGTGTTCTTCGACCCACTTCGACGACAAAAAACGTTATCTATAACCTTATCTTTAAAACACAAGGCCGATGTGTTATAAAACAAGGGATTTTCTATAAACAAATAGGAACACGTATTCGCACGTGTAATGTTTTGTTCAAAAAGTTCAAACGATTTCAAGCGACGTGGAAGTGTACAGGATTCGTAATGTTTTGTCCGTTTTTGTTCAATACGACAAAGAGAAGTACACAGTTTGTTTTCTTTTGTCCGTTTCCATCCGGTACGGATTTTTTTTTTGCATGGGTCTCTAAGGTTCAGATGCCATTTCACGTCGAGCCGACAATAGACGCAAAGTCAAAACACATCTTCTTCAACCGTGAAACGGCACAGGCTGGAGGGCGGTATGTCTACAATGTCACGAAAAAATCACGCGACGTCACAAGCAGTTACGAAAAATGACGTGGGTCATCACAGATTGTAGACGTTGACAACCGTCACGGGCATTGTCGACGTATACAATAGTCACGTCCTTAAGTGACAATTTCGTTTGGTACACATAGGGACACCATAAATCCGGGTCCGACGGATCTGCGCTAAAAAACAAAAAAAAATCTCTAAGTTTGAAGTACATAGAGACGCACCCTGAGCCATGAAAAACGATGCAGCTTATTAAATGCACAGAATTTGATAACAAGCGAGACCAAAAGGACAGACGGTGTTGTATTATCGTTGTTTTGCAACCGTGACATTTTTGCGGTTACTTAATTAGCCACGTGTAATGTGGTCATCCAATAATATATCGCGTTACATCGATTCATCAAGATTATTGTAAATTGCGACAAAATTAGGATCAATTTTTACTGTAATAAGTGTGCCTTCTGTAACTTAGGGTGACCTTCTATCAGGCGTTCCCAGTAATCGTACGAACACGTTTACTGGCAGTAATATTTGAAACACCCTTCCATCAGGGTCGTGCTAGTGAATGAGGTGTTAGATTGCGATTGGTACCACGTATGACCTGTTGAGCCGCCCAGGAATAATCATCTTTTCCAAAACGACAAAATCGCAACTGCGTATGTGTACGGGCAGACTCCGATTAAAATATCTAGCAGCTGTTGTCCATAGCCATTTCTAGACATGGATTCACCCTAGGAAGCACCACAGACTACCCTAAAAACAACGTACTTTGGATACACACAGAATTTAACAGAATTAACAAAACAAGCTGAAACTATATTTACAGATATTATCTAGGACATAAAATGACCCCACAAAGTTTCAGACAAAAATAATAAATAGATTGATCACATCATCTAGTCAAAGTTGCAGAAAAACAGTCTGCCAGAACTTTGATCAGACAGACTAACTTCACAATGAGGTAAAACACAGACCAGGCACACAATAAACCTGAAAATTTGTGAAAATATTAAAAATATAAATAGGAACACACATGCAAAATTTCAGATAATTCCGCTTGCATATCTGAGAGTAATTCTTAGATAAAATTACCAAAAATAACCATGAACAGTTTTTGGTCCAAAAGGTTCCTATGTTCTGAAATGACTAAGTCCTACAAATATATATATACAAGAGCTTACTGCTGAATGTACGGAGGCGTAAAACCCGTACGCTATCTACCAACTACCTCAATTAATGTAGATATACCCGAATACTTCAAATTAAGTAAACGTACACTAATAATTAATTCACAAAAGGACAAAACAATGTTGAACCGAATATTTACACCGACAACAAAATTGTATGTTGAGTCATTGCGTGTAACTCAACAAGACTCCACGAATCTCGTCAAATAATCGGGGCCGTCCAAAAATATATATCGTGTGATTGACGTAATTTCGCTTTCCCACTAATTGAAAAATAACGACGACCTTTTTCCGCCGTCCGTAGCTCTTATCCGGCACCCTTGATGTCGCGCCACGTGGTCACAAAATCCAAACGAAATCCACGCGAGTCGTCAAATATCCCACGACATCGAGAAGCGAATTCACGTCCACTTGCCAATATAATAATAGTACAACCAAAATCATTTACGGTAATAATCTTCGCACGAAACGTCGCGTGCGCACAAAATGTGGCGTACGCACGAAACTAACATTTCAAAAACAACACTTGCATGTCCTCATTTGCAGGTAGAAAGGGCATCCGATCTTTGGATGGCTCTCATAGAGATGTACCGAAGTGGTACGATTCAGCAACAACAGTTGGCTGATCAGAAAGTTAAGGAGTATGTATACAAAGGGGGAAATATGTTGGATTTTTGCAATGAGCTTGCTACACTCTTCATGGAGCTAGAGAGTGCGGGAAAAGATTTTAGTGAAAAAGAAAAGGTTAACTGTTTACTGATGAAGTTACCTGATGAGTTCGAGAACATAGTCAACCGTGTGCAGGACTTGCCGGACTCAAGGTGGATATGGAACTCAGTGGTAGGGATGATTCTCGTTCGAGAGAATACAATTGAGATCCGAAGGGGAGGAAAGAGTGGCCAAGCCTTGGCAACAGCGACTGATTGGAGGAACAAGGATTCCCGAAAACCGGTCGGAAACTATGGGGGTAGGGAGCAGAAAAAACAGGTTGACGAGTCGAAAATTGAAAATCGGACGGTGGTATTTTTCTCCAAGAAGTTTGGAGAATCTCAACGAATTTTTTGTAAACATCTTTTGTAAAAAAAAAAAAAAAAACAGTACGGCCTAGTACGGAAAGGTACTTTCTCCAGTTAACAACCCCACTTTTCGCCTGATGGAAGGTCACCCTTACTCAATATATCGCAACTTTATTAGAGTTAAGAAACCTTACTAAAGGAAATTGACTCTAATATAACCACCAAAGTGCGACGGTATTAGAGTTCAAAAGTACCTTTTTCGTACGAAAATCAAGCAACGTAACGGGAAATGTCGTTTGCATTCGAACTACAAGCGTAATTCATCCGTATTCATCCGTTCATAAATGCTGATTTTGAATTATGTAACTGCGCATAATTTACATGTAAACTTCGATGTTGGTCTCGACGTAACTGACATTCAGCGCGACAATAGTACTAACGTCAGAATTTACGGACTGACAGTTTTTGTACTTCTACATAATTTAGTATTCATAGTTACAGCGCGGATAATTATCGCCGACATAACCCAATATAGAGTACTTAAATAAATTAGAGTAAAATTCCTTTTTAAAAAGTTCTATCACATAAACTAGAGTAAATTACTCTAATTATTTTTTTTACTTTTTTTACTCTAATTTTTTCATTACTCTAATTACGATTCGCGGTGTAGTACGATACGAACTTGTTTAGCGCTTTCACTTCCAAGTTCGAACCGAAAATTAAATACGATGTAAAACAGTAAAATTCTAGGATACGATTTCAAACATAGGCATGCATCACAAGGAGCTCGGAATGCGCATCTGTGGATGGCGCCGAGGCTATGATGAATGTCCTCGAGACGCCTAGAGAGTAAACACTCGCCATGGTTTTGCATCTTTCTCCTCTGTGTTCCGTCTCTCGTCCTTCCGTTCCTTCTCTCCATTTGCACACACCTGCGACAGAGCTGCCTTATTCTTTACGATTGTATCAATACCCTTCCCATGTCATTGTTCATTCCCGCACGGAGAGAAGTAGTAACACTAAATCCACCTATCCAATATGCACTAACAGCTATCTTGCAGGTCAAGCAAGCCTCAAACCCGTATTATTGAAGCACGCTTCACCCTTCATTTATGGGCTCAGAAAAAGTAGAGGAGATCAAAAACATTATCACTTTGCTCATGAGTGCCGTGCGTCGACGGGAGCGGCAGATGGAGACGTAGCAACAAATGCTGGCGTCACAGCCCCTGTCACAGTATGGGTGCAATCCAGCCAAGCCACGGTCATGGAGGATGGCGATTCTGGTAGCATTTCCGCCCCGTCATTGGTCCAAAACCAAAGTTTTGAAGTCCAAGAATCTTCAAAGCTTCCACCATGGAAAAACACAATTCTGCGTTTTCTTAGCAGCCAGAATGGCGTTGGAGGAGGGGAGGGAAAGGAGAAAGGAATGGATGTCATTTCTAGGTTTCCTGCATTGCTCAAAGGTGATTCGGGAGGTTCCGCAACGCTGTATTTGGACAAAGCAGGAACTGCCGAACTGGATGCTGCTGTGAAGTCTATGGTGGCAAATAATATATTGGAGGAACCTGCGAAAGAGAGTGTGGCTTTAGGACAGGGTACTTGGGAAGTATTCCATGCTCCACACTTAACCAGGTGAGACAGGAAATACCGGGACTGTTCTGATTGTGGAATGCTCTCACTGTTGTATTTGTATCCAGATCAAAATAAGATTGTAATTAGAAGTTTTTTCTTTTCATTTGTGGAAGTTAATGGACATTTCTCATAAACAAAAGGAAACGCCTGAGAAATGTGTGTGTGTGTGTTATTTCTCTGTATGTGTCTTTGTCCAGACGTTCAAAAGTTCAGTAGATAATATCAATTGTGCTTAAGCAGTTAAAATGCTGTGGAAGGAATCCAAGTCATCAGAAGAGCTTGCTATCATTTTTTCCGTTGCCAAATTCTTCCGTTTGTCAGATTATCGGGGCCCTTGGGAGTACGATTCGATCCTATTCGCTACACACTCAAAGGCACAAAGATTTCGAGCAATGTACGGTACAATGTACCGTTTGTTGGTCAGGGTTGGCTGAGTGCAGCCGGAGACATTGTCCTTGAGGGAGACAAAAATGTGAAGATTCTTTTTAACGAGTTTTGGTGGGATATCGGTGCTGTCAATCTGAGAGATGACTCTAAAGGCGAGGTGAGAAGTCTGGCGACTGTACATGTTGTCAGTATGGAGATTGATAAGGGATTTTAGCTTTTGAATTCTTTAAACATCACTGTTGGCAAAATTTTGATCTCTTTAACATGTTCGTGCGTATAATCATTCTGTAACAGGTTTTATCTCCTTGGTTGTCTTCAACGTTGTTCAAGCTTTTTTAATTCACTGAAGCTATCCCTGGTACTAACTTTTCGGTTACCCAATCCTCAATCATATCTTATAGTCACCTAATTTCCAGTGGGTATACTTGCATGCAGAATTCTTTCCTTGGTGGACTCATCAACACTATGGGCCGTGCTCTCTTCTTTCCCCAGTTCTCAGTATTCCCTGTTCTCTACTTGGACCCAGATTTTGTCGTCTTTCAATTCACACCACTTCAATCCGACATCGCGGCACGACGAGTGCTCTAGGCCTTCTCAACATAAAGATTTATAAAGATTTTCTCCTCGGTATTGAGTGGTGAACAGTTGGTGAATGGAGAGCTATGAGCTGTTATCATCTATTCAAGCTTGTTTGAGGGCGTAGGTTTTTGTATTGATCAATCTTGGTGGAACGTGTATCAATGTCATCTGATCCCTGTCAGTGATGGTTTGTAGATACTGTGCTCTTATAAAGCCGCGAGAATTGGTACAAAAATGGCAGCGATATATGCGAATTTGTGGGTATTTAGTTATTTTTTGGAGTGTTAGTTGACAGTGTTAGCACAAGTTGACGCTAATTTTTTTTGCGCCATTTAATCAGTTGGTCTCAGCCGTAGTCCGAAAGTATCTTCTTTTTACTTTATTTTAGAGCAGAATACTCCGGCCTTTGAGGGCTCGATAAAGGCCGAGTTGAGTCACAGATTACAAAGTATTGCTGTATAGTAAAAGATATCTCACTGTAATGCACACAGCAGGTGTTGCTTGTTGATTGATATTCTCTATCCACGTGTTGTTTTCCTTATTGCTTTTCATGTTTTCCCATATCTGGAGGATTCCATAAATGTTAGCTGATCCGGGACTTTTTCTATGGTTTAAAGTTCTTGTCCTATGGGTTTTTTTGTGCTCTTGGTTATTTGTAATTTGGTTCTTTGTGATTGATGCTCCTATGTTTTGTCTTTTATTCCACTCCTGTTCTCGGATGGTTTGACACTTCACACTCTATATTAAGTTTTTTGTATTTGCCCGAAGCAATTGTCAGTTTTTTGTCATATTTTGCCATAATCCTTGTTTACTACACATTTGATATTTTAGGACTACTAAACGAGAGTCTTTTGTCATAGTGACTAATTTGTTAAGTTGTAAACTGGTATTCACTACAGTGGGAACTCATGCAGGAACACCACTTGCAATCCTGAACCAATTACCAAGAAATCACATGCAAACTTATTTACAACATGCCATGTGCACAAACATTGGGTTTCTCATTCTTTATACTATCCAGAGTCCATAAGTTCCAACCACTGATTGCGGTGTATCAAGAAATTTAGGGACTGCAAATGTTACATCCTCAATCACATCCAATTTTCATAACAATTTTTAGTTTTCTTTAGGACCCCGCATGAGACATTCATCAAAACATGATAAAAAATTGTATCACCTCTGATTTTCAAGTCCAAGCAGGCATAGTCTTCACAGGCAGCCGAAAAAAGAGCACACCAATGTGACCAGTGTCACAGACAAAGCCATAGAAGTGACCAGCCTGACCGTGAAAAGTGAACCGCCACAGTACAGCCAGTGACATTTCATCAAAGCTTCACTTGTTCAAGCCATTGCCATTGGAAAGAAACTTTTGTATGATAGTTTATAATATGCTATCACAGAACTTAAGAATTTTGGCATCAATCTCCATTCTGCAGAGCTCTTGGCCAAAACCTATCTCATTAGTAGAGAACCCTTATTGTTCAAAGGAACAGGGGAAAAAATTACGAGCAGTTTACATGCCCAATCAAATATAGCGATAAAGGTTATTTACTGATGACAGGGACCTCGTGACAAAAAAAAGTCGCAGTGTTTTGCTGGTTCTTGAACCCATGACAGGGCAATCCATAAGGGACAAAAATTATACTGAAAAGTTTACTTCAGTTCTCTCATTCCTGGTTTTAATCATCGTCATCGTCATCATATCCCGTCTTCGTCCCATTGACGGAACTCTTCATTATATGTGCAGTCCACCAAATAAGTCCAATGCCGATAATGATGACCAGAATATCCTTAACGTTGCTTCGTTCCTCTGAAGCTTTTCTGGAAGCTCCCATGCCTCCTATACTGCTTTTATAATAAAGAAATGAATCCAGGGCTTGTTCCTTACTACCTGCAAACTCCAAACTCAAACGACAGAATAATCTGATCCTGTGTCAGGTTTTCCCTTTAATGGATTTGTTGGATCATCATTATCAGTTGCCATAAAGCTTCTAGCTGATTGTAAACATGGTTTGCAAGCTAACTCAATGGCACACCAGCCAAAACCAATAGCTCCTACGACGGAAATTACTGTAATAGAAATAGGATCCATTTCTATGATCTATTAGGTTTCCTAAAACGATTCTTTCAAGCAAACTAAAACTTTTTGTTTTTCTTTCTCTTAAGTTGCGTGAGTACCTGGAAACTTAAGTATATATGGTGTATTACTCCCTTTTCTTTCTTGCTCCACACTGGTTGAATATTGCTAACTGGTTGATTTTCTTTCTTCCAACCGACCATGACACGTTGTCATGCCGTAACAATCCACGTGTGAGACTGCGGATTGTCCTCAGTTCACGGGAAAAGGAATCTGTACTTTGAATAAAGAAGATGCCAGTTCTCTGCAATCTTTTGCCTTTCTCGGCTTTCTATGTTCAAGTTACCGTTTCATGTCAAACTTCGAAAGACCAAGTAACCCAATCAGATCATTCGAAACATCGACTATAGGTTTTAGGATAGTGTTATGTATCGAGCTTTTTTCCGGCACGATATTTCCGATGTTCGAATATATCGATTTTTGAACGGCATAGATGGCCGATGTATTCTCTTGCCTCTTGGAAGGGGTCGCAAACGGTTAACCGAAACTGTAACCGACCGTTAACCGACCGCCCGCGTCGGATCTGGAGCGGATTCGGTTGCCAAATTTGGGGGGTCGGGCGGATTCGGGCGGGTGATTCACGAAAAAAAAAAACGGTTACGCTCGGGTAAGCAAAAAACGAAAAAAAATAAAGGTTTTGTACTGTCCATACTATCCAACATTATTGTACTTTGTACTCTTGATATTGTGGAAGGTACAAGGGAGATGTACCACTAACTTTGTACATATTCGGGTACGGGCGGGCAGGGGTAGTCGCGAGAAATTGATTTTCGGTTAACTTTTTTTTTCGTAAACGCGTTTCGGGTAACGGGTAACAATTTTGGAGCGTGACATAACCCGGTCGGGCGTCGGGTACTCATATTTAAAAAAAAAAAACGGTAGGTTTCGGTTATCTAAATTGTTGACTTTTGCGACCTTGCCTCTTGGTAAATTGTATGTTTTTTATATGGTGTGTTTTGAAGTGTTGTGTATCGGGTCAAAAATTATCGAAATAAGACAGCTACGGAAAATTATCGGTTATCGAACGGTGAGGTGGTCCCGTTATATCCCTCCGAAACTAACAAATGTTTTATTGTCGATAAGTGTACAAAATATAGTATACTACATCATACTACTTTATACAATATTGTATTTTTTTTTCATATTATATAGTGTGACATGGCACGTATGATAAGAGATTGCAAAAAGACAAAATCGCAAAAAAAAGAGGTACACTAACTATTTATTGAAAAGGGGGAGATGTACCACTACACAGCTCATCATTATTAATGATATTAAGTCGGTACTATTTATAGCAAAAAATCACAAAATAGAGTTAACAACATTATTTGAAATCGTGGACTACAACCTGCCACGTCTCCTTGCATTAAATAGTACTATAAATTATAAGTTCGCATTAACACATATAAATCTTTAACGCTAATAATAATGAACGGTGTAATTTTGTACTTATTCGGGTACGGGTAGTCGCGGGAAATCGAGTTTTAGTAAACTTTTATTTTAGTGAACGCGTATCGGGTAACGGGTAACTAGCGTGACATAACCCAGTGGGGTTTCGGCCTTTCGGGTGTTCAAATTTTGAAAAAAAAAAAATTGTCGGTTTCGGGTATCTAGAATTTTGACTTTTGCAACCTCTGCCTCATAAAGGTTTCTTTAGTTGGGTATAGTTTGAGGGTTTAGCGTCTAGGTTAGTTTGTAGTGTTTCCACAGTTTGGTTTTGTTGTACTTGCTTTCTTTCTTTCCTTTTAGGCTTTTCACTCATTTTTGTTGTGTTTAGTCCTTTAGGATTTTGATCTTTAACCTTTGTTGGTCATCAATACTTTTTAGTGACAATCATGTTTTGTACTTGATGGTATTACCATCGCATTCTTGGAAATAAAATCTTCTTCTACCGCAAAAAGTTTGTTGAAGAATGTGTGTGCCGTGACGCCTCCACCACCATGCATCGTCATCCGGAATTTGTTGCACCTGCTTTCCTCAAATTTCCGCATAGAGGTTTCACTCGTACAGATTTTGATTTTTTTACGAAAATGCGTTGTTGTTCAAATTGTGCGACTTTTTCCTTTTTTCCGATTGAAACTTATTATTCGTGACTGTTGAAAAAATCGGAAAAATTCGAGATGTACTTTCTGTCCGGTAAACTGAACGGTTAATTTACGGAAACTGTACGGTATTTTACGATAAATGTCTGATTATGTACGGTAAATATACGGACTTTGACGAAAAGATATGTTGCACTTCGTAGTAATTTCTGTCCGGTAAACTGAACATAAATTTTAAGCAAATGTACGAAATTGTACCAAAAATGTACGGATTATTATGAAAAGATACAAAAAATGTACGAAAAATGTAGAAACTGCGGTACATGTAATATTCATTTTTGTTTACATGTACATTGTACGGCGATTGAGCAAGGAGGGAGAGGAGAGAGAGGAGAGAAGGGAGAGGTACGGAAGAAAATTCATTAGCGATTTTTTAAGATTTTTTCAAAACGTTCAATTCGTTCGTTACGTATAATTTGTCGCGATTGAATCATTCGCACTAAACGGTGTGAACAACTATGGTTTAAAACATCACGTTGATATAATAAATTCACCTCGTCGATATAGATTCGTATCCCATGTTATAACCCAATGTAATTCCTCGGTCTGAGAGCTCATGTTGTACAATACAGTACACCGCCAATCGCTATTAGCGTAGTGTAGTGTACGCTAATCTCGTCCCGCTTTTTTTTTTAATTCTCAAATAGCGTAGCTTATTCTATTTTTTTCTTTACGCCATTTAGAGTTTTTTTCCAAGCACCGTACAAAATGAAAGTACTTTGTCCTTCAAACAATGTGGTGTACGGTACGTGTTATACCGTACAAAATTGTACTTTTTTAAGTGAAAAAGTATAATTAATGAGTTTTAGTAGCCGTGGACGCATGAGAACATGCTCTCTAAAAAGGGATAAAATCGGGTTGTCAAATATCACGTTCGCACATATTCGTCCAACAACCACGTTTCGACCGTGTGAACGTACGATTTGTGTACGATTTGTCAGATTTTGCACAAGAACATATATTAGTGTGAGCATGTTTGCGACAGACATTTATTTTTTTCATAGACCCAAATTAGAATTATTAAACAATTAGAATGTATGTTCAAAATTTTCAAATTCTTAATTAGCGTAAACCACGGTAATTATTCCTATACGCTAAAGAAACTTCTACGCTAATAGCGATTGGCGGTGTAGTTTAACCGTTTTACCGGGGAGTGATCCAAAATTGCATTTTCGTACTTCGGGGGGGGGGGGGGGGGGCGGGAAATCGAGTTTTAGTAAACTTTTATTTTAGTGAACGCGTATCGGGTAACGGGTAACTAGCGTGACATAACCCAGTGGGGTTTCGGCCTTTCGGGTGTTCAAATTTTGAAAAAAAAAAAATTGTCGGTTTCGGGTATCTAGAATTTTGACTTTTGCAACCTCTGCCTCATAAAGGTTTCTTTAGTTGGGTATAGTTTGAGAGTTTAGCGTCTAGGTTAGTTTGTAGTGTTTCCACAGTTTGATTTTGTTGTACTTGCTTTCTTTCTTTCCTTTTAGGCTTTTCACGCATTATTGTTGTGTTTTTAGTCCTAAAGGATTTTGGTCTTTTACCTTTGTTGGTCATCACTACTTTTTAGTGACAATCATGTTTTGTACTTTGATGGTATTACCATCTCGTTCTTGGAAACAAAATCTGTTTTTTTTCTGCCTTATGCTCGTTCGGCTGAGAATGTACACCGTGAATCGTTATTAGACTATAGAAATTATTAGTATCAATAATAAATTAGTGTCATCGATTCTAATTTGCGTATCAATACCGTTATGAAAAAAATGTTTAATTGTAATTTCTCTATAACGTTGATTTAGGTATTCAGAATCCGCCGTCATTACATACACGTTAAAATAGGTAGAAGTACAAAATCTGACAATTCGTACCACGTCGCGTACTTTCAGTGTAGTTAATCCATAATTATATTTTGGGTTAGCGAACGCGTTTGTCGCAAACTCGACTCCACGTTTATTTTAAGCGCAGTTCTATATGCGACGAACATAAGTTAACTACAATTTCCGTACGATTTTCGGTAATGAAGTACAGTTTTGTACCAGCAAACTCATTCCGTACACCACACTATTCATGAAATAAGTACGAAAATTCCATTGACGCTAATTCACAAGAACCGTAATTAACGTCAAGGATAAAATAGAATCAGTCACTGTATTTCGGGTATCAATGTCAAAATTTTGGGGCGCCGATATAGAGTACATAAGTATAATAACGATTCACGGTGTGGCTTTTATTTTTGGCTAACAATAACACACGGTGTTGCAGAACTTTACCCCCCCCGGCCCCCCGCATTGACCGTACGCATGACGCAAAACAAATGAAAAACGATTTTGTTTAACTTTAGCCAGAGTCTGCCATCTCCTTCCTAATATTTGCTGCTTGTTCCTGTCATTGTACTCAGTATCATTTTCTCTTACGATCACAGGAGTCAGAAAATCTTAAGAACGCAATTTGCCCTTGTCATAGTAGTCATGACTTCCATAGATACTTCTGAAGATGAACTCTTCCTGTTTTGGGATCATATATTGCGTTACGTATCCTCATACCCCTGTCTTAAGCAACTGCTTTTAGAGTTACCACCGCCAAAATGTTTAACTTTAGAACGTCTCGTTACTCTTAGGGATCTGCAATATCGTTATATTAATCATGGAATTGATGTGTCGATCTTGGCGACTTTGGAGAAGTTAAGAACAATGAGTGGAACCAATTCAAAGTCCAAGTTTGCCATGTTCCTGAAACCAGAGAGTGTCTCAGATTCAGAATCACAACCGAGTAAGAAGCGTTGGTTTCAACTTCAGTTAGCCGTTGCTCGTGAAGCTGTTTTGTACTATCTGCGGAAGGACGAGTATGGAGGTTTTTCGGAGTGTGTATCTCTCTTTCGGAGAAAAAAACGCTATTTTCGCGAGATGGACGAGTCTCAAGAAAAAGAATTTAATGATTCTTGTGAAGAATTTGCTGAGGCACTTGACAACAATGAGTATTGTCAGGATTTAATCAAAAAGTATCCGCTGGCACAGTGTAAGAAGCTGCTTGAATCATTTATTGCTTCAGAATGGAAAAGGACTGGCGATTCATTCCTGAAACGTGCTGCTCGTGATGTTGAAGAAGGTCGTTACAGACCTCCTAGTGCTTTCAATATGATACAGGAATGGCCAGAAGGAGCACAGGATTGGAGTCCTTCGCTAGACATAATCCCTAAACAGATTGGGCCAGGGATACTCCCTTGTTCTAGTGGATCATCTTTCAGTTTTGGTAAGGGTAGTCAGAGGAATCAACCTATGGAACATTCACCCATGGGTCGGTCATTTCCCAGTCGGAGTGTTTTACCTGACCTCCCGAAAGTTACTGCAGAAGAAATCCAGTTTGCTTATCCTGGGTCGCCTACTGTTTTAAACGAACCTGAAGGACCGGAAGAGACACCCCATCCTAACATCAGTAGAAAGCGTGAATGTTTGATATCCAGCCCCCCATATGGCAATGGCATTGAAGGACTGTCGCGAGTTCCTGCACCTCCTTGGGCAGACAAGGCATCACAATCTGTTTCCCTTGAAGGAAGAACAAGGACAACTGGAGGTGATGAAAGACGTAAGGAAAAAGATGCCCCCTGCCAAAAAATCCGACGCAAATCAATGGCACATTTGGTTGAGAAGAGCGATCAACAAGCTTTTGGAAGCGTGCAGGATCAGGGAGGAGGCATGATCGAGACACCGATTGCATTGGCCGATCTCCGCAATTCTTCTTCACAACTAAGGAATATGGGAGTCGACCCTCTTCCTGAAGCTCTGAATTTTGCGGACCAGGCTCTCAGAAATACTCATCAACCTGGGCATGAACGGAGGCAAGAAGAAAAGATGGATACAGCTCGAGGGGATGGGTTTCATTCTACCACCTCACACGTTCAAGCAGATGCATGTCCTGAGTTCGGAATGCCCTTAAATGATACAGGCGCTCCATCTGTTGTTCAGAGGGAGTCTGTTACACATCAAACAGAGGAGAATGGACATTCTCTTCGACCAAGGGTTATTCACGGTCAACCTACATCTACTAGTGCTCCAAATATTTCATTAAATCGGAAGCCATCGGCTCGTCAGGATCATGTACGTTTTGAACGGTGCTTGACGGACTTGATTTGGCCATTGTCGACCTATTTCATTAACTCTCAATTCAACGCTATGTCCGTTCAAGCCCAAATTGCCATGCTGTATGTCAAGTTGTCAACACACTTCAATCAGACTCGTTCATTTTTTTTCCTTTTTGCTTGAACATGAACAGTTTTTCCATGCAAATTCTCAGCTTGATTGGTGTTTGTAGATCTTCAGTTTCCTATGTTTGTAATGAGGGTATTTTCTTTTGGTGTACAAAAGTAAATACATGTTCCAATTATTTCACAAAAATTTCACTTTTTCATGCAATCAGCTGGGCTGGTCTTCTTCTCTTATACCGAAGTCCAAATTTTATTGGTTTTTTATAAAGACTTAGTTGTTTACTCTCATTCTCGAGCTCATGTAACTTTTGTGTCCTTTGTGTTCCGCGTTTCTTTACTGTTTATTTCGTGACCCCAATTTATGTGCTACCCTTTTCGATTGAAATAAGTAGTCGTATAAATACTATAACCCTACGTGTACTCGTCTTAGAAGGTTCATCCCTTTTTCCTCATTCACCCGGGCACCCTGCATTGGCCCGGCACAGCCGGACGGATGGATGTTGTCTTGTCCAATGAATAAATCCTTTTAAGGCTTAACTTTGCTGATTCACTTTACTGGGGCATCAGTGGGATTCGGAAGGGGAAGTCGATATCAATGAGGAGCCTCCACCTCGTTATCAAGCGTCCACCCGGCGTCAATTCTCTCCACTTGAGAAAGAAAGAGAGTCTCCTCCTCGAGCAAATACAGTGAGGAACCGGTTGCAGGTCCGGCGTAAGAACAGAGCTTGGAGCTTACAGGAAATTAAATGTCTCAAAGACGGTGTAACAATGTGAGTGCTTTTTGCAAAGTAAAGCTCTTGTTTGACCTGCCACTTCTTAGCTTTTTTTGTGATTTTCTGGCATTCGTCTTGTCGAGGAAGTTTTGACATTCTAGTATCAACAATGTCATGAAGAATTGAGCGCTCGGTTGGTGGCCAGTAAATGTTTTTGTTTCATCTTGTTCGCCTATTATGAAGTATCCTAGAAAGGGATTGCACTGTCTCATTTCTTGCTACCTTTCTTGCCTTCTTTTACCAACATCTGGACTTAGATTAGGCCAGATATTTGTCATTGTTTACAATTTTCTTGTTTTTATGACTTATGAAAGCTGAAACTCAGGATCTGAACAATGCAAGATGCCAACCTGAACTATGAAAACTGAGGTTTCCTGTTTAACATACCGTTTAACTCACTTAAAACAGATGGATGTTCATCATAAATAGGAAAATGCACTGAGCTTTTTTCTGTAAGATTGGCATTGTTTATGTCTGAGATTCCTCATAAATTCTGTGGGAAGTGATAGTCTATTCGGGCTTTCGAAGTCTTTTGAGTTTTGCTGGAATCAGCTTTAGGGCTTTTGTGGTGAGACTGTAGCACAGATTAGTACAGTGGAGCAAACATTCATTCGACTAGTATCGCCTGACCAATTGTATGCTCGAAGTTTCCCGCGGTTGGATGGTTCGCTATTCTGGACAGGCATGTTGATAAGGCTACGGTATTTAACGATTTGCCTTTCCAGTTTGTATCACGAAATTATTACAATTTTGACGATCTTATGCTGGACTTCTTTTGGTTACTTGATTTTGTATTATAGCCTCAATGACGTGTGAAGGAATTTTGGCTTCTTAGATTTTGTTTTTTCTGGGTTACAGAGAAGGAACAAAAAAAGGGCAAGTAGCGCTGGAATAAAAGTGACATCAAAATCTAATATCCAGTTTTTGGTTTATCGTAATCTCTACAACTTTGCTCTAATGTTTAACCTCCAGTAGTTCAAGTACACAGTTGAGAATACCGAGTACTGCTTTAGAAAAAATCTGAAGGGACTGGCATCCCTCAGTATTTGAATATTTGTTGAACCAAACCCTAGAATACAAGACACTTCCCCGTCTTAGTGTTAATTTTCTTTTAGTCACTTAAATCCACTTCCTCCATGCCCACTTTTCAAAGGTAAGAATCTAACCTTTCCGACACAACTTTTGGAGTATTAATCCCACAAGTGTGCACAGAGAAAAATGAGTCAAAATGTCAATAAAAACACGTTTAATTTCCTTTTTTTTCATCACTGTGCTTTGCATGTGCTGGACTCACAGATGTTTGTCGAAAATTCGCCACAAGGTATGTTATGCATTTTCATTATTGTGAATTTGGGATCTTATCCTGGTTTTAATTTTACTCTGTGCTTGAGGCATGTAGGTTTGACCGGAAATGGAGAAGGATAAAGGAGCACTTTTCGGATGTCTTTTACGACCGCACCTATGTAAGTTGCTCCGCTACACTGCTCATCACTGCGAGAGTTAATCACTCTGATTCCAGTTACTGTTTTTTTGACCGGAAATCATTAATCAGTCTTGATAACTCTATTGAAGCAAGTGGCCCACGTCAAAAAGTAAAATTTAGTGAAGTTAATTCTAATAAATTGTTAACGCTAATAACTCACGAACTATAATAGTGATGGATGGTGTACTGCTTCCTGAATGTGTGGTGTTTTGGAGACCTAATGTTGATATATCGACATATGATTTGTAGAAAATAGAACCACCGGGATTAATACCAGCAATTCACTGGCTATTTTTGTTTATTGAAGGGAAAGTAAGAAGAGAGAGCGCAGATCAAGGCAAATTTCTAACTTATTTAGAATGTGGTATTGTGGCAGGTTGACCTCAAAGACAAGTACAGAAACTTGCAGAAGGTATCAGAAGTATGATCAAGTTTTGAGAAGACATATTTGCCAAGGTCACATGTAAATTTGGGTTAGGTACTACGATATCGTGTACATATTATAAATTTGCAAGATTTTTTATAGCGTTTCAATTTTTTTAGGGAAACCAATGTGCAGATATTAGGGCTGTGTCATTCTACCAGTTTCGATTGATATGTTGTATTTTTTATTTTTGACATCGTCGTGCCACAACAGCAGGGACTGGAATAGCTTACGAGATTTTGTTCTGTAAAATATGTAAGTTCGCTCTTCCACTCCATTGTCTCCGGTAGTTTTTGTTAGTTCCCCTTTTCTTTAGCAGGTCCATTGTGGTTCATTTCAGATTTCTTCTATTTTTGCTCTTCATTCATGTATTACGAAGTATTATGGGCATATGGTGATTGTCACCAGGTGAATTGTGTATTGTGGTTGAAGTGATTTGATGTCTTTTTAAAAGCTAATGGAGAAATTTGCGAAGAACCAGTACTTCCCTACACTGCCCATCAGTATTGTATTACTAACACTAACTCGTTCGCGAATTTTTTTTGGCCAAAATCTGTAAAATAGTTTTAACAGCACTATTGATTGAGTAGAGCATAATCTGCCGTATCTGCCTACACCAAATTAGTCCGGCCTAGAGTGTTTTAGATTTCTAGGGTGAATGCAGAAAATCAAGTTTTTTGCGCATTCTCTCCATCAAGTATGGTTTATGGGTCAAATATGGCTATGTTTAAATATCAAGTCATCAAACTGCACTGCACATGGGTTCATTGTGGATTAGTATGTTGGTGCAACATGTACTTGTTCTGGGAAATGATCGTAGAAAATCTGGGAGTTAGTTCCAAAGCTAGTTAGGGCAAATAGCTTCTGATGCATTATCTCTACATTGGAAGGAAGAGATAAATGCTCCACGTCAGCAATTCATGTGTTACAATTTTCTCCAGGGACCATGGTGATATTCTTGCATTCACAACTTTCATTCTTACTATATGTCAATATTCAATAGTTTAATTCAAGTTGACAATCGCCACGAAAAAAGCGCGGAGAGGTTGCTCTTATTGACATCTTAGTGAAGCAAATGACATTGCCATGTCCAATTTGTAGTGTGGCATCGGCGAGTTTCCTATCGGCAATGAGGCCGATAATCGGTATGTCGGTTATCGTTATAGGTAAGGGTACCGATAAATCTTCATTAATCGTTATGGGTAATAACGCCAAATTATGGGTTATTGTAAACGGTTACCGATGCACAACACTGCAGTAAGCAATTTGTCAATTTTGTAATTTTCATCTTTGCACGTTACCGTACAGGCTGTTCACATTTTAGGGGGCATTATTAGGGTGGGCTTCCATTAGCGAAAAAGTAGGGTTTTTTACTGACGGTTGTACAGTTTCGTACAGGTTCGTACAGATTTTATTTTTTTCCAAGGAGAACAACATTACAAAAAAATGTCCAATGTTATAGGCGTAATTTCGGACCGTCGGATTCTGTTATACTTTTTATCCGAGACGCCGCGTCACCAACCTTACAGTTTGCTAAGAGTTAAGACCGTGCACAGGGAGGACAGTTGTCGAATACAGAATGTGTAAAAATAGGCCGCGTGGAAAAAGTCAAAAAAATCCACGAGGAGCGCACGCATATGTGCGTACACGTCGAAAGGGCCACGTGCGTTCCGCCAGGGTGGCTGCGAATCTGCCGAAATTATCTTGTCACGCTCCCACCATCAAAGTTTGCCGCCGCCTTTTTGTCGTTGCGTTTTGAGATTTTGGGTAATGCATTTAATGCCATATGTACGGGTCATCGATTACCTCCGACGGTACAGATATTTCCTCCACGGGTACAGATATTACCTCTGATCGTACAGATATTGCGTTCAAACTTTGCATTCTAAGATTCTTTCAAGATTTTATGCATCTAATATTAACCTACGTGTTACAACCAGAATGAGCCACGCGAATAAAAGTGGTTTAATGTCGAGAACTAATGGAAGGCACGCCTTTCAGTAAAGGTTTTCGTACAATTACCGATACGCCTAATGGAAGCCCACCCTTACTGGAACATATTACAATATGATTCGCTGGCCTGTCAGCTTTTAGGAAAGCGAAATGAAAAATGCTTATCTTTTCCGGCAAGACGCTTAACTTTTAGCGTCCCGACAGCGTATCCAGGTTACCGTGCGAACGAAAACATAATCATAAATATTCTTGTTTTATTTACCGAAATTTATTTTCGACACCCTTGCATCTGACAGGAAAATCCTATTGATTCGGACGTCCGTGCCACCGGATGACTTCGCGAAGAGTCGATTTTCAACTGGAAAAACGAAAAAAAAAACAAAAACAAATTGATCTGGAGCACTTTTTTGGAGTGTCGTGCAGTGTTAAACACTTAAACTCAAGCGGATGACGTCTTTACGGAATCACGAATTGTCGATGAGAGTCTCCTGAGATTCCATTGTTTTGAGTCGCTGTTGCCGTTGTGAGTTGGCGCAGATGTACATAACAACTCGTGACCGTACGGATTATTAAACCCGTGGAGCTGTCGTTCTTGTTAATTCGGAGTGACGAAGCATTCTAGGAGATCGCTACACCTTGAATCGTTATTAGCGTATTGAAATTATTAGTGTAAAGAAAAAATTAGCGCCAATCATTCTAATTTAGTGCCAGGAGACGTGGCAGACTATGGTCCACATCCTTAAATAGTGTAGTTTATTATATTTAAGGTATCAATGTCAAAATTTTGGGGTGCCGATATAGCGTACATAAGGCTAATAACGACTCAAGGTGTAATGCCTCATGATTCGGTCGTTTCGAAGGTGTTTGTTGCTCTTTTGAGCTGTCACAGGCAGAAAAAACAGGGAGATAAGGACTCTAGGCAAGCCGACGAGCAGCAGCCGAACACGCCCTAGAATGAAGTCCAGTTTCCGCAAATTCATGACGCTTCGGTAAGATTTGCCGGCTAAAATAAAATATTGTACAACCGGCCGATCCTGTACGGTTGGTGCGTTGTTAATAGTAACAACTTGTTCCGGTACATTTCACTAGATTAGTGTGGAAGCGGAGCATTACAATAAGTGGAGTTTTATGCGAATAATACTGAACTTACGCGTACAGTAGGCGTGTATGTCGGCGATCAGTGCACAATTTTCCATTTTAATCAAGTTTTGGTTCATTTATCATTTGGTTTTAATCATTTTAACCATAGTTCAAAAGTAGGCGTCTCTATTGTAGGTCTTCTGTCGGCGCCTTCATCGTAAGTTGTGTTATGGGCTTTTCATGTGATCGTCTTAAGTCGCTATTTTGATCAGCGACCGTCCGATCGTCCGAATCTGACGGTTTAAATAAAAAGTCGCTCAAAACTCACATAACTTTTTTTTTTGTCCGTTATTTTTTTCGAATTTAGACATGACATTTAATTCTCTATCGATCCATGTGCAACTCAACCCTGTTACTATTTTATTTCATTTTGCGGCCAATACAATATAAGTCTTAAGGGTATATTGTATTTTTTCCGTACAATAGGCATATTGTATGGGTGTACTTTCACATACTTTTGAACTATGATTTTAAACATCGCGGTTTTGGCACTAAAATCTTTTTTTATAAATTAGTACAAAAAATGTAAGATTTAAGACAAAGTGTACAAATTTCTTCGATAACTGGCCTGTAAAGCTAGGAATCGCGTACGAAAATAATTACCGCATAGCGTCAGAGTACACAAAACTCAGGGCGTGCACTTCAATCTGTTCGTACAAAATCTGAGGCAATATATGAGACAAAGTACTTGTTACTGTTGACGGCCAACGGTGACCTAATACCATGTATGTTTCTGCACCATATTTACTTAGGGAATTGATCATGACAGTGACAGTTTTGGTTGCGCAGAGTCACTTACGTCACTTTGTCAAAATTGTACGTTTGATGTACATATTGGTACAAATAAAGTACCATTGAGTATAAATTTGACGGTCAATCGGTTTGACAACTTTGACTTTCAAAATATTGTTTCAACCGCTTAAAATTTTGCCGCGCTTGCGGACGTCGACCGTCATAATAAAACTAGCAATTGACACGGTCGGCGATCGTTTACATTAACAAAACTGCGGCAACCACATGTAAATTAAAGTGTTGCAGACATTCACTTCTTGTCTTTACGTGAGCTCTACGGTGAGAGCACTTGGGGTATGGTTACATCAGGAGGTCTTTGTAATAGTATGGACAACAAAAATTGTTTATTACAAAGGCCTCTGTTACATCGAGTAGCGTGTGTAAATACGTTTTTACATGCGTGTCGTGATTTGAGTGGTTCTACGTAAGGTGACGATCATCTCTAAAATCGTCAAAGATTTGGAAACCGACCATTTTCGTATGGAAATCCGTACTTGCATACTATGTACGTGTACTTTGCAAGTGTACCGCGTCAATGTACCTCAGAGATCTTTTTCATTTTGCTGACTTTCATAAAAAAAACCCTATTTCTTTTCGGCAAAGATTTTACGGTCACCTTGTCCGAAGGCACTTGACTTTAGGGACGTGTGAAATTTTTCATTTTTCATCGATGCACGTGTCAATGTCCAGGTGTAGCGAATTCACTGGTTCTGTATTGGTGAACCTACCTCCGCGAGGTGGGTTCGCCAATGCATAGGCAGATGGAGCGATTGCTACGCAGATGAAGACCAAAATGTTATCGGACGGTAAATGTCTTCTCCCGAATACCTGGAGAATCATAATTTTATTTTTGTAATGTTGTTTTCAACAAACTCAATAAATTATAGTACGACATGGTACTAGCAAGTACAAAATTGTGTGTTAAACCTCACTTTTCTCCTGATGTAACCATACTCTTAGCCGCATAAATGAAATTGAATCGTCTAAGCGTTACATTGAACTTAGACGCAAAGTGAAACAAATCCTCTTTAAACCAAAGTACTATAAGTCTTGTATGGAAACATTAAAACGCACGAAACAAAATAAACATTGTACACTATAATACGACGAACTTACGTAAAACATCAATTGAAATTAAATGAAAAAAGTGTGCGCCGTCACGCGCGACGAAATCGAGCCACACTATCTACGAATCAACATTATTACATTGACTGCAAAATTTTGTTTCGTGCGTTTCAATATTTTCGTACAAAACGTAGTGAAAATACATAAATTTCAACACGTAGTGTAGTTCAGTTTAGTTTAAAGAGGTTTCGTTTCAATTTGTGTCCAATTTCAATGAAACGCTTAGACAATTCAATTTCAATTTTGCGGCTAAGTGCTCTCATTGTGGAGCTCAAATGAAGATAAAAAGTGACTGTCTGCAACACTTTTATTTACATGTGATTGCCGCCATTTTGTTACCGTAAACGTTCGTCGGCCGTGTGAATTGCTAATTTTATTATGACGGTCAACGTCCGCAAGCGCGACAAATTTTTAAGCGGTTGAGACAATATTTTGAAAGTCAAAGTTGTCCAACCGATTGACCGTCAAATTTGTACTCAACGGTACTTTATTTGTATTAATATGTACTTCAAAGGTACATTTTTTGACAAAATGACGTAAGTGACTGTGCGCAACCAAAGCAGTCACTGTCATGATCAATTCCCTTTACTTATTCAGGTAAGCCCAGCGGTAATTTTATCATGTATACCAATTTTGCGTAAGAAAAACAAAATCAATTCGGCCATTTAACACCTGAATCGCTGTTAGCGTTAATAACGCTAATTCGGCCAACCCAATTTTTTACCCTCGAACCTAAAATATAATTAATAACTCTAATTGTTTTTCTACGTTAGTGCAAGTACTGTTTAATTAACGTTGTTAACTCTAATTTTGACAGTTTTTAAAAAGTGTAGTGTACGAAATGTGTCATTCCGTACTAAATTTGCTCGTTATTTTGTACAATTTTACAAAAAGAGTGCCATATAAAGGCGTCGACACGCAAAAGTGAGAGCGTCGACACAAAAAAGCATACTCATATTATTCTCAATGAAAAAAGCGGGGGGAGTCACGCAAACTTGTTCTCATATGTTCAAACGTCGACTATATGAACACAAACTATACCAATTACACCATGGGAGAAATGAACCCAAATTAGAGTTATGTGTACAAATTAGAGTTTAATTTTTATTGGTGAAGAGCCTTAAACATGAAGTTAACTGTAAATATTGTTTTAAATAATTATTTTAACGTCATAAATATTCATGGTGTACCTCTAGCTCCTCTTCAATTTCTTTTGGTTGATAATAACCATCATCTTGTTGTCCATGGTATGTCTGACTGTCTAAAACTCGTTGACAAGTTGTTTTGCCCATCTCTTTCGAGGGTGTTAGTTTACACCATACAGTCACCGTGACGCTAGTTTCTTACCTCATGAGTTGGAATTTGCCAACTTCTATCATCAAATGATAGTCTTACATGGGCCCATGTGGTATCTAGTGTTGACGACAACTCGTTACTGATTCAGCAATTATTATTGTCTACTCATTCACAATTATCAGTCGAGGCCTAATATGCAAATACTCCATGATCTTATTTCAAAATTGGTAATCACTCACATGTGCACACATGTAGTGTAAACAAGGTACTAAACTACTGAAGGCGTCGCCTACGATTGAAGCGCGAGCCCAAATTCCATCTTGCTACGATTGAAGCTGAAGGAGTAGCTTGATGCTACTCCATTTTTCCAGTCATTATACCTATTTTTTCCTCATTTTGCATTTTATACTTTGCTTACATCTCGGCTTGCCGAACGCGTTACTCTTTTTTAGGCTCCATTAAATTTGTAGTCGGTCTATAATCGATATACGCCTCCATATATTACGTCCCTCGCACTATGGGAGCGTAAAGGAACAAACGATATGGTTTAAGATATATTCTTTATAGTGACGATCAAGAGCAGGTTATAATAAAACGTGAGGCAATACAATACTTTCGCAACGTTATAAATTTATGGTTATACCTTGCCTTCGGGTGGATCTTGTGTTTATGCACAGGGCATAAAGAGCAATGGGTGACATAATTCTCACAAATCCAAAGGGATCATGCGAGTGACATGGCATAATGGAATTGCGACTCGAGATATAGTGGCCTATAAGGACAAGACCACGCGCATAAACTCGATCGACAACTTCATACCATTTGCTTAGAGAAATTTGGGAGCTTCAAACTTCATTCGACAACTTTTGTTGGGACTACGATCGACGGTATTTTGAAGTTAAAGGACTTCGTACACCTACCTAACTTTCATGACAACTTTATTACGACAATGCTTTTCTGTCACCCTTCAATGCTCTTAAGTTTCGACCCTCATCCGACAGAGCATCAAGGTTACCTCCGCGCCTCTTGGCGCACGTAGTTGATATTTGATTCTTAACCTTTAGTGCGGAATTGTGTTAGGTTTTGCGTCGACGACCCATTTCCTCTTTCAAAATCAGTGGACATAGTAGTTTTCAATGTTTTTGTCGTTTTGTATTTGAAATTCTAGGGGTTCAATTCCCCCACAAAATTCGCATATCCAAAGAAGCTTATCTAGATAGTGTCGACTCCAAGTTGATACAAACCCAAATGACTGACCCTTTTACAATCAGAACCCCAATACAGCTTCACCTCTGTGAAATAAGACTTTTTGTGTGCTCAGTTCCACAACATAACACAAAGTTAGAATATGAGTTTTGGACACATTCACCCACTTTGATTTACCCTTAGAAATACAACCACCTTCACAAACAATATTTCAAACTGACTACACCCTTGTGTAGCCTGGACTCCCTTGAGTCTGCAGCAAAAATAATCACTAAATTTGCTCACATGAACATTAAGTTATGGTTGTTCAAAGACATAGAATTTATGCAGAATGCTTCTAGGAGAGAGGGCTTTCAAAAAAGTCTAAGTACTAAGAACCTAGTCAAATTATCATACACTATATAATGTACATACAAAGTACGATAGCCGCTATACTTTATGTACGAAATTATGCGGCACCACTCTTGTTAGGCCACATGGGAAATAAGTCGTCGCCATTCTGTCCCTTTCTTCCTCGGCATCCTATAGGATGGTGCCACGTGTCATTTTCCTCCATTTTCGCGAAGCATAGCCAAAACAACCATTCGGGCAGGCCGACACTCACGCGTGCCATCCGTTTGAAATACGAGGATCAATGTCAGATGTTCGATCTTGACGACACGCCAAATCTTTTTTCGGCTGTTGAATTTATAAGGTCGTCGTCCTTTTTCACGTTCGTTGAAATTCCACCGACGTCAATTTGGTCGAATGAAAGCGTCGTCACTAACGTTATTTTAAAAGTTCGAGCTACAATATCTATCACTTGTCAACACCTTAGTGGATAAGGCGAACGTTCGCAGACCAGGTTGAAATCTGGACAAAGGACACCTTTGAGTCATTTCTTTATTGGTATTCCTACGTATAAAGATTTATAAACATATCGCACTCTATACATCTCAACATTGGTCCTAGACTATAGGGTAAAGCTACCGGTTGTAAATTACATCGTGAATCGCTATTAGCGTTCATTACTCTAATTGAGGTACCCTGTTTTTTTCGGCAAATTCTCAAATAGAATTAATGATTCTAAATGTTTCTAAACGTTATTTGAGGTACCCCATTAAATAGGGTTCATAACTCTAATATGGTGCCATTTT
>JBBHKE010000968.1:0-25545 GCA_037447655.1 Zygnema cylindricum
AGACGCCTTGTCAGATACCACTATATTTTTTTAGGGTTCCTATTTTTACGCGTGACGAATGAGCGCTGCCAAAAATAGAGAGACGAATGGGCGATTACAAAAATAGCGTGACAAAAGTACGTTACGAGATTTCGTTTATATTTTTTGTTGTATTTTTCAATGTATATATCGTGTGCAATTTTTTTTTATTTCCGTTGGTTGACATCTTGACACATATGTAACTTAACCAACGTGTCGCGGCTCAATTTTTTATGTAATGATGATGTACCTCACGAGGTACATCACCAATTCCATAAACTTTCGAAGCAAATGCTTCGCGAAAAACCATCCAACGGCCATTGTTAACTCCCAGACTTTTGGAGAATATTGGCAAGATTCTTTGTAATGTTGTTTTCTGGATAAAAATAAAACAAGAGGTACGTCATATTACGGAGAGTACGAATTTCTGTCAAAAACCTCACTTTTCGTTTAAGGGAGCCAGACGAACGAGGCGGCCCGATTAGTGCGCAAAGAGCGAGTTAAACGCGTTGATTTCTGTACGAGAAAAAAAAATAGGAATTTTTGCTTTTGACTACCAGCACGCCAAAGGTTCCAAGTATAGTTCAAAAGTAGGCGTTTCTATTGTAGGCCTTTTGTAGGCGCTTTTATCTTAAGTTGTGTTACGGGATTTTCATGTGATCTTTGTAGATCGCTACTTTGATCAGCGACCGTGCGATCGTCCAAATCTGACAAGATAAATAAAAAATACCTCAAAACACACAGAAAAAACATTTTTTTGTCCGAATGTTTTTCAAAATTTAGACATGACGTTTAATTCTCTATCGATCAATGTGCAACTAAACCCTGTTACTATTTATTTTCATTTTGCGACCAATACAATATGGGTCTTAAGGTCATATTGTATTGTTGTTCTACAACCACCTTCGCAAGAGGAGGACCCGCAGTAGAAGTGGAAGTGACACCAAAAACAACAGAAACTATCAAAGTACCTACTCAACAGCCAGCTTTGAACTAACACAAAATATGACTCAATCAGCCAATATGCATCAAATATCCACAGTGATAAACAATACAGTAAACTGACAATTCCCAAAATTGTTGCCCAAATGACCCAGTAAACCATAAGATATGATGTCTGGAAGTTTCCCAAAAACTGCCCTTAGAAAATGATATTCCCAATACTGGATAATACAAAATTGGCTAATTCCAAAAATATATACTCACATTGAGTATCTAATGGTCACACTAGTTTGGGTGACAGTACTACGGAACTATCCTGAATAACGACAAAGTATCCAACCTGTATTTTACTGTACCTAGAGTACCTCCAAAAACCTAATTATTATTTTCAAAAGACCTAATTAATAAAACACTAATTTTTAATACACCAAACTACAAAACACTGTTATTCAAATATTTTTAGATGACGAACCGTACAAAATGTTCCAGGTGCTTAGTCACGGTAGTAGCTAAAGTCCAACTGACTGTCGTAGTGTAGTAAGAAGCACTTGAGTGCTTCGTCACTTCTGGTCCCACGTGAATCACGCCTCGTCATTTGTGGTCCCACGTAAATCACTCCTCATCATTTGCGGTCCCACGTGAATCATGCTTGTTGTCCCAAGTGAATCACGTCCGTCGACATCTCTCAAAATCAATGATCATGTATCGTACAACTTACTTTTGAAATATCCGGACATTTCCAAAAATAGCCGTACCATATATTTTCTGAGGTACCTGGATCAGATTTTGTCCGTCTGATCTAGTGATTCCAACTGTTTGCTGCGTGATGCGTGTCGACGCCACTCGTAAAACCTGTAGAGGTACAATACACTCTATTGTACTTTGGCTACAGTAACACTAATAAAGGTAAGTTTTATATACAACTACTTAGAATTTATTCTATGTGTGTGTTCTACTGTATTTACTAAACTAAAGATTTCAAATCTCAACATTCCCCTAAATCTTTAGACTCAGTTACTCACTTCTCTGCAAAACTTCAACTTAGGAGCAAGGAGGGCTTTTGTTAACATATCAGCCACCATCTTCTCAATTGGTAAATAACACAATTTAATGACTTTTGCAAGTACTTTTCCCCTGACAAATTGAAGTCTAAAATCCATGTGTTTGCTTTTAAAATGATGGCTTCGGTTAGAGGCAATATCAATGGCTGCCTCATTTTCACACCAAATAAACTGAGGACCTGTTTGCATGTACCGAAGTTTCTGTAGAATATACTTGACCCATAGGAGCTCCTTGAGGGCCGAAGATGTTGCCATGTATTCAGACTCCAATGTGGATTGAGCTGTAACCTTTTGTAAGTTGCTACTCCAGCAGCAATTACCATCTCCAATCTTAAGCACAAAACCAGTTGTAGATTTCCATCTTGGCATGTCCCCATAGCTAGCATCGCTCCACGTCTGTATTCTCACCTCTCCTCCTCCGAGTACAAGCTTGAGATTTCGAGTACCTGCAAGATATCTCAACACCCTTTTCGCTGCTTCCCAGTCTGCCCTTTTAGGATTCTGCAGATTTCTACTCAAGACTCCCACAGCTGCTGCAATGACGGGTCTCGTACAGTTCATAAAATATATGAGACTTCTAACTACCTGTCTATATGGCTTTGAGGCAATAAACTCTTCCTCCCTTGTCTCTAGACTCTCACCAACCATTATGCCTGAATCTATATTAATTCCTTCCAATTTCTGCCTGAATTCTATGGGAGTTACGGATCCTTTCACATTTTTCATTACAAATCTTTCCACCATGTTACCCATTGCTTCTTTCTGAGTCAACATAATCAACCTTTTGTTTCTATCTCTTTCTACCTGTATACCTGTAATATACTTGGCCTCACCGAGGTCCTTCATCTCAAACCTACATCTTAAAGCCGTTTTAATACGGTTTATTACATCCATTGACTTACTTATTAATAATAAATCATCCACATATACCGCAATGTAAATTATCCCATCCTCCCCTTGTAGAACATATACATAATGATCTGAGCTAATTCTCCTAAAACCTAGACAGTCAAAAACTCATCTTACTTCAAATTCCACTAACGCGGGGCTTGTTTTAGCCCATACAAAGATTTTATCAATTTACACACTAATTTTTCCTTTCCCTTTTCAACATACATTTCTGGTTGTTTCATATAGATGGTTTCTTCTAACTCTCTATGGAAGAAGGCGGTTTTAATATCCATTTGATGTATTTCTACATTCTCTATAGCCGCTAGACTTAGCAAAATTATGACAGTGGGAAATCTGACAACTAGAGAGAAGGTTTCCTCAAATTCAATACCTTCTTTTTGATTATACCCCTCGGCCACTAGTTTGGCCTTATACCTTTTGATGGTGTTGTCCGGGTTCAGCTTCACATTGAATACCCATTTGCTGCCGATGACTTTTCTGCCTGGAGGAAGATCCACCAGCTCCCATGTCTGTGCCTCCATAATAGACTTCATTTCATCTTTTGCCGACTCGATCCAGTGACTTCTCTCAAGTGATGCAAACGCCTCCTGAATTATCAAAGGCTCCTTTGTAGCTGAAAAAAAAGAAAAGTGAGAGCTTGCTTGCAGACGGCTGCTAGATCTCTTTCCCTTCGGAAATTTTGAGGCTAAAATTGTTGGCAACCTCGAATTAGACTCCCTTGTCTGAGCTACGACCTGTGGTTGTTGTACGGGTGTGATAGTTTGTTACGTTTGAGTCGGAACTTGGGGTAAAACATCCCGTGAAGGCACAACCTGGACTGGAGGAACAACAGTCTCACTTGGTTGTGGAAAGAAAACTTGCTGCGTATGGTGAAAAATGACATATTTTTGTTGGTCCTTTGCCGCTTCGTCTGGCACTTTAAATATGTCGACTGAATCCAGCTCATCTTTAATTTGAATATTCCTAGAAATAATCACCTTATTTTTCTCAAATACAAAAACTCTATAACCTTTTACATTATCATCATACCCCATAAAAATTTCTGGTAAGCCCTTAGCCTCTATTTTCCATCTATCCTGTGAAGTATCTAGAATAAATCACTTGCTACCAAAGATTTTAAAGTGGCTAACATCATGTTTCTCTCCTGTCCTAAGCTCATGAGGTGTGGTACTAACAAATCTAGAAGCAATTCTGTTCTTAATATAAACAGCACAGTTAAGTGCATCAGCCCATAATTTCAAATCTAGCCCTTTATTTGCAAGCATGGACCGAGCACTCTCTGTCATTGTCCTATTTAATCTTTCAGAACACCATTCTTTTCTGGTGTATATGGAACAGTAAGATTGTGACTAATACCTTTCTGAAGAAGAAACTCCTCGAATTCCCTGGATGTGTATTCTCCCCCTTTGTCCGATCTCAACACCAAGATTGGAACTCCATGAAGCTGTTCCGCCCACGCTTTGTAGTGTTTGAAGTGAGTGAACACTTCACTCTTATGTTGCATGATGTAGACTTTAGTGTACCTCGAGTAGTCATCTATGAATGTAACCATATAGTGGACGCCTCCTGTTGAAGCCACTTGTGGAGGACCGAGAACATCAAAGTGTATTAGCTGCAGAACTTTCTTCGATCTGTGGTCTGTTTCCTGTGGAGATGGCAATTTGTGTATCTTTCCAAGTGATCAACCATCACATGATTTTATAGGATGAGAACTAAGAGAAACTCCCTCAACTTTTCCCGAATTCACCATTTTCTTAAGACTATCATAATTCATATGTCCTAATCTTTTATGCCACAACTCATTGTCAGATTGGACACTAGAGTAGAGAACATCATTTTCTTTATATTCAGCCATGTCCATCCGGTACATTTTTCTAGTATTTCTAGTTCTTGTAACAGCTACTTTCCCTTTCTTGCTAACAAATTGTCTCCCTTTTTTCAGAACAACTTCAAAGCCTTTGCTCTCCACTAATGATGTAGAAAATATATTTTTCTTAAAGTCTGGAACATACAGAACATTGTGAAGGGTTCTCTCTACCGACTTTCCCCCCACATCTACCATTAAAGATACATCACCCTGAGCTGAGGTTTGAACACTCATGCCACAAGCATAGTAGATACTCCTTGGAGATGTTTGCTGCAGATTTGTAAAAGCCGCTTTGTTCCGGCACATGTGGGCAGACGCTCCCGTGTCCATGATCCATCCTGCATCCGTTGGGCCCTCCATAGCAGCCGCCATAGCAAACAACTCCGCCTCCTCTTGCTCATTCAAGCTTGGAGACTCATCTGCATCAGTTGCCGAAGCTGAGAAAAGAGCATTTCCACGGGAAGGATTTCCGGAAAAACCTATATGATACTGGCTGTGCTGCCAACCTGGCCTGTATAAACCTATTTCATTAGCCTTTTTCAGTTTAGGACAGTACCTGTATCCATGACCCTTCTCAGAACAATGAAAACAAGTAGTCGTAGAGGACTTATTCTGTCTCAGATTAAACTGATTAAACTTATTCTGATTCTGGTTAACTTGACTCATGTTTTGATTAATCTGATTTCTTTTGTCAAAGTCTGTGGCAAATGCTTCAACTTTTCCTTCTCCTTCAAGGAGTTTAGTATTAGTCTCTTCCTCCAATATAAGATTATACGCTAACTGAAATGACCAGCTAGCTTTATCATGACTTTTTAATTGAGCAGACACACCCTTCATGCTACTGGGGAGACCTCTTATAAGCAGAGCTGCTTGTTGAAACTCACGAAATGACCCCGCAGCAGAAGAGTGAGCATCAACAAGGGCACGAAAATTGTCACAATACTCGACCATAGTTCCCCCCGAGTATTTGTATCCCCAAATTTTTCCAGCCACGGGCAGCTCTTCGTGAACATTCGCATTCTCAAAAGCGGATTTTAGTGATGTCCAAATCTCACTCACCTTCTTTATTTTTAGTCGAGACATGACCAAATTTTCTGCAATACAACAATTAGATTGTTCCTTGCCATTGGATTCGTTTTCGCCCAAGTTGGATCTGCTTCATCAAGGGAGCCATCCTAGAACCCCAATAAGTCAGCAGTTTCAAACAACGATTCAACCATCGCCGCCCAGTAGGCAAACTTTTAGCCATTGAAGATAGGACCTCTTTACGAAATGCCCATAACCTGTTGTTCTACAAACACCTTTGCAGGAGGAGGACCAACAGTAATAGTGGAATTAGACAAGAAAAACAACAGAAACTATCAAAGTACCTACTCAAGAGCGAACTTTGAACTGACACAAAATATGACTTAGAAAGCCAACATGCCTCAAATTTGCAATGGTGATGAACAATACAGTAAAATGACAATTCCCATAATTGCAGCCCAAATGACCGAGTAAACCATAAGATATGATGTGTGGAAGTTTCCCAAAAAGTGCCATTAGAAATTCATATTCCCAATACTGGATAATACAAAATTGGCTAATTCCTAAAATATATACTCACATTGAGTATCTACTGGTCACACTAGTTTGGGTGACAGTACTACGGAACTATCCTGACTAACGACAAAGTATCCAGCCGGAACTTTACTGTACCTAGAGTACCTCTAAAAACCTAATTATTATTTTCCAAAGACCTAATTAATGAAACACTAATTTTTAAAGCACTAAACTACAAAACATTGTTATTCAAATATTTTTAGATGACGAACCGTAAAAATGTTCCACGTGCTTAGTCACGGTAGTCGCTAAAGTCCAACCGATTGTCGTAGTGTAGTAAGAAGCACCTGAGTGCTTCGTCACTTGTGGTCCCACGTGAATCACGCCTCGTCATTTGTGGTCCCACGTAAATCACGCCTCGTCATTTGCGGTCCCACGTGAATCATGCTTGTGGTCCCAGGTGAATCGTGTCCAACAATCTCTCTCAAAATCAATGATCATGTATCGTACAACTTACTTCCGAAATATCCGGACGTTTCCAAAAATAGACGTACCATATATTTTCCGAGGTATCCGGATCAGTTTTGTCCGTCTGATCTGGTGATTCCAATTGTCTGCTGCGTGATGCGTGTCGACGCCCCTCCGTAAAACCTGCAGAGGTAGAATACACTCTATTGTACTTTGGCTACTGTAACACAAATAAAGGTAAGTATTATATACAACTACTTAGAATTTATTCTAAGTCTTTTTGGTCTACTCTATTTAAGGAACTAAAGATTTCAAATCTCAACATGTATGTTTTGCGTACAATAGGCATATTGTATGGGCGTACTTTCACCTACTTTTGAACTATGGTTGTAATTTTTTTTCCGGTATAGTAGTGTGGCTAGTCATACTATACAAAAGTCGGAATCAATACAATTTCCATGGCAAACGCACTGAATTGTGGACACAAAAATTAAAAAAGTGTTCGGAAAAGATTTGTAAAATTTGTTTTTCAGACGCGTGTGATCCTCGATTCCATGGTTGTCGACAACAGTTTCAAAATGTATCATAGAAATTAAAATTTCATACGATTACAATTAAACTAGGGAATTGCTAATCGCAAAGAGGATTTTTGCTGCGCGCAGAAAGTTATCATAAATTGTACATTTGAAGTACAGTTTCGTACAAGCTACATACCTTTAAGTTCAGATTTGACGGTCAGTCCGTCGAACAACTTTGACTAGCGAAATATTGTAACGGCGGTTAAAAAAATGTCGCGCTTGCAAACGTGGACCGTCATAAAAAAAACAATTAACACGGTTGGCATAGGTTTTACTGTAAAAAAACTGAGGCACACACATATAATTAACATGGTTGCGCGCAAAAAGTTACTCACTTCACGTGAGCTCCACTGTGAAAGCACACACCGACATTTGACTTTAGCCGCAAAAATGGAATCTATTCGCGAACCGCTACGTTGAACTTAGACACAAATTAAAAGACGACATACGACATGTATAAAATCGCACGAAACGAAATAATTATCGTACAAAATATAAAAGGGTACCTGCGTATAAATATCAATTAAAGTAAAATGACGTGTCGTCACGCGCGACCAAATGAAGCCACACTATTTATGAATCAACATTTTTACATTGAAAATGTATTTCACATTGATATCACTACACTATTTACAAATCGACATTTGTACCTTGAATAAGTACTTGACGTTGATTCCGATTGTCGGTGTGTGCTTTCACAGTGGAGCTCACGTGAAGTGAGTAACTACTTGTGCGCAGCCATTTTATTTATATGTGGGTGCCTCTGTTTTGTTACAATAAACCTGCGTCGGCCGTGTGAATTGTTTTTTATTTCATAACGGTCGACGTTCGCAAGTGCGGTAGTTTTTTAACCGCTGTTACAATATTTCGCCTGTCAAAGGTGTTCGACGGATTGACTGTCAAATCTGAACTTAGTGTACGTAGATTGTACGAGATTGTACTTCACATCTACAATTTCTGACAACTACACCGCGAATCGTTATTACCATTGAGAAATTATTAGTGTAAATAAAAAATTAGCGTCATTCATTGTAATTTTTAGTGCCAGGAGACGTGGCAGATTATGGTCCACGTCCTTAAATAGTGTAGTTTATTCTACTTAAGGTTTAATGTCAAAGATTTGGGGTGCTGATATAAAGTTCATAACGTTAATTAGATTCGCAATGTACCTGCGCGCTGCAAAAATCGTCTCTGCGATTAGCAATTCCCTTAAACTATTTCAACAAATGCACATCGATCAGTGTGTAATGATGTTATACATCAAAAGGGGGATTAATCCGTACTATGGCCTCCGTGATATCCTGGTATGGATTCCACTTACCTGGACAGCTCATTTAGGGTAAGGTTCTATTAGGGGAAAATATATCTTTGTTTAATGAAAGCCGTACTGTTTCGTACAGTGTCGTACCAAATCAAATAAAATGTCAGAAAAACAAGCCTACTAAATGAGCAATTTGATTCTCCACGTTTATGTGCGTAAACGTGGACCGTCAGATGAAACTCTGAGACCTCCATTGGTCCTCAGAGCAGGCAACTCACAAGAAGCTTATCTAGATAGTGCCGACTTCAAATTGATTTAAAACCCAAATGATTGACCCCTTGACAATCATAACCCCATGATAACTTCAACCCTGTGAAATAAGACTTTTTGTGTGCTCAGTTTCACCACAAAATACAAAGTTAGAATATGACTTTTGGATAACATTCCCCACATTGACTTTCCCTTAGAAATGCAGCCACCCTGGCAGGCAAACACTTTGACCGATTACACCCCTATGTAGTCTAAACTCCCTTGAGTCCATAACAAAAAGAATCACTGAAAATGGTCCACTGAGTGAGTTTTAATTAAATGGCAAAGTTTGCCTATTCATATAAATGCTCTCTGGAAGAGAGGCGACTACCTACCAAAATTATTCTAAGTCCTTAAACCCCTCTCTAAGTTTCCTATTACTGAGGTACGGGTCAATCGTAAGATTGTACTATACAAGAAATAACAGGTACTGTCGTACTTTCTGTACGGTCAATGTACGACATCGCCATAATATGATATTTGTCACATCCGGAATAATTATCTTGTGTTCTGAAAATCCCGCGATCCTCCTCGATTCTGCCACGTGTCATCCGGAGTGGCGGTGCCCGATAACGCCAAATCGTCCACTACAGAATCCCGGCTCGCACCACGGCCGTTCGATGAAGACCGACATTAAATATTGACCGTCTAAATAAAATATCATTTCGTTAATTTTGTGAAGTCTGGAATCCGTGCGATCTAATGCATTTCCGTGTACAGTTCGTCCCGTAACCAGTTAAATGAAAGATATTGCGAGTTCAGATATATATAACTATCGTACCCCATGTACTCTAGCACTGATTGTAGTCTACATGATAAAGCTATCGGCTATCAGATTCTTGACGGACAGGTACCAGGATCAAATCCTGGGTCCGTCAAAGATCCTTTTGGTAAACCTACCAAATACTTCAGCATGTCTCTCTCTCTGGGCAGCATGGGCAGCCATGGCTCTGTCTTCCTCTGTAACCTTCAATGACTGCGACAAGTGTGGGGGTTTGGAGAGTGGAGCGAGAGGCAGGCTGCCTTTGCATACATCCTTTTATTGATTTTCCTTTATTTAGACCTAGAAAATACATACATTTCAACTCTCCCGTTATTATCTAGTCTACTTTCCTTCAACTCCTACCAAAAACTTTTTTTTTTCTTCTTTCTTTTCTTCTTATAAAACTTTAAGTAAACAACCTCATATTCAAATAGGTCTATTAGATGTGTTGAAATAAAAAATTTATCTTGTTGATCACACATTTTATTTAGCATCCCACTTTCAGAAATCAGAATGAAGATTTTATCAATCTCCTCTGTTTTACATCCACACAAAATCTAATTTTCCTCTTGCGATTCAAACAGCCAGCCCCATCTCCAATCTGCAACACACACCCAGATGCTAACCCTTTTACAAGCACACCTTCATAGATGGCATCACTCCCATTAGTGATGTCAAAACCATTACCCCCCAAATTTATCCTTAAATTAAGAGTCCCCAATAAGTTGATCATAAAATCTACATCTTCCGAACTCATATTTTTATCCATGATAATTACCCCATGGTCTGAACTTTCCTCACTCTCTCCCACGGAATTCTTTCCACTATCAGTTTCTCTTTTTATTCCCAAAATATATTTCTCCTCCCCTAAAATTTTAATCAAATATTCCTCTTCTCCCCTATCCTTTAGAGCCCCCTTTAGATTTACTTCTCCCATATCCTCAGGATCCGTTGAAATCTCCCTTTTTCAACCAGTTTTCTGTTTCCAAAATATCTATGAAACTATCCTCAATATTTTGAACTCCCTCAAGTTTCTCCTCGATCTTTTATTCCCTTATACTTCGAAAAGCACACTGTTGCTTTCATGGTATTTCTGTATGTTTTTTTTCTTCCCGATATTACCGATGCGGAGAAGCTCTAAAATATCTTCAACCTCGTTCTCCATTTCCCCTTGTTCCACCTCATCAACATTCCAACTTCTAGTTTCTTCCAAACAAGGACACTCCTCCATATAGTGACGCGACTCCCTACAAAAGAAGCAAACCCCATTTTTCAAAGCTCCCATTTCTTTTCCTCTCCCTCTCTTTCCACCAAAATTCCAATAAGGTTTACCTTTGTCTTTCTTCCTCTCATCACACTCCCGCTCGTCACCGCCGTTCCTCTCATCACGCTTCCGCCTGTCACCACCAGTTGCTAGTGCATTCACCCTGTTACTTCCCCTACGAAGCTCCAAAGTGCTTTCCCTCACAAGAATTACCCCCCTGGTAATGCTCCAAGTCCATGAGGAGCCATCTGAAATTCTATGGGCTCCACTGCCCACGGAATTCGCAGATCCAAAAGAAGCTTATCTAGATAGTGCCGACTCCAAGTTGATATAAACCCAAATGAATGATCCCTTGATAATCAAAATCCTAATACAACTTCACCCCTGTGAAGATAAGACCTTGTGTGTGCTCAGTTCCACCACAGAATGCAAAGCTTGAATATGTGTTTTGGACAATATTCCCCACTTTGACTTTCCCACTGAATAAGTGCCACTCTTATAAATCTGTCTTAGTGTTTCCTAGATTTCTGAAGACTTGGTTAAATATAAAAGAGTGGTAGCTACGGACTTAGACACATTTCTAAGTATAAGATGTTTTGCTATAGTGTTCTTATACTCCCAAATTCTACTGTCAGTTTCTTCAGTTTTAGTTATAACCCCTACAAGTGGGACCGTAGCCGAGAGCCAAGCTCCCCTCATCATAGGTGTTCCTTTTCCTTTCTCCCCTTTTCCCCCTTCCATGGCAATGATTTTCCCTTCACCTTTCGTTGCATCTGAATCCGGTTTATTTTCTAGGAAGCCCCAAATGAATCTCCGTAGTGAGCTCCACCAAAGGCTGGTGGCGGACATCTCACTTGTTTCGAAAAAATTCCCCATAAGTGCTTTTCGAAAAGCAATCCCTCTATCTTAAACTCCGAATAAGTGAAGTCCGTTCCATCAAACATATGCACCCTAGATGGTGGGCCCATAACCTGAAACTTTGAGACCTCCATTGGTCCTCAAAGTAGGCAACTCATAAGAAGCTTATTTAGATAGTGCCGACTTCAAGTTGATTTAAAACCCAAATGATTGACCACTTGACAATCATAACCCAATAATAGCTTCAACTTTGTGAAATGAGACTTTATATGTGCTCAGTTTCACCACAGAATGCAAAGTTAGAATATGACTTTTGGATAACATTCCCCACGTTGACTTTCCCTTAGAAATGCAGCCACCCTGACAAGCAAACACTCTAATCGACTACACCAATTGTAGCTTGGACTCCCATGAGTCCGCGGCAAAAAAAATCACTAAAAATGGTCCACAGAGTGAGTTATAATTAAATGGCAAAGTTTGCCTATTTATATAGATGCTCTCTAGGAGAGAGGCGACTACCTACCAAAATTATTCTAAGTCCTAAAACCCCTCTCTAAGCTTCCTATTACAGCGGTACGGTCCAATCTTAAGATTGTACTGTACAAACAAGTACCGTCATACTTTCTGTACGGTCAATGTACAACATTGTCATAATATGACATTTGTCACATTTGGAATTATTATCTTGTGTTACGAAAATCCCGCGATCCTCTTGGATCCTGCCACGTGTCATCCGGACTGGCGGTGCCCGAAAACGCCAAATCGTTCACTACAGAATCTCGGCTCGCACCACGGCCGTTCGATGAAGACCGACATTTAACATGTGCTGTCTAAATAAAATATCATTTCGTTAATTCTGTGCGGTTTCAAATCCGTGCGATCTAATGAGTTTCCGTGTACAGTTCGTCCCGTAACCAGTTAAATGAAAGATATCGCGCGTTCAGATTAATATAACTATCCTACCCCATGTACTCTAGCACTGATTGTAGTCTACAGGATAAAGCTATCGGCTATCAGATTCTTGACGGACGGTAGGTACCAGGATTCTATTGGGTTCGTCAAAGATCCTTTTGGTAAACCTACCAAATACTACAACTTGTCTCTCTCTCTGGGCAGCATGGGCAGCCATGGCTCTGTCTTCCTCTCCAACCTTCAGTGACTGCGACAAGTGTGGGTGTTTGGAGAGTGGAGCGAGAGGCAGGCTGCCTTTGCAGACATCCTCTTATTGATTTTCCTTTATTCAGACCTAGAAAATGCAAATATTTCAACATCAGATGCATAATCGGATACGCTATTGTTTGACACTTTCAGTTCAAAACAAGTGACCCGGAGTAGGTCAATTTTTTGCGCCTGGACGAATAGCATTGTGCCTCGTGGAAAATTGAACAAATATCCACGATGGCCGCGCGACCAGGTGGGTACACGTTGCATAAGACATGTGCCTTTCGCCAAGGAGGATGCGAGGCCATCGGAAGCCGCAAAAAAATCTTTGAGGGAGGATATTGTTTCACGCTTCTGTTGACATCCACTAACCATTCAGAAATTTTCGTACGCTTTTACAAATCTTAAGTTTCGTCCGCCCGTACAGATTTTATTCAATACGTCGTACGAGTCACTTTTTACTTTCGCTGGTACAAATATGTGGTCACAATTTGCTGTCGGATATTCCTTGAAGATTACCAAAATCGTATCCATATATCACGTGGACAAATCAGAGTGTGCCACGCAAAAACAATGTCGGATACTGACCCTGTTAAAACACACTATAGGATCGACTCAACTTCACAAACAATAAATCAAGATAATGCACAGCGGAAGCTTACACATAAATAACTCTCAATCCCCACATAACAAATCACATCGACAGAATATAAATATATTGCGCCGAAGCTTTTCCAAAACAATCGCTCTTTCTTACCAATCTAACTCACTCAGATTCCTAACTCACATGGAGGTCTCAGAGTTTCATTACTCACTTCACGTGAGCTCCACTGTGAAAGCACACACTGACATTTGACTTTTAGCCGCAAAAATGGAATCTATTTGCGAACCGCTACGTTGAACTTAGACACAAATTAAAAGACGATGTACGACATGTATAAAATCGCACGAAACGAAATAAATATCGTACAAAATATAAAAGCGTACTCGCGTATAAATATCAATTAAACTAAAATGAAGCGTCGTCACGCGCGACCAAATGAAGCCACACTATTTATGAATCAACATTTTTACATTGAAAACGTATTTCACATTGATTCCACCACACTATTTACAAATCGCCATTCGTAAATTGAATAAGTACTTCACGTTGATTCCGATTGTGGGTGTGTGCTTTCATTGTTGAGCTCACGTGAAGTGAGTAACTACTTGTGCGCAGCGATTTTATTTATATGTGGGTGCCTCAGTTTTGTTACAGTAAATCTGCACCGGCCGTGTGAATTGTTTTTTTTTTCACAACGGTCGACGTTTGCAAGTGCGATAGTTTTTTAACCGCCGGTACAATATTTCGGCTGTCAAAGTTGTTCGACGGATTGACAATCAAAACTGAACTTAAGTGTATGTAGATTGTACGAGATTCTACTTCACATCTACAATTTCTGACAACTACACCGCGAATCGTTATTATTATTGAGAAATTATTAGTGTAAATAAAAAATTAGCGTCATTCATTCTAATTTAGTGATAGTAGACGTGGCAGATTATGGTCCACGTCCTTAAATAGTGTAGTTTATTCTACTTAAGGTTTAATGTCAAATTTTTGGGGTGCCGATATAAAGTTCATAACGCTAATAACGATTCGCAGTGTACCTGCGCGCAGCAAAAATCGTCTCAGCGATTAGCAATTCCCTTAAACTATTTCAACAAATGTACATCCATCAGTGTGTGAAGATGCTATACATCAAAAGGGGGATTAATCCGTACTATGGCCTCCGTGATATCCTGGAATAGATTCCACTTACCTGGACAGCTCATTAAGGGTAAGGTTCCATTAGGGGAAAAATATCGTTGTTTAATGAAAGCCGTACTGTTTCGTACAGTGTCGTACCAAAAAAAATAAGATGTCACAAAAACAAGCCTACTGAATAAGAAATTTGATTCTCCGCGTTTATATGCGTAAACGTGGACCGCCAAATGAAACTCTGAGACCTCCATTGGTCCTCAGGGTAGGCAACTCACAAGAAGCTTATCTAGATAGTGCCGACTTCAAATTGATTTAAAACCCAAATGATTGACCCCTTGACAATCAGAACCCCATAATAGCTTCAACCCTATGAAATAAGACTTTTTGGTGCTCAATTTCACCACAAAATGCAAAGTTATAATATGACTTTTGGATAACATTCCCCACATTGACTTTCCCTTAGAAATGCAGCCACCCTGGCAGGCAAACACTCTGACCAACTACACCTCTGTGTAGCCTTGACTCCATTGAGTCCGTAACAAAAAGAATCACTGAAAATGGTCCACTGAGTGAGTTTTAATTAAATGGCAAAGTTTGCCTATTTACATATATGCTCTCTAGGAGAGAGGCGACTACCTACCAAAATTATTCTAAGTCCTAAAACCCCTCTCTAAGCTTCCTAATACAGAGGTACGGTCCCATCGTAAGATTATACTGTACAAGAGTTACAGGTACCATCGTACTTTCTGTACGGTCAATGTACGACATCGTCATAATATGACATTGTTCACATCCGGAATTATTATCTTGTGTTCCGAAAATCCGCGATCCTCTTGGATCTTGCCACGTGTCATCCGGAGTGGCGGTGCCCGAAAACGACAAATCGTCCACTACAGAATCTCGGCTCGCACCACGGCCGTTCGATGAAGACCGACATTTAACATTGGTCGTCTAAATAAAAATATCATTTCGTTAATTCTGTGCGGTTTGGAATCCGTGCGATCTAATGAGTTTTGGTGTACAGTTCGTCCCGTAACCAGTTAAATGAAAGATATTGCGCGTTCAGATTAATATAACTATCCTACCCCATGTACTCTAACACTGATTGTAGTCTACACGATAAAGCTATCGGCTATCAGATTCTTGACGGACGGTAGGTACCAGGATCAAATCCTGGTACCGTCAAAGATCCTTTTGGTAAACCTACCAAATACTACAGCTTGTCTCTCTCTCTGGGTAGCATGGGCATCCATGGCTCTGTCTTCCTCTCCAACCTTCAGTGACTGCGACAAGTGTGGGGGTTTGGAGAGTGGAGCGAGAGGCAGGCTGCCTTTGCAGACATCCTCTTATTGATTTTCCTTTATTCAGACCTAGAAAATGCATACATTTCAACATCACATGCATAATCGGATACACTATTGTTTGACACTTTCAGTTCAGAACAAGTGACCCGGAGTAGGTCAATTTTTTGCGCCTGGACGAATAGCATTGTGCCTCGTGGAAAATTGAACAAATATCCACGACGACCGCGCGACCAGGTGGGTACACGTTGCATAAGACATGTGCCTTTCGCCAGAGAGGATGCGAGGCCACCGGAAGCCGCAAAAAAATCTCTGAGGGAGGATATTGTTTCACGCTTCTGCTGCCATCCACTAACCATTCAGAAATTTTCGTACGCTTTTACAAATCTTAAGTTTCGTCCGCCCGTACAGATTTTATTCAATACGTCGTACGAGTCACTTTTTACTTTCGCTGGTACAAATATGTGGTCACAATTTGCTGTCGGATATTCCTTGAAGATTACCAAAATCGTATCCATATATCACGTGGACAAATCAGAGTGTGCCATGCAAAAACAATGTCGGTTACTGACCCGACACAATGGAACGATAGCTTCAGTAGAAGAATTTTTGACGTTTACTGAGACCGCCTAATGGAACAACGCTCTAAGTGCAATTCTGAGAATATCGCCGCGTTCGAAGATAAGCCAATAGCGAATAGGAGCCTCCCTTTCTGGTAGCAGATTTGTGTACGGTACTTTCAACGCTTTTCGAAGCAGGTGCGACAAAGAGCTCCACTAGCTGCAGGTACCAGTACGGTACCGTACTCCATCACGGTATACCGGCAGCGGTTACTTCTTGCTGTAATTTGTTTTTTCCATATTTATGTACGGAATGCGCGTGATCCTGCCTCCTGGTCCCCTACAGCTACAGTACGGTACGGTACTGTACTGAATAGAAGAAGTTGAAAAACGGCGGACGGCGAATTTGGTCCGTCGAGCTTTGATTTATTGTTCGGCCGAACTCCGGGTGGAGAATGTGCATCGAGTCATCGGCAGTTCGAATGGGCCAAAAAGGGGTTTTGTCTGTATTCACACGCTTCCTCTACGTGGCGAATACCTGTGAGCGTGGAGGGTGCCGTTTTTCGTACGTAAAAAACAAGAAATTGCTGTAAAAACGGACAAAATTGCCAAATTGGACTGTTAGAGAGCGCATGTATTTCATTCTGGCTGAATGGTGTACGTTTTGATTCCGGAAACAGAAACGTCCGTACATAAGTCACTAGCCGTGTGTCACTAGCCAGACTGTCCTTGACTATTCGTCCGTGTTTCCTTCCGGTTGCCCCTTTGGAAAAATATCGGTCCAACGAACAAAGGACAATTGGTACTGGCCAACGGAGCAAATTTAAAATATCTATGTCCGTACAGAAACGTGTCATCCAAATTTGGCTATTTCGATGAACTGCTCCACGCGGGCAGAATTAAATAAACTGACGTGGCGGTTTTCTATAGAAAATTGTCAAATGGCAGGACCTTCCGTGGACTTTGTATTTTGTGCCGGCACCACTGGTGTGAGCCTTCAGTGAATATTCGTTGCACTGCTCCGCCGCTCTTCCCCAAGGTCGTCTGGCAGAAACTGTGGACAAAAAGACCTTCGCCAGTCATTAAATGAAGTACACGAGCTGTACCCATCTAGCGTGCCAAATTTAACTGTCAAACGGTTTGCGCGTAAGGATATGTCCCCATGTACTTGTAACTTAGCGAACTTACTTTGTATTTTAGGGCGGATCCGCAGGACCCGGTTTTCAAGTGTCCCTATGTCTGTAAGTACACCGCGAATCGTAATTAGAGTAACGAAAAAATTAGAGTAAAAAAACAAAAAAAAACAATTAGAGTAATTGACGCTAATTTATGTGAGAGAGCTTTTTCAACTATGAAGTTTACTCTAATTTATTTAGTTATTCTATATTAGGTTATGTCGGCAATAATTATGTGCGCGATAATTATGAACACTAAATTACGTAGACGTACAAAATGTGTCAGTCCGGTATAGTACTGACGTCATTATGACGTTAATAATATTTGTCGCATTCAATGTCAGTTAATGTTCACACTGACAAAGATGCTGTCGTCGGACGAGAGTTATGCGAACGGCTTTTTTTCGATGTGATTGATTTTTTTGTTTAGTGCGATTTCACGTGCGAGCGCGATTCTATTAAATCATTATTTGTACCTTTTTACTTATAAAAGTACAATTTTGCAAGGTCTAACGTCGTCCGTACTCCACACTATTTAAAAATGACCTATATTATAATTTTTTACTCTAATTAAACCTCACCTAAATTAGAATAATTACAAAATTAGAATCGATTACTCTATTTGATGTGAAAGAGTCGAAATTTCGAGCGACCGAATTAGAGTAATTTATTCTAATTACGATTCGCGGTGTAGTGTTGGGTATCGAAGACCAATTGCCGATACTCGATATGTACCGAATTTTAGGTACCGGATAATCGATAAATCGCATCGATATATCGATTATCGAAATATCGCGATATTTAGCCGATATATCGCCGATATATCGTATCGTCAATGTATCGAGGCATTTAAAAAAAAAAAATGAAAATTTTCACAGGTCTTCAAAGTCATGAGCCTTCGGACAAGATGACCGTAAAATCTTTGCCGAAAAGAAATACGGTTTTTTCTTGAAAGTCAGCAGAGTGAAGGAGATCTTTGAGGTACATTGACGCGGTACACTTGCGAAGTACACGTACGTAATACGCAAGGACGGATTTCTATACGAAAATGGTCGGTTCTCAAATCTTTGACGATTTTAGAGATTTGATCGTCAACTTCCAAGGACCACTCAAATCGAAACACGTATGTAAAAACCTGTTTACAAAAGATACGCGATGTTAACCGAGGCCTCTATAATACATAAATTTTGATGTCCGTACTATTACAGATACCTCGTCATGTAACCATACCCCAAATAAGTAATCATATGAATTATAGAATTTGTATTTTTTTGTCGGTTACATTTTGCGGCGTCTACCTTTAAGTCACGGAACGAAAATCACGTCGTACGTGGCGTATCAGACAATTTGTTTTTTTCGCTAAAATAACATATTATATTAAAATATAAAATATTAAATTTAAAAAAATACTATATATCGCGATAATTTATGTTGGTCTCGGTACGATATATTGAGGAGTCTGCTCGATCGATATTCGATATATCGAATATCGATATTGTCGCGATATGAATTTACCCGATACCCAACACTATCTGTAAGAAAGAAATCGTAACTTACGCTTGTGACGATTGTAAACGTCGACAATACCTGTGACGGCTGTCAAAGTCTATAATCTGTGGTCGCACATTATTTTTTGGAACTGCTTTGCGACGTCGCATATCTTACCGTGACATTGTAGACGTACCGCCTGCCAGCCTGTGCAGTTTCACAATTGAAGAAGATGCGATTTAAGCGTCGCCTGTCCGGTGGACGTGAAATGGCATCGGAATTTCGAGACCCCTAAAAAAAAAAAAATCCGTACTGGACGAAAACGGACAAAACCAAATAAATTGTATACTTTTCTTTGTCGTATTGAACGCAATCAGACAAAACATAGCAAATTCTGTACTTTTCTTTGTTCTTGGAAATTGTATGAAAATTTTCGAAAATTAGGGCACGTGCGAATATATGTTCCTATTTGTTTATCGAAAATACCTAGTTTTAAAAAACATCCCCCATGTGTTTTAAACGTAAGGTTGAAGATGACATTTTTTGTCGTGGAAGTGGGCAGAAAAACACAAGACGACAAATTTTCGTACATCCTAAGTTCGAGGATGACTCAAATTGTACTCTACAAATTTTTGATTCCTTCGTACGGTTGCAACTTAGGCAGTACGGCGCTAAGTTTTACATGAAAACAACCGAAAAAAACCCTCACTTATGCACATGGGGACATACCCTAAGGACGAAATCGTAACTTATGCTTGTGACTATTGTATACGTCGACAATACCTGTGACAGCTGTCAACGTCTACAATCTGTGGTGGCACGTTATTTTTTGGAACTGCTTGTGACGTCGCATGTCTTACCGTGCCATTGTAGACATACCGCCTTCCAACCTGTGCCGTTTCACCGTTGAAGACGAGGGGCTTTGCCTTTGCGTCTCCTATCCGGTCGACATGAAATGGCATCGGAATTTGAAGAACCCTGCAAAAAAGAAATCCGTACTGGAAGAAAACGGACAAAACCAAACAAATTGTGTACTTTTCTTCGTCGTATTCGAACGTAAACGGACAAAATATAGCGAATTCTGTACTTCTCTTTGTCCTTGGAAATCGTATGAAATTTTTTGAAAATTACGGCACGTGCGAATATATGTTCCTATTTCTTTATCGAAAATACCTAGTTTTAAAACACATTGCCCATGTGTTTTAAACGTGAGGTTGAAGATGACGTTTTTTGTCGTGGAAGTGGGTTGAAAAACACAAGACGACAAATTTTCATACATCCTAAATTCGAGGATGACGCAAATTGTACTCTACAAGTTTGCGATTCCTTTGTACGGTTGCAACTTAGGCAATACGACGCTAAGTTTTACAAGAAAACGACAAAAAAAAAACCCTTATTTATTTGTTTCTTTTAATATTTTCTTTTAGAGAGTTTGAGGGATCAAGTACGGAGTTTGAAAAATTATTTTTGAAAATTGTTGTGATCCTTTAGTTTTAATTTTTAAATGAATTTGAGAGAATTGTGGGAAATAGATTCGGATTTAGAAATTGGTAGGAACAATGTGTTGTAATCGGAAAAGAAAAAGGAAAAAAAAAATTATAAATTATTTTTATAAAATGTGGAAAGCTTTATGGAGGCAGCGGAATCAGTGGTGGAACAATGGGGGAAATTTGTGTCGGAGGCATTTGGCGGATTCAGATGGAGGAGGCAACAAGAGCTGACAGTGGTGACAGCTGATGACGTAGATCGATGGAGTGTGATAGATGATGACGTGGCGTCATGGATTTATGAAACTAAATCTTCGAGGGAGTGCTGTTTTTGGAAGATTCAGTTTCGTACACGCGTGCGCGTATTTGGGTGCGTACTTTATTACCGAAAGTAACGTGGAGGTTCGAACCGATTTGCGGATTGGGGATTAAATGTACGAGTAAAATTAATGGACTAATACAGTGGCGCGGAATGCGTTGGGAAATGGACTGCGGATCGCGAAGTGATCCGATGTGAAATGTACGAAATGTTTGAAGTGTACGCCGGCCGTATAGAACATAATGCGACAGGCGGCATCTATGGAAAAAAGACGCCGCTGGTACGTATAATCAATTTTGGACAGACTTACTTTGAAACTGACCGGCGTAATTTATGGAGAGGTACGCAGTTTCGGTACGGACAGGATTTGGGTGGTACGGTTTATTTCGGCAAGTGGTTCGAGCTAGACGTGGAGGGCGGACGGCGCCCGCCGACATTTTCAAGGGATCGCATTTTTAGGATGACGTATTATCAAGTGGACCGTACTTATGCGATGTCAGTTCACTACGTGGTTTTGTCTACCGGTGACTAAGCAAGCTGTCACTAAGCGGCCGGATTTTGCGGACGCGTCGGTGTAAATATTTGAATTAACATTTTCTTGTCTAATGTGAATTAATATTTTAGTGTTGATTATTACAGTTTCTATTTAGGTGATCATTTAGGGTTTCGGTAATTTAATTTGTGTGTATGCAGTGTCGTATTTGCAAACAAGTGTACGCTTATGATTGGTGAACTCTTTGGTGTACACTTACGGTTAAGCTATTTGTCGTAGTAGGTTATTATGATTAAATAATATTTAGTGGAAGTTACGTTGGTTAATTTTGACACGTAGCGATTTGTTGACAGCTCACAAATGTATATATAGATTTGAGCTTCATTAGAAAATATCATCAATGCTTAGCTTGAAAAGTAGGGACCAAAGATGCAGTAATTTAGGGTTGCCGATTAGGTCATGCATTTAAATGATACATTTATTATCTGATTATACTTTTGATTATGTGTGATGTATTCATTTATTATTATTTATATGTGTTAACTTTATGTTTGCTTGTTATGCATTATTTATGTATTTGTCCTAGGGTTTCTTGTGATTTTCATGTAACCCTAGTTGTTATTCATGCATCTGTGTATGCATGCTTGCTCCGTCTGTGTACGGATGATTGCTCTGCCTTTGTGCGGATGAATGATTGCATCTGTGTATGCATGTATGTCAAATGTAGGATGCATTTCAAATGATTGTTCATTGGCCTAGCTTTGCTTACCTTTTTGGGTGATAGTTTGGGTGGCTTTTGCAGTCTATTTTAGACCAAACAACAACAAAGACAAGTTTAGGTAGCTTGAAGATTATAATTACAGTCAAGTGGCCACAAGGCGCGAGCCAAAGTGAGCTCCGATTGGAATACAAATTGTTCCTTTGGACAAACTTAAATAAAGCTGCATTATCTTTTTATGTTCTATGATAAAAATCATAATAAAGAATGTACAAAGAGTTCTAAAATAAAGTAAATGCTTCTTTTATGAATCCTGAGAGTATTCAAAGTCTGAGAGTGATGTGCATGACATTTCCATGAGATAAATGTTCTACGTGCCTTGATGCACTTTATATCTTTCTATCTGTCATCTTGTGGTGAAATGCCTAATAAGTGGTGCAATCATATGATGCCGTTTTGTCGCTTTCCACCACAATGTGCCGCTCCTCGAAAATCTGTACACAAAAAAAAGGAGGTTGGCAGAATTGTCGTCAGATTCCGTACACTTTGATTTGTCCCGTCACGTCATATCACAAATATGTGAATCGGTATATTGCGTTGGTACAAATAAATCGCCAAAGATCGCACAAAACCAACACTCCCACTCGATGTTTCGGCGATGCGTTTAGTTCAAAATCGTTTTTGATGATGTTACGTCGTAGTCGTAAAAGTTCTCGTTCGATATTCCCGCGGAATATTTCAGTTGACCGCCGCACAATTGGGTCAGTACGAATTCGATACAATTTGTCGCTTCATCAATTCTAAATAGTACTCGTTCCATTCGATATATGATCCCGCGGGGACCACTTGTGGTCTAATGATGACCTGTAAAAAAATTAGGACCAATTTGAGCGCGGTTCCCGCCGTCAATCACTTCGTCGTTAGTGTCCATTTTTGTTACCAACGGGTGAAAACTGTGACCACCTCACGTGTCCTCTATCCTCGTTGTACGAGGTGCAAAATCAATTCTAGAAATTAAAATGTCATTTTGACCGTCGATTTGGATGTCCGTCTGACATATGACTGAGATCCCATATGCCGTCGCATAGTCGATGTTTTGTCGCTCGAACGACCTCGAGATTTTCGTCCCTCTGATTGATTCGATGCGCTGGCGATGGAATTTTGATAATTCCCAATGGCGACTCCATAGTTAGTTCGCGCCTTTGTTGCACGACATCAAAGGTACGACATGTACTTGTGCCACACATATTGTTGGTTTTGGAAACCTTTAGTCCTCTCTATATCTCGTGTGTGAGAAAGAGAGTCTAGACTTAGCCAGTTTTTTGTGTATAGACTGAGTTGACGTAGACAAGATGTGGTGTGGTATGTTACTTCAAAGGGAATTCACAGATTTGGTACACTCTATGTACACGTGTTGGTCGGTGGGGAAATCAAGCTTGGTTGACTTGGTTGACAAAGTACATATTTACTTGAGGGACCAGATTTACACGTGGAGGTTCATCTTCGGTGATGAATGAATACGGGGTAAAGTGGTATACAGAAAATGGAGTGTGCGTGTACACTGATGTATGGAATTTTATGCGTTGTATATTCAACTTTGAGACCTCTATAGGACCTCAGAGTAGGCAGCTCACACGAAGCCTCTAGGATAACCCAGACCCCTTTGTGTTTTAGCAAGAATAACTGCCACCCTGGAAAACAAAAACTCTGACCACCTTCACCCCTGTAAAGGCAAGACTCCCTTGAGTTGATAGCAAAAAGAATCTCTGAATTTTCTCCCCTGAGAGGTAAGTTATGAAGGGTCAAAGTTGACCTTTTGTACAAAAGCTCTCTAGGAGAGAGGGTCCAATCTATCAAATTTTTCTAAGTCCTATCTCTCTCTAAAACTCTATCTACTGAAGTACGGCACCAATCATAATATTGTATCGTACATAAAGGTACAGGTGTAGATATACTTTATGTACGACCATTGTACAACATGGCCAAAAAGTCGACACATGTAATTTTTGGATTCGTTACTGGAATCCCCGGAGATGCCGTAATCCAATGTGATTGTGCCACGTGGTGATTGATGTGACGTCAACCGCAAACTGCCAAAAACCTATTGCGCGATCTCGGCATGCTTCGTGGCCTTCTGATTAAGCCGGATTAAAAACGTGGTTGTCATAAATACTTGCACAATATTTGTTTCGCCTTCGAAACAAAATGCGCGATATCCGTTTCGGATGTGCCGTACGCCGTACATTACAAACAGTATCTATGTCTAAATATCCCGTTGAATGAAGATAGGCGACGTGTTAACATTTAAATAACTGTCAAACCCTATATTACATATCTCTAGTTCAGACTAGTTGGCTAAGGCTACAGGCTACTGGATCCGTTGACGGGCGGCAGGTTTAGGTTCAAATCTTGGGCCCGCCAAGTTAGTTTTGATAAAATCTACTAATCTATTATCTGTCCCCGTCGGGATAGCATAGGCGGCCATGGCTCTATCTCCCTCTCCAACTTTTAGTGACTACGACAAGTGTGGGAGCTTGAGAGAGAAGTTAGAGGCAGACTGCCTCTTCTTCTTTTCTGCATTTTACAAAACCTAGAAAATACTAAAGTAACCTTTAATTTCTACTGTATATTTTAAACTAATCAGCGATGAGTGGGCTTCGTCGCCGATTAGTCACCCATCGACGAATTTTAATTTGTTGTCACATGAAAAACTAATCAGCGACGAGTAGGCTTCGTCGCCTTCCTAGTCATCCATCGACGAATTTTAATTGTTGTCACATGAAATACTTATCAGCGACGAGTACACTTTCTTGCCTTCCTAATCATCCATCGACGAATTTTAATTGTTGTCACATGAAAAACTAATCAGCGACGAGTAGGCTTCGTCGCCTTCCTAGTCATCCATTGACAAATTTTAATTGTTGTCACATGAAAAACTAATCAGGGACGAGTAGACTTCGTCGTCTAGCTAGTCATCCATCGATGAATTTTAATTGTTGTCACTGTATGAAGGGGCATTTTCATGATTATTTTTTTTCCTTTATCAGCGGCGATACTGCCTCGTCGTTGTACTGAAATCCGATACAATCTTCCACTTCGTCGTTATCTCCGACAAAATAAAGTATGTCCTCTTGATTTTCTGCCACTGTAACGATTACCCTTCGTCATCCCCTTCGTCATTGCACGGACTTACAGCCCTGACACTGGTCCGTCGCTGATCCATGAGGAGCGAGTTTAAACAGTAAATGGATAAGAT
>JBBHKE010000968.1:25555-47511 GCA_037447655.1 Zygnema cylindricum
AAAAACAATAAATCCATTGTTAAGAACAATTACAATTGTTAAACACATTAAATCCATTGTTAAGAACATTAGCGATTGTTAAACACATTAAATCCTTTATTAATAACAATAGTGATTGACAAACACATTAAATTTATTGTTAAAAACAATAACGATTTAGAAAAACATTAAATCCATTGTTAAAAACAATTACGATTGTTAAAAACATTAAATCCAATGTTAAGAACAATAGCGATTGTCAAACACATTAAATCCATTGTTAAGAAAAATAGCGATTGACAAAAATATTAGATCCATTACCTAAATTACACAAATAGTTAGCAATAACAAGAATTGTAACATATATTACACAAATTGTTAGCGATAAAAAGAATTGTTACCTAAATTACACAAACTGTTAGCGATATCAAGAATTCTAACCAAAATTACACAAATTAATAGAAATGACAAGAATTGTTACCTAGATTATAAAAACAGTTAGCGATAAAAAGAATTGTTACCTAAATTACACAAACTGTTAGCGATAACAAGAATTGTAACCTAAATTACAAAAATTGTTAGCATTAACAAAAATTGTTACCTAAATTACAAAAAGATTTAGCAATAACAAAAATTGTTATTTAAATTACACAAACAGTTAGTGATAACAATAATTATTTCCTAAATTACACAAATTGTTAGCGATTACAAGAATTGTTACCTAAATTACACAAATTGTTAACATTAACAAGAATTGTTACCTAAATAACAAAAACAGTTAGCGATAACAAGAATTGTTACCTAAATTACAAAAAAATTTAGAGATAAAAAGAATTGTTACCTAAATTACAAAAACAGTTAGCGATAACAATAATTGTTACATAAATTACACAAATTGTTAGCATTAACAAGAATTGTTACCTAAATTACACAAACTGTAAGCGATAATAATTTTTTTTACCTAAATTACACAAACAGTTCGCGATAACAAGAATTGTTACCTAAATTACAGAAACAATTATCAATAACAAGAATTGTTACCTAAATTACACAAACACTTAGCGATAACAAGAATTTTTACCTAAATTACACAAACAGTTAGCGATAACAAGAATTGTTACCTAAAGTACACAAATAGATAGCGCAAACAATAATTGTTATCTAAATTACACAAACTCTTAGTGCTAACTAGTATTGTTATCTAAATTACACAAATTGTAAATGCTAAAAAAAATTGTTACCTAATTTACAAAAACTCTTAGCGCTAACAAAAATTGATATCTAACTTACACAAACTCTTAGCGCTAAAAAGAATTGTTATCTAAATTAGGGAAACTCTTAGCGCTAACAATAATTTATATCTAAATTAAATAAACTGTTAGTGCTAACAATAAATTTTATCTAAATTACACAAACTGTTAGCGCTAACCAGATTTGTTACCTAAGTTATACAAGTTGTTAGCGCTAACAAGAATTGTTATCTAAATTACACAAACTGTTAGCGCTAAGAAGAATTGTTACCTAACTTACACAAACTGTTAACGCTAACAGGAATTTTAATCTAAATTACACAAAGTGTTAGTGCTAACAAGAAATGTTACCTAAAGTACACAAACTGTTAGCGCTAACAAGAATTGTTACCTAACTTACACAAATTGTTAGCGCTAAAAAAAATGTTATCTAAATTACACAAACTGTTAGCGCTAACAAATATTGTGACCTAACTTACAGAAATTGTCAGCCCTTAGAAGAATTATTACCTAACTAATACATAGTGTTAGCGCTAACAATAATTATTACCTAACTTTTACAATCTGTTAGCGCTAACAATAATTGTTACCTAACTTACACAAATTGTTAGACCTAACAAGAATTGTAACCTAACTTACACAAACTGTTAGCGCTATCAAAAATTGAAATCTAAATTACACAAAATGTTAGCGTGAACGGAATATTTACCTAACTTATACAAACTGTTAGCTCTAATAGAAATTGTAATTTAAATTACACAAAATCTTAGCGCTAAAGGGAATTGTTACCTAACTTTTACAAAGTGTTAGCGCTTAGAAGAATTGTTACCTAACTTACACAAACTCTTACCGTTATCAAAAATTGTTATCCAAATTACACAAACTCTTAGCGCTAACAAAAATTGTTACCTAACTTAACAAACTGTTAGCGCTAATAAGAATTGTTATCTAAATTACACAAACTGTTAGCGCTAAACAGAATTGTTATCTAACTTACACAAAATGTTAGCGCTAACAAGAATTATTACCTCTTTTACACAAATTGTTAGCGCTAACAAGAATTGTTATCTAAATTACACAAACTGTTAGCGCTAACAAGAATTGTTACCTTATTTTACACAAATTGTAAGCGCTAACAAGAATTGTTATCTAAATTACACAAACTGTTAGCGCTAACAAAAATTGTTATCTAGATTACACAAAATTTTAGCGCTAACAAGAATTGTTATCTAAATTACACAAACTATTATCGCTAACAAAATGTGTTATCTAACTACACAAACTGTTAGCGCTAAAAAGAGTTGTTATCAAAATTACATAAACTGTTACGCTAATAAGATTTGCTATCTAAATTACCCAAACTGTTTAACGCTAACAAAAATTGCCACCTTACTTATACAAAGTGTTATCTCTAATAAAAATTGTTATCTAAATTTCACAAACTGTTAGCGCTAACAGAAATTTTTACCTAACTTACATATACTGTTAGCCCTAACAAGAATTGTTATCTAAATTACACAAACTGTTAGCACTAATAAGAATTGTTATCTAAATTACCCAAACTGTTTAACGCTAATAAGAATTGTTATCTAGATAAAACATACTGATAGCGCTAACAAAAATTGTTATCTAAATTACACAAACTGTTAGCGCTAACAAGAATCTTTATCTAAATTACACAAAATTGTTAGCGCTAACAAGAATTGTTATCTAAATTACACAAACTGCGCTAACAAGAAATGGTATCTAAACTTCTCTATCAATTAGCGCTAACAGGAAATGTGACCTAACTTACACAAATTGTTAGAGCTAACACGAATTGTTACCTAGCTTATACAAACTATTAACGCTAACAAGAATTGTTATCTAAATTACATAAACTGGTAGGGCTAACAAAAATTGTTACCTAGCTTATACAAACTGTTAGCGCTAACAAGAATTGTTATCTAAATTACACAAAATTGTTGGCGCTAAGAAGAATTGTTATCTAAATTACACAAACTGTTAGCCCTAACAGGAAATGCTACCTAACTAACACAAATTGTTAGCGCTAACACGAATTGTTACCTAGTGTTGTCCATAGCTTATTTCAGCCATGGATTACTCACGGAAACACCCACAGACTACCTCAAAAACAGCTGTGTTTCAGACGACACAGATTACTCCACAATAAACAAAATGGTCCCAAACTACACCAATATGCAGTATACCTTATACAATGTAAACTCCAAAAGTTACAGCCAAATCCACCAAGGCATACTAGAAGATATGAGCTCCACGTTTCCCAAAAATAGCTGACTGCTTCACAAACTAACCACTTAGACTGTTCATAGAATCTTACAGAGATACTGGAACACAATGAAACTTTACACACATATAGATTCTATATCATAGAATAACTCCACGAAGCTTCACATGAAAGAACCAAACAGAGTGATCACACCAACAGGTCAAAGATGCAGAAAACAGTTTGCCATTACTTTTATTAACTTGACTGCGATACATAAAATAATCTAAGTCATGCAAGTCATACTCAGAGTACGGAGGCATACAAGCTGTACTTTATCTACTCTAATAACCTAATTAGTCAAAAGGACAAACCTCTGTTGTACAGAATATTTACACCGTACTTTTCGTAGGTTAGGAACCAAGCTACCGCTAAGCAACTACTAAGCTATCACTACCGTTTAATCATCATTACTTGAAATCTATCCTATCCATATTATCCACAGCTGCTCTAGCTGCGCTTGCTGCGCTGTCCGTACGGATCATAAAAATAGCCGCAACTGCGTTGACTTAACTGTGTCGCAGCTGCTCCGTAACGGCGGCGCCTATTTCAACATTCCGTTTATTTTACATCGGATCGCTTTGCGATCCGCCATCTATTTGTCACTGCTTGTTCACACCACTCGATGAGTCTATTACGTCACTTTAATTATATCAATCCGTACGCTCCCCCAATCCGTGAATCTATTCAAACCTCCATATTAAATCGAATTAGCAGGTATGCACGAACGGTCTCGTACGCACGAAACTGACTTTTCAAAACAACACTCCCCCGAAAATTTAGTTTCGTGCACCCTGAAAAATATGCAGCGTGTAATGCTAAGTTGCTACGCTGCGCTAGTTTGACATCGTAGCGCAGTATTAATACAAAGTGCAGCGTGTACTGCTATGCTGCGCTAGTTTGACATCGCAGTCCTAACTGCTGCTCTTTTTCACCTTTAACTTCCTCCTCATAGCCTCATCTACTGAGACTAAAGCTTTCAAAATCTACACTCCCCTAAAGCTTTAGACGCATTAGTCCATGCTGTACGCAAATGTTTCCACTCTAATGGATAAACTAAGAAAAAAAAATATTTAAATATTCAAAATTCTGTATCAACCTCCACTGTTCATCATACAATAAATTTAGCAAAAACAACACATCACCAGTGTTTTGCCGACGTCGCCATCGCTCTTGCTGCCCTCTGCCAATTCCTAGTTGCTTGCTACCTTCTTGCAAAAAGTGTCCTGTAATAGCTCTTCTTACGCCATAAATGCATAACTAGTGAATATTTAGTTGCCTGCACCTGGAATAAAATAATCAGCATGTAAGTGTCATACGTCACCACTCCTTTCGCTGCGCCGCTAAGTTGCGTCGCTGTTTGCGACCCGAACTTCTTCTGATGATTCTCCACTGCTTTCGCTGCGCTCTGCCATGTCTCCCGAAATTTTCCTTCCTTCGCTGCTCTCTGCCATGTCTCCCGAAATTTTCCTTCCTGAACAAGTCATTGCTTCCACCACCTCCTTCGTCTTCAAGAATACATAAATAAATCTTTTTGTTTCTTTTCAACTAACTCAACAAGGAAGAATACAAATCTAAAGTCCAACCAAAAACAAATCGAATGTCAAAAATATCCTCCAGAAAATCATTTCTCCCGCTCTCTTTTCTTGATCAATTTTTGAGCATGTTTTCTCTTACCCTTGATCCTTTGAATATTACATCTTCTTTTTGTTTTCTTCAGATCTTTTGTCTTGTTTGAAGGTTTGCATTTCTGTCACAATTTTCTACTCGTTTAATGTCAAAAATACTAGTTTTCTGTTTCACCTTTATGTTTTTCTCCATAGATTTGCTACTTCCATCAACTTCATTCATCTGAGAAATTTTAATTTTGATTCTTCTTCTTTTCAGCTGCACTCTTTTAACTTTTGCATTTCTATTACATTTTCCACTCCCACAAACTTCTTTCCTCACTCCAATTTTCTGAACAATTTTTCTTTGTTTTTCTCCTAGTTCACCAATTTTCACGAACACCTTATTTCTAGTTTCTGCTTCTAAGTGTCTATCTCTTCCTTCAACTCCTCTTACTTTAGTTAACAAACTTTCTTGTAAGCAATTTTCACTCACAGATTTGCCATCTGATAAGGTCACAGAAATCGTGTCCTTCTCTCTTTCGTCCTTCACCACACTATCTTCGGTGACATAACTCCTTCCACCAATTTCCACATTATACACCTCATTGCTAATTCCAATTTTCTTCATATCTTCGCACGGTCCTTGTAGTAAAAATGGATTTAGTTTATTAGTCTTTATGTTTAAGTATTTTTCGGCTTCCACTTCCAAGTGACCTTCACTTCCTCTAAATTCTCTTACTTCAAACAACTCTTCCTCTTGTAACTCTTTGTTACTCATCAATCTGGCATCTGGAAAAGGGACAGACACCAAATCCTTCTCTGTCACCTCCACCTTTACTCCATTCCAAACAACACAGAAGGTCGGTAAATAAATAAATTCGTCAACACACGGTGTATGCCTTTGGTCATTTGTCGAGTCTTGTCTCTCACTCACGAAAGCACTTGATTCCTTTCTTGTTGGAGTTCAAACTAGGGTGTTGTCCCATCCATCTCTAAAAAAAATTTGTAACACATGCACTTTTATACGATGGACATACCCTGAAGGTATGTCCTTAATCATTACAGTAAATACATTTCTTTGGCCGATCTCCAAACTCATTATTACCTTTAAATTTTTGAAACTGAGGCTTAGATTCCTTTATATTCCTTTCACTTGATAAGACCCTTCTATTAGCCTCTTCATCTAGAATAACTCGTCTAGCTATAGTTATGCTCCAATCATTTTTATCAATTAAAAGTTAATCGATCTAGTGCACTCTTATATCCTTTAGGTAGACTTCTCATTAACAAGATAGCTTTTTGAGCATCTGTAAAATTTCCTCCTGCCAAATCATTTTCTGCAAATAATACTTGTAAGTGAATACAGTGCTTCTCCATACTCCCTCCTACATACTTGTGTTCAACTATTTTGGTAACACTGCTATGCCAATGATATAAAGAAGTCTTTGCATACATACTTTCTAAGCACTTCCATAATTCAGCTGCCTTTTTAACACTAAGGTTTGACATTATTAAATCCAGAGTCAAGGAGTTCTTAATAACCCTTAGACACTCATGATTTTTACTTTTCCATCCATTTGACGTTTCGGCCAAGGTACCATCCACCACATCCATTAGTTCCATCATCTCGAAGTAGCTCTCGAGTGCACACTTCCAGTAGTGATATTTTTATCCATCAAATATAGGTAGCCAGGGTGTGGGCCCATAACCTGTTGTCCATAGCTTATTTCAGCCATGGATTACTCACGGAAACACCCACAGACTACCTCAAAAACAGTTGTGTTTCAGACGACATCGATTACTCCACACTAAACAAAATGATCTCAAACTACACCAATATGCAGTGTAATAAGTACACTGTAAACTCTCAAAGTTAGAGCCAAATCCATCAAGGCATTTAGAAGATATAGGCTCCAGAGTTTCCCAAAAATAGGTGACAGCTTCACAAACTAACCACTTAGACTGTTCACATAATCTTACAAAAATACTGAAATACAATGAAACTTCACACACATATAGATTCTATATCATAGAATAACTCCACAAAGTTTCACATGAAAGCACCAATCAGAGTGATCACACCAACAGGTCAAAGATGCAGAAAACAGTTTGCCATTACTTTGATTAACTTGACTGCGATACATAAAATAATCTAAGTCCCGCAAGTTATACTCAGAGTACGGAGGCATACCAGCCGTACTGTATCTACTCTAATAACCTAACTAGTCAAAAGGACAAACCTTTGTTGTACAGAATATTTACACCGTACTCTTCGTATGTCAGAAAACTAAGCTACCACTAAGCAACCACTAAGCTACCACTATCGTTTAATCATCATTACTTGAAATCTATCCTATTCATATTATCCGTAGTTGCGCTTGCTGCGCTGGCTGCGCTTTCCGTACGGATCATAAAAATAGCCGCAACTGCGTTGACTTAACTGCGTCGCAACTGCTCCGTACCGGCGGCGCCTATTTCAACATTCCGTTTATTTTACATCGGATCGCTTCGCGATCCACCGTCTATTTGTCATTGCTTGTTCACACCACTCAATGAGTCTTTTACGTAACTTTAATTATCAATCCGTTCACTCCCATAATCCGTGAATCTATTCAAACCTCCATATTAAATCCAACTAGCAGTTACGCACGAAACTGACTTTTCAAAACAACACCTAGCTTATTCAAACTGTTAGCGCTAACAAGAATTGTTATCTAAATTAAACAAAATTGTTAGCGCTAACAAGAATTGTTATCTTAATTACACAAACAGTTAGCGATAACAAAAATTGTTATCTAAATTACACAAACTGTTAGCATTATCAAGAATTGTTATCTAAATTATACAATTTTAGCGCTAACAAAAATCGTTACCTTAATTACACAAACTTTTAGCGCTAACAAGAATTTTTATCTAACTTATACAAAATGTTAGCGCTAACAAGAATTGTTATTTACAAATTGTTAACGCTAACAAGAATTGATATCTAAATTACACAAACTGTTAGCACTAACAAGAATTGATATCTAAATTAATCAAACTGTTAGCGCTAACAAAAATCGTCACCTAACTTACACAAACAATTAGCGCTAACAAATTTTTTTTTCTTCATTATACATAATGTTAGCGCTTACAAGAATTGTTACCTTACTTACACAAACACTTAGCGCTAACAAAACTTGTTATCTAAGTTACAATAACTGTTAGCGCTAACATGACATGTGATCTAAGTTTCACTAACAATTAGCGCTAACATATTTTTTTTCTAAATTACACATACTATTAGCGCTAACAATAATTGTTATGTTAATTACTCAAATTGTTAGCGCTAACAAGAATTGTTACTTAACTTACACAATTTGTTAGCACTAACAGGAATTGTTATCTATTTTACTCAAAATGTAAGCGCTAAGAAGAATGTTACCTAACTTACACAAACTATTAGCTCTAACAAGAATTGTTATCTAAATTACAAAAACTGTTAGCGCTAACAAGACTTGTTATCTAAATTACACAAACAGTAAGCGTTAACAAGACTTGTTATCTAAATTACACAAACAGTTAGTGCTAACAAGAATTGTGATCTAAGTTACACAAACTGTTAGCGGGAACAACAATTGTTACCTAACTTACGCAAACTGATATCGCTGATTAAAAATGTTATCTAATTTACACAAACTTTTAGCGCTAACAAAAATTGTTATCTAAATTACACAAACTGTTAGCGCTAACAAGAATTGTTATCTTAATTACACAAACTGGTAGTGCTAACAAGAAGTGTAATATAAATTACACAAATTGTTAGCGATTACAAAAATTGTTATCTAAATTACACAAATTGTTATCGCAAATAATAATTGTTTCCTAACTTACACAAACTGTTAGCAGAAACAAGAATTGTAATCTTAATTACACAAACTGCTACTGCTAACAAAAATTGTTATTTAAATTACACAAATTGTAAGCGCAAACAAGAACTGTTACCTAACTTACAAAAACTGTTACCGCTAACAAAAATTGTCTCCTAACTTACACAAACTGTTATCGCTGACAAAAATTGTTATCTAATTTACACAAACTGTTAGCGCTAACAAAAAATGTCATCTAAAATACACAATCTGTTAGCGATTTAAAGTATTGTTACCTATCTTACACAAACTGTTAGCGCTTAAAAAAATTGTTATCTACATTACACAAATTGTTAGCACAAACAAGAATTGTTGGTTTTGGAAACCTTTAGTCCTCCTATATCTCGTGCGTGAGAAAGAGATTCTAGACTTAGTTGGTTTTTGTGTACAGATAGAGTCGACGTAGAAAATATTTGGTGTGGTATGTAACTCCAAAGGGAGTTCATAGATTCGGTACACTCCATGTACACGTGTCGGTCCGTGGGGAAGTCAAGCTTGGTTTAGTTGGTTGACAAAGTACAAATTTACTTGAGGGACCAAATTTACACGTGGAGGTTCATCTTCGGTGATGAATGAATGTGCGGATGGCTGGGGGAGTTCGCCGTCATTTTTGGAAGAGAAATATTGACCGAGCCGTCATTTCAACAGACGTACTTTAGCAACGGCTAGGGTTAAATATTGATGTAAATACTTATACGGTAGACAGCGGGGTTTAGTTTGATTAATATTTAAGTGTATCGGAAGACCACGATAATTGTGGTACGCAGTAGATCAGCTGTAGGTTCACTTTGTATATGTTGGACTTAGAATGTTTTAGAGTAAGGAATTCATTGTATGGAAAACTGCGAAGCAATTTTTGTGCACTTTTAAAATTGCACTATCATTATGATCTTCTGGCACAACCTTGTGAAATTTTGCATGTGGTTGTTTTGTTATACATTTTATATTGTGACAAATTTGCAGACCTAGTGTGCGTCTTGTTTGCTTGGGGCATCATTGTGAAGTCGATCTTTTTCTGGTCTCCGTGAGTTTCCTCTTTTGAAATCTGAATATTATGGCAACTGCTGGTGCTTCTTCTTCTTCCTCTGGGTCACCGGTTGCCTCAAGTCAACAGGTCACGAGCCCACCCTCACGGATCCCGGATTTTAATGGCCAAAAATATTTATATTGGGCAGATTTGACTAAGTCTTACTTTAAGCAAGTGAGATTGTATGATGTGATTTCCGATGTTCTTCCGGATACGGATCCGGATTTTGAAAAGAAAAATGAGGATGCATTCCTTGTTCTTAAATTACTCTTGTTCGAAGATTTGAATATGACATATATCAATATCTCTAAAGCATCTGATATATGGAAGGCATTGCAGGAGAATATGTCCTTGTTAGTGAGCAAAAAAAGGTTATAACTGCTGTGAAAATTTGGGGTTATAAGTATTCTGGGGGTGATATAAACTCCTATTGTAATGGCTTGAAGCTTTTTTTGTAAGAAAATGCATGTTCCGGGGGGAATTTTCCTCCCTATCATCAAGCTATGATTCTAATGAGAGGAGCTTCCTACTAAATATAAAGGAGCCGCGGAACAATTGAAAAGGTTAGAGAAGGCTAGATGGAATATAGCTGTAGCTGAAGCTTACATTCTAGAGGAAGAGGCAACTCAGATAGCATTGTATGGTGGAAAATCAGCGGTAGCGTACAATGCTCAGACATATAGGCCGGCTGGATTTTTCGGAAATAGGAACTTCCCCCCTAATCCTAATTATAGGCAATATGATCGGTGTGTCTATTGCTTCGGTCAAGGTCATGTTTTCCAGTTGTGCCTGACATTTATAAAATCGTGTGAGACAGGAATTTACCATGCGGGGTGGAAGGTGCGATCGGAGCAACCACCTTCAAATGGCTCGGCGTCAAAACTGTCGGTGAAAAATGCGACGTTCTTTGCATTTGATGAGACGCCACAAGATAAACCGTTGGGGGAAAAGGATGATGTGGTCACATTTCTGCAATTGGAGGACCATGAGTTCTTTGCCCATGAAAAGATCTCATGGAGGGGTCTCAAGAGAATGGATGGATTATGGCCTCTGGGTGCGCTTCCCACGTGTGCGGCAACGAGCTTACTTCAAAACCCTTACTCCGATTCCAACTCGTCGAATTTATTACGCGGATGACAACGGTGTGGAGGCTACGGCAAAGGGAAGCGTGGAGTTAGCATGTGATATCAATGGTCAGATTGTAAAGAGAACCTTACATGATAATCTGTATATTCCAAAATTTAAGAAAAAATTGTTTTGCACTTCGGTGGCTGAAATGAAAGGATTTGAAATTTTGCAAAAGAATGGCAAGAAAGTAGTAAGCAAAGATGGGAGAGTAGCCTTGGTAGGAACTAGTGGCCCAAACTTGTTGTACCGGATGGACTTGGCTAATGAAATTGACTTTGCATACTCAAGTGTCCTTCCGGAAAATGTTTTGTGGCATAAGAGGCTCGGTCATGTTCATCATGAAAAACTTGATGAAATGGTGAAACACAAAATAATAGATGGGGTTATATTAGGACAAAAAGATTCTCATGTATGTGATGGTTGTGCTCTAGGGAAGCTTCACAAGCTGCCCCTACCTCAAACCGCGGATATCCGGGCTACGGATTTGCTGCAAATTATTCATTCGAACGTGTGGGGACCGTCTAAAGTCCCTTCCCTTAGTGGCAGCCGGTTTTTAGTTACATTTACGGAAGATTTCTCGCGGTACAGCAAAGTTTACTTCATGAAGGAGAAGAGTGAAGTGTTCACTCACTTCAAGCATTTCCGGACGTGGGCGGAAAAGCTTCACGGGAAGTTGGTTCTCCTTCATGAAGGAGAAGAGTGAAGTGTTCACTCACTTCAAGCATTTCCGGACGTGGGCGGAAAAGCTTCACGGGAAGCTGGTTCTCTCTCTTCTGTCCGACAACGGGGGAGAATATATTTCGAATGCATTCTCAGATTATTTAAGGGAACACAGCATATCTCGTCAGTTTACAGTTCCCTATAATCTGGAACAAAACGGAGTATCCGAAAGACTTAACCGGACTTTAACGGAGAGTGCAAAATCTATGATGTTGGATAAAGGGATAGATTTCAAGTTTTGGGGTGAGGCTTTCTCTTGTGCATCTTATATTAGGCCGAATAAAAACTAAGGCGGTAAAAGGGAAGACACCTTATGAAATGTGGACTGGAAAGAAACCCAATGTAAGTCACTTCAGGGTGTTTGGTAGTAAATGATTTATGTTGGATAATCTTCCTATTTCTAAGCTTCATCCAAAATCTGTCGCGGGAATTTTTATGGGTTATGATGATGAGTCAATAGGCTATAGAGTTTACAACCCAGATAGGAAAACTCTTCAGGTTGCTAGGAATATTTAGGTTAAGGAAGAAAGTCAATCGGTTGATGTTTTTGGCATGACAGATTTTGAGAAAAATGCTAAAAATCAAGAATATGTAATTTTTGAAAAGGTAGCTCTTTCCTCTTTCACAAGTTCTTCCTCTATTCCTACTCCGGTCATTCTGGTTGTTCAACCTGTACAGCAAGCTCCTCTTCCTCCTCCTCCTCCTCCTCCTCCTCGGCGGCAACGTACGAATCCAACAGTTCCAGCCTCAAATTTTCCGGGGGGAAGAAGGCAAAGCAACAGGCTGCGAGGTGAACCGGCGGAACATGCCCTATTCTCTACCATCACACTGGAGCCAGTCACCTACAGCAAGCCTTTTCAGCCACAAAAAACGATCAATGGATCTCCGCGGCAAATGATGAAATGCGATCGATAATGGAGGCTCAAACTTGGGAGCTTGTGGAGCTTCCTCCGGATCGAAAGGCCATCGGCTGTAAGTGGGTTTTTAAAGTTAAGCTAAATCTCGATAATTCTATTGAAAGATATAAGACTAGGCTTGTTGCAAAGGGGTATAGTCACAAGGAGGGAATTGACTATGACAAGACTTTCTCTCCGGTTGTTCGGTTTCCAACTGTTAGAATTCTTTTGTCTTTAACAGCCATTGAGGATATGGAACTCCATCAAATGGATGTTAAGACAACTTTCTTCCATGGAGATTTAGAGGAAGTGATTTGTATGAGGCCGCCTGAAATGTATGCAGAGATCGGAGAAGAAAATCTGGTCTGTAAACTGTTGAAATCTTTGTACGGTCTGAAGCAAGCTCCACGTCAGTGGAATCTGAAATTAGATGAGTTTCTAACTGGTCTCGGTTTTGTGAGGATTAGTTCAGATCACTCAGTCTATGTTATGGAAGGGGAAGATGGGACTATTTACATTGCTGTGTATGTAGATGATTTGCTGCTACTGAGTAAGTCATTAAATGAGATTAAGAAAATAAAGGCAGCCTTGAATTCGAGATTTGAGATGAAAGATTTAGGAGAGGCAAAGTATATTCTCGGGATTCAGGTAGAAAGGGATAGAGATAGGAGAATAATCTATCTAACACAACGGGAAGGGATTGGGAATATGCTTGAGAAGTTTGGCATGGCAGAGGCAAAGGGAAGTGCCACTCCCATGGAATTCAAGCAAAAGGTGGAAGGGATGGAGACCAAGGAAGGAGTCATTTTTGATGACACCTTGGAATCAGGGGAGGCAAATTTTATGGCAGCCATTCTATATCGTCAAATTGTTGGCAGCCTAATCTACTTCATGAATTGCACACGCCCGGACATCGCAGCTGCAGTTGGTGCTCTAAGCCAGAGTTTACAAAATCCGAGGAGATCGGATTGGGAGGCAGCAAAGAGGGTCCTTCGGTATCTTGCACGGACACGGAATCTACGACTCGCTCTTGATGGAGAAGAGGTCAAGATTCAGACTTGGAGCGATGCGAGCTACGGGGACATGCGAAGCCAGTGCTCCACCACCAGATTCATTCTAAAGATCGGAAGCGGAACATGTTGCTGGAGCAACAAGCTTCAGAAAGTCACAGCTCAGTCTACAATGGAGGCTGAATACATGGCAGCCAGCTCAACTGTCAAGGAGTTACTTTGGGTAAAGTCTCTCATTCAAGAACTTCACTTTATGCAATCTGGACCTCAAATAGTGTGGTGTGACAACCAGGCTGCTATAGCGATTGCATCTAACCCAAGTCATCAATATAAAGTTGCATTTTGTAAGAGAGAACGTGGTGAACAGAATTTTAAAACTCAGTTATTTGCCGGATGAGATGATGGTAGCAGATATGATGCCTAAGCCTTTACGTGCACCTAAGTTGAAATTTTGTGGAGAGGCATGTGGACTTAGTGGCTGAGAAAGTCTAAAGGTTTAGGGGAGTGTTGGTTTTGGAAACCTTTAATCCTCTCTATATCTCATGTGTGAGAAAAAGAGTCTAAACTTAGCCAGTTTTTGCGTATAGACTGAGTTGAGGTAGAAAAGATGTGGTGTGGTATGTAACTCCAAAGGGAGTTCACAGATTTGGTACACTCTATGTACACTTATCGGTCCGTGGGTAAGTCAAGCTTGGTTGAGTTGGTTGACAAAGTACATATTTACTTGAGGGACCAGATATACACGTGGAGGTTCATCTACGGTGATGAGGAATACGCGGACGGAGGACGGTGTTTGCCGTCATTTGTGGAAGAGAAATATTGACCGAACCGTCATTTAAGTGGACTAATTTTGACTGCATATTTTAGCAGCGGTTAGGGTTAAGGATTGATGTAAATACTTGTACGGTAGATGGCGGGGTTTAGTTTGATTAATGTTTAGTGTACCGACACACCACGGTTAATGTGGTACGGTTTAGATCAGCTGTAGGTTCACTTTGTATATGTAGAACTTAGAATATTTTGGAGTTAGGAATTCAGTGAATGGAAAACTGCGAAGTAGTTTTGGTGTACTTTTGAATTGCAAGATCATTGTGATCTTAAGGCAGAACTCTGTGAAATTCTGCATGTGTTTTCTTTGTTATACTTTTTATATTGTGGCAAATTTCTAGACCTAGTGTGTGTCTGGTTTGCTTGGGGATTCATTGTGAAGTCACCCTTTTTGTGGTTTCTGTGAGAGTTTCCTCTTTTGTAATCTGAATATTATGGCAACTGCTAGTGCCTCTTCTTCCTCCTCTGGGTCACCGGTTGCCTCAAATCAACAAGAATTGTTACCTAACTTACACAAACTGTTAGCGCTAACAAGAATTGTTATCTTAATTACACAAAAACTGCTAGTGCTAACAATAATTGTAACCTAAATTACACAAACTGTTAGCGCTAACAAGAATTGTTATCTAAAGTACACAAGCTAGTAGCGCTAACAAGAATTATTACCTTACTTACACAAATTGTTAGCGCTAACAATAATTGTTATCTAAATTACACAAACTGTTAGCGCTAACAAGTATTGTTACCTAACTTACAAAAACTGTTAGCGCTAACAAGAATTGTAATGTAAATTACACAAACTGTTAGCGCTCACAAGAATTGTTACCTAACTTACAAAAACTTTTATCGCTAACAAAAATTGTTTTCTAAATTACACAAATTGTTTGCGCTAACAGAAATTGTTACCTAACTTACACAAACTGTTAGTGCTAACAAGAAATAGTACCTAACTTATACAAACTGTTAGCGCTAGGAATAAGTTTTTCTAAAATACACAAACAGTTAGCGCTTACAAGTATTGTTACCTATCTTACACAAACTGTTACCGCTAACAAGAATTGGCACCTAATTTACACAAATTGTTATAGCTCACAAGTATTGTTATCTAAGTTACACAAACTCTTAGTGCTAACAAAAATTGTTACCTAACTAACACAAACTGTTACGGCTAACAAGAATTGTCACCTAATTTACACAAATTGTTAGAGCTCACAAGTATTGTTATCTAAATAACACAAACTATAAGCGCAAACAAAAATTGTTACCTAACTTACACAAACTGTTAGCACTAACAAGAATTGTTATCTTAATTACACAAACTGCTAGCGCTAACAAGTATTGTTACCTAACTTACACAAACTGTTAGTGCTAAGAAGAAGTGTAATATAAATTACACAAACTGTTAGCGCTAAGAAGAATTGTTATCTAAAGTACACAAACTGTTAATGCTAACAAAAATTGTAACCTTACACAAACTATTAGCGCTAACAAAAATTGTTTTCTAAATTACACAAATTGTTTGCGCTAAAAGAAATTGTTACCTAACTTACACAAACTGTTAGTGCTAAGAAGAAATGTAACCTAACTTACACAAACTGTTAGCGCTAGGAAGAATTGTTTTCTAAAATACACAAACTGTTAGCGCTTACAAGTATTGTTACCTATCTTACACAAACTGTTACCACTAACAAGAATTGTCACCTAATTTACACAAATTGTTATAGCTCACAAGTATTGCTATCTAAATTACAAAAACTGTTAGTGCTAACAATAATTGTAACCTAACTTACACAAACTCTTACCGCTAACAAGAATTGTCACCTAATTTACACAAATTGTTAGAGTTCACAAGTATTGTTATCTAAATTACACAAACTGTTAGCGCTAACAATAATTTTTATCTAAATTACACAAACTATTAGCGCAAACAAAAATTATTACCTAACTTATACAAATTGTTAGCGCTAACAAGAATTGTTATCTTAATTACACAAACAGATAGTGCTAACAAGAAGTGTAATATAAATTACACAAACTGTTAGCACTAACAGATATTGTTATCTAAATTAAACAAATTGTTAGCGCAAACAAGAATTGTTACCTAATTTACACAAACTGTTAGCGCTAACAAGAATTGTTATCTTAATTACACAAACTGCTAGTGCTAACAAGAATTGTAATATAAATTACACAAACTGTTAGCGCTAACAGATATTGTTATCTAAATTTCACAAATTGTTAGCGCAAACAAGATATTTTACCTAACTTACACAAACTGTTATTGCTAACAAGAATTGTCTCCTAACTTACACAAACTATTATCACTGACAATAATTGTTTTCTATTTTACACAAACTGTAAGCGCTAACAAAAATTGTTATATAAAATTGACAAACTGTTAGCGCTTACAAGTATTGTTACCTATCTTACACTAACTGTTAGAGCTAAGAACAATTGTTACCTAACTTACACAAATTGTTAGTGCTAACAAGTATTGTGACCTAACTTACAGAAACTGATAGCGCTAACAATAATTATTACCTACATATACAAACTGTTAGCGTTAACAAGAATTGTTATCTAAAATTACACAAATTGTTAGGGCTAACAAAAATTGTTACCTAACTAATACAAACTATTGGCGCTAACAAGAATTGTTATCTAAATTACACAAACTGTTAGCGATAACAATAATTTTTATCTTTATTACTCAAATTGTTAGCGATAACAAGAATTGTTATCTAACTTTCACAAATTGTTAACGCTAACAACAATTGTTACCTAACTTACACAAAATGTTAGCGCTAAGGAGAATGGTTATCTAAATTACAAAAACTGTTAGCGCTTACAAGCATTGTTACCTATCTTACACAAAATGTTATCGCTAAGAACAATTGTTACCTAACTTACACAAACTGTTAGCGCTAAGAAAAATTGTTACCTAACTTACACAAACTGTTAGCGCTAACAAGAATTGTAATCTAAATTACACAAACTGTTTGCGCTAACGGGAATTGTTACCTAAAGTACACAAACTGTTAACGCTAATAAGTATTGTAACCTAAATTATAGAAACTGTTAACGCTAACAAGAGTTGTTACCTAACTTATACAATTTGTTTGCGCTAATAAGTATTGTCATCTAAATTACATAAACTGTTTACGCTAAGAAGAATTTTGACCTAACTTACACAAACTGTTAGTGATAACAAAAAATGTTATCTAACACAAATTGTTAGCGCTAACAAAAATTGTTACCTAACTTAGACAAACTGTTAGCGCTAACAAGAATTGTTACCTAACACAAATTGTTAGCGCTAACAAAAATTGTTACCTAACTTAGACAAACTGTTAGCGGTAACAAGAATTGTTACCTAACACAAATTGTTAGAGCTAACAAAAATTGTTACCTAACTTAGACAAACTGTTAGCGCTAACAAAAATTGTTACCTTACTTACATAAACTGCGCTAACGTGAACTGTTACCTAACTTATACAAACTATTAGCGCTACCAATAATTGTTACCTTAGTTATACAAACATTTAGCCCTACCAAAAATTGTTATCTAAATTACACAAACAGTTAGCGCTAACGGGAATTGTTACCTAACTTACACAAACTGTTAGCGCTAACAAGAATTATTACCTAACTTATACAAAATGTTAGCGCTTATAAGAATTGTTATCTAAATTACATAAACTGTTAACGCTTACAAGAATTGTTATCTAAATTACTCAAACTGTTAGCGCTAACAAGAATTGTTGCCTTACTTACAAAAACAGTTAGCGCTAACAAAAATTGTTATCTTAATTACACAAACTGTTAGCGCTTACAAAAATTGAAATCTAAATTACACAAAATGTTAGCGCTAACGGGAATTGTTACCTAACTTATAGAAACAATTAGAACTAACACAAATTGTTATCTAACTTTTACAAACTGTTAGCGCTTAGAAAAATTGATATCTAAATTACACAAATACTTAGCACTAACGTGAATTGTAACCTAACTTACACAAAAAGTTAGTCCTAACAAGAAATGTTACCTAACTTACACAAAATGTTGCGTTTACAAGAATTGTTATCTAAATAACACAAACTATTACCGCTAACAAGTATTATTATCTTAATTACACAAAATGCTAGTACTAACAAGAATTTTTATCTAAATTACACTAACTGTTAGCGCTAACAAGAATTGTTACCTAACTTATACAAACTGTTAGCGCTAACAAGAGTTGTTATCTTAAATACACAAAATGCTAGTGCTAACAAGAATTGTTATCTAAATTACACAAACTGTTAGCGCTAACAAAAAATGTTACCTACCTTACACAAATTGTTAGCGCTAACAAAAATTGTTACCTAACTTAGACAAACTGTTAGCGCTAACAAGTATTGTTACCTAACCTACACAAACTATTAACGCTAACAACAGTTGTTACCTAACTTACGCAAACTTTTAGGGCTAACAAGAATAGTCACCTAACTTACACAAACTGTTTGCGCTAACAAGAATTTTAATCTAAATTACACAAAGTGTTAGTGCTAACAAGAATTGTTATCTAAATTACACAAACTGTTAGCGCTTACAATAATTGTTATCTAACTTACACAAAATGTTAGCTAACAAGAATTATTACCTTAATTACACAAATTGTTAGCGCTAACAATAATTGTTATCTAAATTAAACAAACTGTTAGCGCTAACAAGTATTGTTACCTAACCTACACAAACTGTTAACGCTAACAACAGTTGTTACCTAACTTACACAAACTTTTAGGGCTAACAAGAATAGTCACCTAACTTACACAAACTGTTAGCAGTAACAAGAATTGTTATCTAAATTACACAAACTCTTAGTGCTAACAAGTATTGTGACCTACCTTACACAAAGTGTTGGAGCTAACAAGAATTGTTATCTAAATTACACAAAGTGTTACCGTTGACAAAAATTGTTATCTAAATTACACAAACTGTTAGCGCTAACAAGAATCGTAACTAAATTACTCAAAATCTTAGCGCTAACAAGAATTTATATCTAAATTAAAAAAATTGTTAGCGCTAACAAGAAATTTTATCTAAATTTCACAAAGTGTTAGCGCTTACAAGATTTGTTACCTAACTTATACAAACTGTTAGCACTAACAATAATTGTTATCTAAATTACACAAACTGTTAGCGCTAACAAGAATTGTTACCTAACTTACACAAACTGTTTGCGTTAACAAAATTTTTAATCTAAATTACACAAAGTGATAGTGCTAACAAGAAGTGTTACCTAAAGTACACAAACTTTTAGCGCCAACTAGTATTGTAACCTAACTTACACAAGTTGTTAGCGCTAACAAGAATTGTTATCTAAATTACACAAACTGTTAGTGCTAACAAGTATTGTGACCTAACTAACAAAAACTTTTAGCGCTAAAAAGAATTATTACCTAACTAATACAAAGTGTTAGCGCTAACAAGAATTGTAATCTAAATTACACAAATTGTAACCTCTGATAGGAACTGTCACCTAATTTACACAAATTAATAGCGCTAACAAGAATTGTTGCCTAACTTACACAAACTGTTAACGCTAACAATAATTTTAACCTAACTTACACAAACTGTTAGCGCTAATTTAAATTGTTACCTAAATTACACAAATTGTTTGCGCTTATAGGAATTGTTACCTAACTTACACAAACTGTTAGCGCTAACAAAAATTGTTATATAACTTATACAAACTATTATCGCTCACAGGAATTGTCACCTAATTTACACAAATTGTTAGCGCTAACAAGAATTATTGCCTAACTTACTTAAACTGTTAGCGCTAACAATAATTGTTATCTAAATTACACAAACTGTTAGCCTAACAATTATTGTTACCTAACTTATACAAACTGTAAATGCTAACAAGAAGTGTTACCTAACTAACACAAACTATTAGCGCTAACAAAAATTGATATCTTAATTACACAAATTGTTAGCGCTAACAAAAAATGTTATTAGAATTACACAAACAGTCAGTGCTAGTAAGAATTGTTATTTAACTTGCACAAACTGTTAGGGCCAACAAGAATTGTTATCTAAATTACACAAACTGTTAGCACTTACATATATTGTTACCTAACTTACACAAAGTGTTAGCGCTTACAAGTATTTTTACCTAACTTACACAAACATTTAGCACAAACAAGAATATTTTCCTAACTTCCACAAATTGTTAGCGATAACAAAAATTGATATCCAAATTACACAAATTGTTAGCGCTTAAAAAAATTGTTATTAGAATTACACAAACAGTTAGTGCTAATAAGAATTGTTACCTAACTTACACAAACTGTTAGGGCCAACAATAATTGTTACCTAAATAACACAAACTGTTAGCGCTGACAGGAATTGTTACCTAATTTACACAAACTGTTAGCGCTAACAAAAATTGTGACCTAACTTACACAAACTATTAGGGTCAACAAGAATTGTTATCTAAAAAACACAAACTGTTAGCGCTGACAGGAATTGTTACCTAATTTACACAAACTGTTAGGCTAACAAAAATTGTTACCTAACTTACACAAACTGTTAGCGCTAACAAGAATTGTTATCTAAATTACACAAACTATTAACGCTTAGCGCTAACAGGAATTGTTATCTAACTTACACAAACATTTAGCGCTAACAATAATTGTTATCTAAATTACACAAATTATTAGTGCTAACAAGAATTCTTACTTAACTTACACAAACTATTAGCGTTAACAATAATTGTTATCTAAATTACACAAACTATTAACGCTTAGCGCTAACAGGAATTGTTATCTAACTTACACAAATTATTAGCACTTATAGGAATTGTTATCTAACTTACACAAAATGTTAGCGTTAATAGGAATTGTTATCTAAATTACACAAACTTTTTGCGCTAAAAGAAATTGTTACTTAACTTACAGAAAATGTATTACAAATCGCGTTGAGTACGCACGAAACGTCGCGTATACATGAAACTTCGCGTACGCACGAAACTAACTTTTCAGAAACAACAATACCAACCATAGTTCCCACATTACCCAGTCAAAGTTGCAAAAAAATAGCATGCCAGAAATTTGATAAATTTGACCAACTTCACAATGAAGTCCCAAGCAAATACACAATATGTCTGCAAATTTGCCACAAAATTTCCAGTACAAAGAAGAACAAACATGCAAAATTTCAGATAATTCTGCCAATACAACCGAGAGTAATTCTAAGATGAAATAACCAAAAAGAATGAAAACAGGTTTGTCCCAAAAGTTCCTAAGTCTAAAAATGACTAAGTCCTA